>JAVIAB010000073.1:110965944-110975944 GCA_032433765.1 Megaustenia siamemsis | reverse complement strand
CACTAAACATGCCATCAATATCACGAGCCCCGCAAGTCTTAACTCATCATCATTCATCATCACCATTGAGTGCCATTAATTATGGAAAAGTACAAGCCAAAAACAAGTGGATAAAGATATACAGCGTAGACGATGGCACTGGATAGGACAAACATTGCAGAATCCAACTGAGAGTATTACACAACAGGTCATTTTTGGAATCCCCCAATGGCAAAGAAAAAGACCAAATTATTCTTGGAGAAGACAGATGGAAGCAGAGTTAAAGATGATCAGAAAGAAATGGAATGATCTTATAAGAATGGCATGAAACAGAACTGTTTGGAAAGTGTTTTTATAAGTCCTATCCTCCACAGGGAGTTGAAAGGTAGAAAAAGAAGAAGATTGAGTGCTGTCTCTGCATTAAAGGTTGGCTACCATAGAGCATCATCCCGCCTTGCTTGTCTCTTGCTGTTATAGTGCAAATTGTCATAGGTTGACTTGCCAAACTGTTGATGTTACTCGTCTGTTAATCTTGGTGTGCCTCTTTTGTCCTGTATTGTCTTTTCCAAGATTACTTTTAGTAGGCAGCTGTGCCTTTTAACATGCTCTAAAAATCTCATTTGTTTTGTTTGAATTGTGTTTAGTAGTTCTCTTTTTATTGTTAGTCCTTTTAATTAAGACCTCATCATTTGTTTTCTTTCCTTTCCATCCAATTCTTCCTATTCTTATATAAATCCATATTTCAGGCTCTTCGGTTTTATGCTCTGTTTAGTCTGAAATCTGAAATCAAGATGAGAAAACTGGAAAGAAAAAGACATGAAGAAATTGAGTAATTTAACAGTGAGACGATGCAAGAACAATGAGAGAGATCACATCGTGGTCACATTGATATTCCATGCGGGAACATTTCCTGACAAGACGAATCCATCGTGTAACAATATAATCCCATCTGTGAGTTGCTGCTGTTGTTATTTGTCGTAGCGGGATTTCTGACTGTATACGGTTTTCTGACCTTGCCTGACGCGAGTTATGACAATCAGATTACACGCAATCTGTGTATACTTACATTTGGTTATTACAACTCGAACAAGTTATCACACGTTAATTCTGTGCTTGTTTGTCATTTCTGTCATCACACAGCCCACAAGAAGGGCGAGCAGACGACTGACAAGAGCCACAACCGAAAGATTTCAGTCATCTTGGATAAACAATGAAGTCACGAGTGGCGCCGCTGCAATTTGTTGCTCTGTTTATGTAAAGGAACCGAGCATTTCGTATCAAACAAACGAGGGGCCGTGAGAACGAGTTGTTTATCCTAGCACGGAACGAGTCTCTGGGGCCGTCTCGAGCTTTTCTCTGGTTTGGTGATACTTTAGTTTTGTAAAGGACGGGGATGACGTCATTGGTCTTTTGCAATGTTAGAGACATGATTATAGCAAGTTCATAGCCATCTGTAGTATTAACAAGGCACACATACTGAAAGTAATCAACCAAAGTCTGTGACGTTATAAGCTTTGCGGTTGTGGATAAAGTGACGCCAGCCGTCTATAGCTAACAGAGCTGAAGACATCACAGACATTGAGTGATTCAGGGATTTGATTCTCAGCGCGTAGGCCTTGTTAAAACTATAGACGTCCGTAAGCAAGTGGATGCAAATTATTTCATATTGTGAGCTAAAGGTACCACACAGCAGCAAAGCTGGAAGCTGTCAGCGACCCACAGGTGATGGCTTGCGCCAGGATCTGTGAACCAGAACCATCCAGACCCTTCTCCATCTCTTCGCGGTGCCTCAGAAAACAGAGTAGCATGTCTAGCCTGGCCAAGCTTCTATAGATCAAAGAGGGAAGACAACCCCGTACTCTAAAATAACATGCTGAAGTCGGATGTATTGTGCCGAAAGGCGCAAATATCGCTGTTTTACTGAAAACTGCAGGAGAACGTATCTACGTCCATTTAACGTCTTTCTAAGGACGTACGACGGAGGGTACAATCAATTCATTTAGTAGTCATCGGATGAACGTCAGAAAGAAAGAATTTCACGTTGAATGGGGTTACACGAGTGTACGTGTGTTGTACTTAGAAAAGCGGCGTCTGGGGTTGGCTGTCAGCCTCAATGTGTGCACGATCATCTCACGATCATCATGACTCATACCGGTTGGCGTAGACGATCATGTTCTTCCACAATTCCCTATCTACAGTACATCGTATCAATTCTTTTGTTGATTGTTTTCCGCGCCATGACACCAAGCTATTTAGTATCTTCTGTCTTTGTAGTCCTCGTTCTCTCTTTCCTTGTATTTTACCAGTTGTAACCAAATATTCAAATTTTCATCTTCTCATGGTGTGCCCGAAGAATGTCGAATGCTCCTTTATGATGTTTCTTATGAGCTCTCTTTTTGTGTTGACCTCACTAAGAATTTTCTCGTTGGTCTTTTAGCTGTCCATGAAACTTTCAACACGTCTCACGTTCTCTATTAATTACTTCACTTCTGCTACTGTGTTAGCTCAAAGTTTACCGGAAACAGGCAAATAATTGCAGTACTGTGGTCAAGCTGGTGACAGGGAGCAGCACTCTTATCAATTATGGTGACAGCTTTATACAAAAATGACAAAACAAAATTGTGATGTTTCGGCATCCATTTGGCCTTATTCAGGAACAAGGGCAACACAAACGAACAAAGAAGTGAAGTCAACTACATGTTCGCGGGTAAACTAGTAGATCTAAGAGAAATGACGATGAAATTAATAATGAAACAAAATTATAAGAAAATACTTCATATTCTTCTTTCCTTCCTTACTTGCTTTTCAGCGTCGACGGGAGATATAATTTGCGGTCTTTTGCTCTTCTATTGGCCCCTGCTGCTGTTATGTTTCCTAGTGTTTCTGATATTCCATCAATCTATCTTTTTGGTGGTCGGTACTTGGGTCTGGTGTTCTTCCAACGTTTATTGAAGGCTCGTTGTTTTGTGTTTTAATATGTCTGCCTTGTCACGTGGCCAAACCGTTTTATCTGTTGTTTCTAAATATATAATATATATAGGGGTTATCCCTAGTTTTTTCTTAGTTCTTTGTTTCTGACCTTATCTCTCAGTCTGTTTCCTGTCATTCGTCTAACACACTTCATCTCTGTAGAGGTTATTTTTTCTTGTTGTTCTTGCATCTAGGGTCCAGGATTGGCATTGACAGCACAACGTTGGGATGAAGACAGACATTGGTAGCACAACGTTGGGATGAAGACAGACATTGGTAGCACAATGTTGGGATGAAGACAGACATTGACAGCACAACGTTGGGATGAAGACAGACATTGGCAACACAACGTTGGGATGAAGACAGACATTGACAGCACAACGTTGGGATGAAGACAGACATTGACAGGACAACATTGGGATGAAGATTAATAAGATAAGAAAATAGGTCAGGGACATCTACTACACTGCAGTTAAGTCCTGCATTTAAAAACGAATGAAACACCTAGACTGAAAAAGCCTCAAGAGAGTGCGGACCAGCGTAGTGATGACAGTGACGGTTGGGAAAAAAAAAGATGCGAATAAAGTGGAGGAGGAGAGACTTGGCCAACTTTCTTCATTGTACGCCATAAAAGTTGCGTCAAAACGGGCTACGTACTTGCGTTGTGTTATTGTTAACAAACTACAACGTCATCGAATTTTGATAAACATCCGAACAGTGTTTACGTTTTTGAGCACCGGAGTTGCTTGACTCAGATTAGTCAAGATGCCGCGTCCCCATCCACTCTAGGGTGCGGTTTTGGAGTTGTCTTGAGCAGCTATGGTTCTCTGATCAACTCCCAGCTGTCAGTTATGAAATGTTGACCCCGCCCAAGACACACAACAACAACAACACATGGAATGAAAGTGTTAGTGACTCATAGCTGATTGTTTACGCTTAGTTCAGTATGTACCTAGGCAAGAAGTAATATTTTCAAGCAAATAAAAACTGTTAAAGACCCCACCTTCTACACTTTGGACAGGAAACTGGCTAACCATTAAAGCCACAATAGTGCAGTTCAAAAAGAGCGAGCAATTGCGTACCCAAAAATTCAATTATGAATTCGGATACATTGGGTCGAAATATGCAAATGCCTCCATTTCCCGTAAACCATAACACATCGCATATATGGTCACATAACATCGTTTTAAGAGTAGACAGTGACGGGGAGCAAGTGTTGAGCAGAAGAAGAAGTAGAATCCCCGACCACCTTTATCAATCTCACTGTATTCCTCCTATTTTCAATGTCATTTGTTCAATTTATTTTGAGTCCATGATTTCCTATTGGGAGCTGCGATAGACCTGTGGTTAGTGAATTGGACTAATAAGGGTAAATGGTCGGGTTCGATGCTAATCGACGGCTTCCAGGTTCACCCAGCCTTGAATAAGTACCGATATTTTTTTCACAGAAAGAAATGTAGCTCTGCCGTATTACCGACCAAATTACCCCAAATATCATGTGCCGAAAGCCTGTTAAAAAATATGGGCAATGACACCATATTTCCTGTTCGCCACATGGCGTGGCAGGAAGCCGCGATAGCTCAGTGGTTAGTGAACTGGACTACAAAGGACAAGGGGTAGGGTTCGAGCCCAACCGACGGCTTCCGGGTTCACCCAGCCTTAAATGGGTACCGGATTTTTTTCTGGGAAAGTAAAGCGGCACGGGTGTAATACCGACTGCATTACCACAACAATCATGTGTCGAAGGTATGTAACATTTATGGTCACTAACGCCATATTCCCTATACGCCGCCACTTGGCGTGAATGGGGGTACTTTACTTACTTTTTTTTTTTACATGGTGTGGCGGGGCTCTTTTCTTTTCTTTACTTTTCTCCGTTTTCTTCTTTAATTCTTCCAAACCTTCATTGTCTACGTTTGTGGAATTTTTGTGACTTATTTATTTACAGAATGAGGTGGTCAGGCTTATGTTGAACGCTTTTTAGTCGCCTCTTATGACATGCCTGGTAGAGTATATCACCACTTTACTTTAGTCTCTTTTTTGGACCCACAAGCACTCAGGCATTAGCAAAATCTAATCGTTCATCCTTAATCACATTATGCCAATCTTAACAAAGTCTACGCGTTTCTAAATCACACTATAATCATTATAACAAAGTCTAATGTTTCTAAATTACACTATAATCATTATAACAAAGTCTACACATTTCTAAATCTCACTACAATCATTATAACAAAGTCTACACGTTTCTAAATCTCACTACAATCATTATAACAAAGTCTACACGTTTCTAAATCTCAGTACAATCATTATAACAAAGTCTACACGTTTCAAAATCTCACTATAATGATTATAACAAAGTCTACATGTTTCTAAATCTCACTACAATCATTATAACGAAGTCTACACGTTTCTAAATCACACTATAATCATTATAACAAAGTCTACACGTTTCTAAATCTCACTATAATCATTATAACAAAGTCTACACATTTCTAAATCTCACTACAATCATTATAACGAAGTCTACACGTTTCTAAATCTCACTATAATCATTATATCAAAGTCTTCACTCTCCTAAACCACATTGCGAGAACCACACCCACTCTTCTAAACCTACATTTACAAACACACTGTGTTGTCTAGAAATTGCAACTTTACAAAAGAACAATATGTACATAGCAAGTACAAGCATTGGAAGAAACCAACCAAGTTCTTCACATGTGGAATAATTGCTCTTCTATATTTTCCTTTAACGACATAGCAAGATGGATGCATACATTCGAGTTAATGGCCCGGATGACATATTGATGGCGTTCATGTGCGCGACGATGGATGCGTGTTTGTTATTATCCAGGCATTAGCTTCACTTTAAACGTGACTAGTTGGGCTCAAGTCATTTTCTGCATTCCTGTTTCAAAGAAAGTATGTCTTCCAACGCGAATATCAAGCTGGTAGATGCATTAGCAACTTGTCAGATCAGATCAAATGCTGTCTATACATCCAATGTTAGCGTGTGATGGATCTTCAATACTTTCGTTTCTCTCTTTCTTTTCAGTTGTCTTTTATTTCCAGCTTCATAGCGTGGCTTAAAAAAAAGTGATCTTGTGTGGGTTGTGGATGTAGGCAGACGGGGGTTGTGGATATGAACGGATGTTGTGTGAGTTCTGGATAAGAGTTGATCTTGTGTGAGTTCTGGATAAGAGTTGATGCTGTGTGAGTTTTGGATAAAAGTTGATGCTGTGTGAGTTCTGGATAAGAGTTGATGCTGTGTGAGTTCTAGATAAGAGTTGATGCTGTGTGAGTTCACTAGATAAGAGTTGATGCTGTGTGAGTTCTAGATAAGAGTTTATGCTGTGTGAGTTCTAGATAATAGTTGATCCTGTGTGAGTTCTAAATAAGAGTTGATGCTGTGTGAGTTCTAGATAAGAGTCGATTCTGTGTGAGTTCTCTAGATAAGAGTTGATGCTGTGTGAGTTCTCTAGATAAGAGTTGATGCTGTGTGAGTTCTCTAGATAAGAGTTGATGCTGTGTGAGTTCTCTAGATAAGAGTTGATGCTGTGTGAGTTCTCTAGATAATAGTTGATGCTGTGTGAGTTCTGTAGATAAGAGTTGATGCTGTGTCAGTTCTAGATAAGAGTTGATGCTGTGTGAGTTCTCTAGATAACAGTTGATGCTGTGTGAGCTCTAGATAAGAGTTTATGCTGTGTGAGTTCTAGATAAGAGTTGATGCTGTGAGAGTTCTAGATAACAGTTGATGCTGTGTGAGTTCTCTAGATAAGAGTTGATGCTGTGTGAGTTCTAGATAAGAGTTTATGCTGTGTGAGTTCTAGATAAGAGTTTATGCTGTGTGAGTTCTAGATAAGAGTTTAAGCTGTGTGAGTTCTAGATAATAGTTGATACTGTGTGAGTTCTAGATAATAGTTTATGCTGTGTGAGTTCTAGATAATAGTTTATGCTGTGTGAGTTCTAGATAACAGTTGATGCTGTGTGAGTTCTCTAGATAAGAGTTGATGCTGTGTGAGCAACCGACCTCTTCCGGGTTCACCCAGCCTTATATGGATACCGGATTTTTTCTGGGAAAGTAAAGCGGCACTGACGCAATCCCGACCACATTATCCCAAAAATCATGTGCCGAAGGTCTGTAAAATGTATGGTCCCTAACACCATATTCCCTATACGCCACTTGGCTTGACGGGGGCACTTTACTTTTTTTTTTACTATATTTAGTACTCACTGGAGTCTGTAGAAATGTGGTTTTACAGAAGAATGTTAAGAGTACCATGGACAGCTAAGAAGAGTAATGAACATGTTCTGAGAGAAGTCAAAGCAAAAAGAGAGCTTATTTCCAATATTAGGAACAAACAATCATCATTTTTTGTCATGTAATGAGAAGAGAACAAGTGGAGTATATAGTAACAAATGGAAAAATTGAGGGACGAAGAGATAGAGGGAAGCAAAGAGAAAAATAACAGACAGCTTAAGAGAACGGAAAGGTCAACAACAGAAATGATAAATAGCTGCCGAGATCGAAAGTTGTGGAGAGACATGATCACCTACGCCAGCAGGCCCGGTACTTGATGATATTTAGTACACTCTTGAAGTATGTGTTAAGCATGGAGAACGATGTATCCAGTATGAGTTATGGATAATAACTCACCCATTATGTGATCTAAAACATAAATCGGGTTCCAAGTAAGAAGTGACTCACTTCATCTTCCAGCTAAGGCAAAGTAATTCTATAACATTGTTATGTAACAAGAATATGTTTTGTAATTTACGTATAATGCAGTAACATTTCAAGGTACCGAGGGAGATTTATGGAAAGATACGATGAAAGAGTGAGAAAAAAGACAAAGGCAGTTGGAGATCCATAAAGATAAAGGAGAATATATATAATTAAATAGTAGGAGAGAGAAAAGATGAAATAAATGGAGTTATTAGATAATGGTGCAAAAAGAGAGATACGAATTTTGTTAAAATAAATAAAAATAGAAAGAAAAAACAGAGACCGGAGAGACCGAACGAAAGAGGGGGGGGGGGACCGAACGAAAGGGGGTTATGAGAGATGAAAAGTGAATAAATGTGATAGACATAGAGAAAGCTATATTTGATGAGATAAAGAGGGTGAGGGATACAGCAAAGGTGTTGGTTATACTAACATTTAAACAGTCACAACTGCAGTCACCATTCTAGCTTCTACACTGGAAGGATGACGCATAAGAAATGTCGCAACATGTGAAAACACAGCATGTTTGGGGAATACCATACGTGTCGTCATCAGAGGAGACAGGATGAGGTCAGAAGGCGACTGGTTGGGCTCAAGGCAAGACGCCGTTCTCGAGACAGTGAGGTTGTGGGTTCCAATCCCGGCTGTACCAGTTGTGATTTTTATTTATGATTTCTCTCTGCGGCAACTACCCCTGGTCTCAGCAGCGAGGCCTGGCTTGAAATGTCAATTACTAATGGACGGAAAAAATATGAGTACCTCCGATGACGGAGTTATCTGCCTGTGCGGCGAGGGACGCCTGTGCACAAGGCTGCCAGGAAAAAAAACGGATTAACACGCAATATTCAGCGCCTAGTCTCTAGAGAGGGAGCCGCGATAGCTCAGTGGTTAGTGAACTGGACTACAAAGGACAAGGGGTAGGGTTCGATTCCAACCGACGGTTTCCGGTTCACCCAGCCTTAAATGGGTACCGGATTTTTCTGGCAAAGTAAAGCAGCACGGGCGTAATACCGACCACATTATCCCCCCCCCCAAAATCATGTGCTGATGGTCTGTAAAACATAGGGTCACTAACACCATATTTCCCTATACGCCACTTGGCGTGACGAGGGTACATTACTTTTTTACTTTACTAGAAAAAAAAGGTCAGAGGTACCAGAACAAATTTAGTTCTAGATTTGGAGACAAAACGCCTCACAGCTTGTGATTTGTGCATGGGGTCGATGAACCAGAACCATCGAGATCCTACTCCACCTCTTCGCGGTGCCTCTAGAAACAGACTAACCAGTCTAGTCTGGCCGAACGAGTAGGGATCGAAGAAGGATGGCAACCCGGTACTCAAAAATGCCGTGCTGTAGTCGAATGAGTTGGGTCGAAAGTCGAAAAAAAACAACACAACGCATCTACGCCCATTTAACGCTCATCTGAGGACGGATAACGAAGTGGATAATCAATTCTTTTAGTAGTCATCGAGGGAATGACAGAAAGAAAGAAAGAAAAAAAGAAAGAAAGAGAAAGAAAGAAAGAAAGAAAAGAAAAGAAAGGAAAGGACAGAAAAGAAAAGAAAAAAAGAGCCCCATCACATCCTAAGACCTGTAGGAATTATGGTTTTAGCGTCAATTTTTGTAATCTCTGCACTTTTTTTTAATCATTATTTCACCAACACCGTCTGTATTTCTCAAACATTAAAGTAATGTACCCATTTGAGGGATCATTCAAAGAGTATGATAACAGCCCATCAACCAAATATAGTTCTCACTTTGGAGATGAGCAAAAACAATTAGTTTCTATTCTGGGCTACTACCTTTTTTTTTTCTTTTAAGCAACTGCTGTCTAATATCTCTCTTTTTAGCGTTCATCCGTTAAATGGGCGTGGGTGCGTTTTGTCGCTAGTTTAGGCCGTAGACCCGATGTCTGTGTCTTTGGACCAGACACGGCCCGTCTTCGGCATGAATTAGCAGATTTACTGAGCAATTTGTTGCCCCGACAGTGGCCATTTTAGGCCTAGTCTTTTCGACTTTAACTGCAAAGGGTTCTTTAACGTGCTCAAGTGCACACGGGACTTCCTTTTTTCCGCCGTTCTCCGAGAGGGCAAGACATCGGGTTTCACTAACCAGAGATCAACACCTGTGGTGGGACTTGAGCCCACGACCTTCCTGTCCAGAGGCCGATGTCTTACCTCTAGACCACCCAGTCCTCTGCCGTCTAACATAACATAGAAGGCATAATCTGCCGATGTCTTACCTCTAGACCACCCAGTCCTCTGCTGTCTAACATAACATAGAAGGCATAATCTGGGGTAAATGATCTTGTCTGGGAGTA
>JAVIAB010000073.1:110660944-110963444 GCA_032433765.1 Megaustenia siamemsis | reverse complement strand
CACATGATGATGATGATGCCTACCCACTATACTAACGCGCCTGTCACTTGTCATGGCACAGATGACACAGAATGAACCATTAAAGTGAAACTTCTAGTATGAAGAATGGCTTACATATTTACAGTTAGTCAGTGAGGATAGATAAGAGCATGAAATTAATCATCAAATACTGTCTTTTTGTGGTCTCTGCTGTCTTAGACGTAACGCTATAAATCTGTTATACGTGTCCAGACACTTGCTCCAGCAGTAGTGATATATTTCTGACATTGTGAAACTTGAAACAGGCGTCCGCAAAGAGTCATCCCAGCACCCATTCTTCGGGTCGTCGTAAATCAGAACCTCTGATGACATAGAAATTTGCCTAGACGAAACCCGAGGCCACCATTTTACCCGGAGAGCTGTTGTGAGAATATTTCAAAAGATATAAATTATTCCATATCCGTGTTGTTTCTTGTTTGGTACTAAGCCTTGAATAAGCGCGTGTGATCTCGTACAACGCTCGTATGGTAATTCCGTCTTTATGATTGAAATCTGTACCGAGACTAGCACGAGGGTGAATGCATTTCACTGCAACATCCTGTTCGTGTGGTTTTGGGTTGGGTCGCCCCTCTTGCGAATGTAGCTGGAAGTATCGTAGTGGTTTGAGTTACTTTCAAGACGCAGTTGTCAGGATTGATTTCATTAAGAGGTTATGTTCCCTGCTCAGCGTGTGGGGGCATTGGTGGTCTAAAGATAACACGTCAGTCTCTGGAGAGATAGTCATGGGTTCGATTCCCACAAACAAGCGGTGAGAATTTTTGTTCAAAAACCATATCCGCGGTTTCGTCGTTTCTTAACCCTGGACTCAGGGTAGTGACATATGGAAGCGAATCATGGACAGTAGACAAACAAATGAAAAGACAATTAGAGGCCACTGAGATGGGATTTCTCAGAATAATGTTGAAAGTTCCCTGGACAGCTGAAAAGACCAATGAAGAAATTCTCAAAGAGGCCAACACAAAAAGGGAACTCCTGAAAATCATTACAAAGAAACAATAAACATTTTATGGGCACATCATGAGAAGAGGAAAGTTGGAATACTTGGTTACAACTGGCAAAATAAAAGGAAAGAGAGATCGCGGACGACAAAGAGAGAAAATACTGGATAACTTGGTGTTATGGCATGGAAAACGGTCAACAACAGAATTGATACGATGTACTGTAGATAGAAGATTGTGGAAGGACATGATCACCAACGCCAACCGGTATGGCACACCATGATGATGATGATGGGTAGTGAAATTCGATCGGAAACTATCGGAACTATATCGAAAAATGGCGGAAAGCAGGAAGTCCCGTTTGCAATGGCTCACATTAAAGAACCCTTTGCAGTTTAAAGTAAAAAAGAGTACACTAAAAATGGCCGCTGTGTAGGGATGATTAGTTAAGCAAATTTATCCATGCCGAAGACAGATTTGTCGAACCGAAAGACGCAGATATCGCTGATTTGTCGTAAATTAGCGACGCAACGCATCTGCGCCCACTTAATAGATGAACAGTTTAAAAAAATGCTTTTGCATTTCTGTGTGGAGGGAGTGCTTTGTACTGGGGATCATGCTGAGGATGGGATCTCAGTGCAGTGGAGTTGTACGTGGCACAATGAAAATAATCTTAAGGCCCTAGCCTCACTAAATTATACTTTTAGAAGAAGGTTTAGATGATAGGTCAGGAACTAATGTTGACGAATTATAAATGACATCATCATCATGTGCCATACCGGTTGACGTAGGCGATCATGTCCTTCCATAATCTTCTATCCACATTGCAACGTATCAGTTCTGTTGTTGATGTTTTCCATGCCATGACACTAAGCTATCCAGTATTTTCTCTCTTTGTCGTCCGCGATCTCTCTTTCCTTTTATTTTTCCAGTTGTAACCAAGTATTCCAACTTTCCTCATCTCATGATGTGCCCAAAAAATATTGATTTTTTTTTCTTTCTGATGTTTTTTAGGAGTTTCCTTTTTGTATTGGTCTATTTGAGAATTTCTTCATTGGTCTTTTTAGCTGTCCAGGGAACTTTCAACATTCTTCTGATAAATCCCATCTCTGTGGTCTCGAATCGACTTTTCATTTTTTTGTCTACTGTCCATGATTCGCATCCATTGGTCAGAAATGGTTCTATATAGCACCGATGAACTCTTTTTCTCATTTCTATTGACATAGATTTGTAGCATAAGATACTTTTCATTTTCTGAAATAGAGACGAAGGCTCGCCTCCCAGCACCAGAGCTGGAAGTTGTCAGCGACCCACAGCTGATGGCTTGCGCCAGGATTTGTGAACCAAAACCATCAAGACCCTGCTCCACCTCTCCGTGGTGCCTCCAGTAACAGACTAACCTGTCTAGTCTGGCCAAGCGTGCAGGGATCGAAGAGGGAAGACAACCCGGTACTCAAAAAAGTTGTGCTGAAGTTGGATGTGTTAGGCCGAAAGGCGCAAATATAACAGTTATACTGCAGACCACAATACAACGCAGACACGTCCACTACGCCCTTGTAAGGGCGGATGATTACGAGGAATATTCTAATCTACCACGATACTCTAGAATACTTTAGTCATCGGCCGAACGCAACCAACCAACCAATAATTTTCTGAAATGCTATTTTGGCCTAAGCTATTCTGCTTTTTATTTCTGTGGTGCATCTTCCATCTGATGTTATTATTGTGCCCAAGTATTCGACACATTGCACTTCTTTCAGATTTGTCCTGTTTGTTTTTATGCTGCGTGATGGTGATGATTGTTTATTCGATATGACCATTACTTCTGTTTTATTACTATTCAGACTGAGACCTTCCTTGATTACAAATGACATACTTGGAGCTAATAACGAGACAGTGAGCAATCGTAAATCGATGGATTAGTAAACTTGTTTACTAAAGACAAGAGGTCAGGTCCTGCTAGCCTCAAATGTTTACCGATATTTTTCTGTGAAAACACACGGCACTGACGTAATGCTGACAGTGTCAGATAAAATCAAGAGGTCAGAATCGACTTGACAGCCTAAAATATGTACCGATATTTCATATGATATTATACACGGTACTGGCGTAATGCTGACTACGTGAGTCAAAATGTGTCGGTGGGAAATATATAAATAAACATATAATATGTGGGCACTACTACCAGTTCCTGTTTTTGCCAAGAGGACGGGGCTACTTCATATAAAAAGATTGTATCATTTAATGAAAGTCATATTAGACATTACTCTTTCCGTACGTTGCGCCGCACAATGCGTCACTCTCAATTTGATTAGTGTAAATTGTCATCAAACGATATTCTATTTACAAATATATGCTAACATCAAAACAAATGACACAAGGGGTCAAGCTAAGAATAGCAAAATGTTATATCTTCTCAACGTTCCTGTAAGGTGCAGAAACATGGACATTAGACAAGAAAACAGAACAGAAAATTGAAGCCTTTGAAATGTGGATTTATAGAAGAATATGAAGAAGAGGGTGGAAAGAAATTAAAACAAACGATGAAGTCTTAAAACAAATAAAAATTAAAAGAGAACTACTAAACACAATTCAAACAAGACAAAATGAAGAGTGAGATAACTGTTAAAAGACACATAGTCTAGTAACGCACTCCCGTGTGTTACCGGGGCCCCATTATGTGGGATGTAAAGAATAGTGACACTGTGACCTTCCAGGCATGTCGTAAGAGGCGACTAAGGAGGTTGATCGATGGCTTGACAAGCTGTCATTGTAAAAAGCATTGTTATGGAAACAGACCATAGATTTTAGAAGCAGTGATCTCTGCAATATGTGTCATTTTGGCACGCAAGGTGTCTGTTTTTGAGATTGTGGTTCTGCCCTATGTGCCGTCTTCGGCTCGAAAGGATGATAGATAGATAGTCTACTAAAAGTAATCTTGGAAGGGAAAACACAATGGTAAAAGAGGCAGACCAAGACTAACATAGACGAGTAACATCGAATGGTAGACAAATCAACCTATGACAACCTGCACCATCAAAGCAAGAGACAGAGGGGAATGGCGCTTCGTGTTAGCCAACCTTCAGTGCGGAGCCGGCACTCATATAATGATGATGATGGTCGGTAATAGGCCAGGCCGCCTTTACTTCCTAGAAAAGTCTCTGGTACCTAATTCTTGATGTTCGGCGAACCTTAAAGAATTGTCAGTCGTATAAAGAACAGACATTGCTGGGGATCGAACTTGGACCTTTCTGACCAGGAAGCGATGACACTCACTACACAGCCACCGAGGCTCCTAGTGTAGAAGGTTCAGGAGAAGTGAAACAAAAAATAACAACAATAGTATGGTTTTAAAGCTTTACGCAAATGGTCTTCTTTCTTCTATCTTTCAGCTCCCTGTCCATAGGTCTTCAACAAACATTTTCCAAGCCGTTCTGTTTCTTGCCATTCTTTTAAGATCATTCCATGTCTTCACCATCATCTTCATCTCTGCTACTATCTGTCTTCTCCAAGAATTCATTGGTCTTCTTTCTTCTATCTTTCAGCTCCCTGTCCATAGGTCTTCAACAAACACTTTCCAAGCCGTTCTGTTTCTTGCCATTCTTTTAAGATCATTCCATGTCTTCCCCATCATCTACATCTCTGCTTCTATCTGTCTTCTCCAAGAATGTATTGGTCTTCCTCTTTGTCTTTTCCCCTGGGGATTCCAAAAAAAGGGCATGTCGAAGTTTTTTTTTGGCTTATTTTTTTTACAGTATGGGGTAGCCAGTCTCCATGCCCACCCTCCTTTCTCGCCTCTTACGAACATGCCTGGTAGGGAGGGTACAGCGCCACTATTCTTTACTCCCCTTTCGGATCCCGACAGCGCACGGTCTCTTTACGTAATTGGTAGATGACACAAATTTAAACGACGTTTCTGCGCAACAGGACTTCAGCAGGAACAAACAACACACAGAGAGTACAGGGTAAAAAAAAAAAAAAGTAAAGTACCCCCCGTCACGCCAAGTGCGTATAGGGAAATATGGTGTTAGTGACCCTATATTTTACAGACCTTCAGCACATGATTTTTGGGGTAATGTGGTCGGTATTACGCCCGTGCTGCTTTTACTTTCCCAGAAAAAATCAGGTACCCATTTAAGGCTGGGTGAACCCGGATCCGTCGGTTGGGATCGAACCCTACCCCTTGTCCGTAGTAGTCCAGTTCACTAACCACTGAGCTATCGCGGCTCCTACTAATTTTTAGGGAATTAGTAAAACCCAGGTGTCCTCGCCAGGATTACGAACCCCGGCTGTTGCCGTGGTAAGCCAACCGCCTATCGATTGCGCTAACCGGACACCCAGAGTACAGGGTATACACAGCAAAATAATAATTGTATGTTGGATAATGCTGTCAAAATCATAAGTAATTATTCGTTGCATTTAATGAAATAAAATATTGACTAATATGTCCAAGTAATTTATGTTCACCAATCTGAGGGTAGAATGATGAAGAAAACGCCTGATGTTATGTGACAGCTGTGTTCTTCACAAAGTACCGCACGACATTCGTTGGAAGTGCCTACCTCCCCGCAAGCAAGCAACAAACACTAGCCCAGGCGGGTACTCTGCCCATAATGGCCTGCCTGAGAATGGACAAATTGTGGGCCATAACTCTTGTCGGCCGAGTTGAAGCGGGTATAAACGCAATTTGGGACAGCTGCGTCTCTAAATCATGTCTCCTGCTACGTGCGTCCTGGGAAAGGTGGGAATTCAACATCCCGCATTTTTTAATGACGTAATACATTTCCCAGAACTGACGAGTCACTCGTTTTCAACGTTTTTATGGGTCTCTCTTTTTCGGAACGGCGGTGATAGCAGTTTGTAATTTACAGTACTTAGATCTGGAGGGCGCTCGCAAATTATGAGCGCTTCAGCCGACTAATTACCGTCACTGTCTATTTTGGGCGGTCTTCCAGAATTTTATACATGGCTGGACTGGATAACCTTCTTGTTCTTGTTCTTCTTCTTGTTCTTGTTCCTCTTCTTCTTCTTCTTCTACTGCTGCATCTTCTTCTTACTCTTCCACTTCTACTTCTTCTTTGCATTCGCGCCACGACTAAAAGAATATAAAAACCGCGTCATCATTCGCCCTAAAAAGGATGTTAAGTGGGTGTTAATGAGTTGTCTTGAGGTTTGCAGTAGAACTGTGATATTTGCGCCTTTCGGTCCAAAACATCCGACTTCAACACGACATTTTTGAGTACAGGGCTGCCGTCCCTCTCGATCTTACTCGTTTGGTCAGAGTAGACTGGTTAGTCTGTTTCTAGAGACACCGCGAAGAGGTGGAGTATGATATGGAAGGTACTGGTTCACCTATCCTAGGTCAAACCATCAGCTGTGAGTCGTTGGCCGCTTCCAGCTCTAAAGTAAAGGTAAGTACGAGACTTGAATCGGCGTCTTAGCACGCGAGTCTTCACCCATATGTGCTCGGTCGCCTATCCAGAAGTGTTCGGAGACTTCTGGATAGTGTCGCTTCAAGCATCGAAACTCACAATGCGAGGCGTCATTCCTCACCTTCCAAGAGTGCAACCCTGGTGCCTATTTCTGACAGCGGCTGGATCAACCGCGGGTGTATTTTTCTTCCAACAACGAGTACAATTCACACTGCTTCCAGCGGGCATCGAACACGGGTTGTCTGAACGTCGATAGCCCAGTCTGCTGCAGCGAGGCGCATTGCCTCTAGTCGTTACACGGTTAATATCTGGTTGCATATTTTATCTGTCATATTTTATCTGTCATATTTTATCTGTCATATTTTATCTGTCATATTTATAATTAGCTGCGCACCTTTACTTTTCCAAAACGCAGCACATTCATAAAAACAAAATGATCAGGATAAACACTTTCTTGGTATCTGGAAAAAGGTTAGCGCAGATGTAGGAATGTCCGGCCTGCAGTGATGCCATTACGGTCTAAAGTCTATATTTCATCTTCGACTACACTGTTCAGCTTTAGCTACAGTGTTCATCTTTGGCTACACTGTTCATCTTTGACTACACTGTTCATCTTTGACTACATTGTTCATCTTTGACTACATTATTAATTTCACTATTCATTTCTTTGCGTACACTGTTCATTTCTTTAGCTACACTGTTCATTTCGTTAGATACATTGTTCATTTCTTTAGCTACACTGTTCATTTCTTTAGCTACACTGTCCATTTCTTTAGCTACACCGTCCATTTCTTTAGCTACACTGTCCATTTCTTTAGCTACACTGTCCATTTCTTTAGTTACACTGTCCATTTCTTTAGTTACACTGTCCATTTCCTGGCTATATTTTCACTCTCTGGCTACACAGTCCCCGGAACTTATTTTGCCAAAATGCTGTGATAGATATCCCTAAGCAGATTTAACGTAATGACAAGAAACATAACTCCTTCTCTGTTGTTAAACAGCATCAGGACTCATTAAAGATTACTCCAAGTAAACACCTTTTATTACATAAATATAATTATCTTCTTTTTCTCCTTGCACAGCAATTAATATCTACAATCATTCCTAAAATTATTCGAGTCACGACCCCTGTTAATCGTCATATAGCAGGCGACCGAATCAGTTGAAACAAATAATATTGTTGGAAATTTTTGCAGTGACCATTTACAGTCAATATAATTGCCATGAATAATAGGCTCTGTAAATGCTAGGAAATTACTTAAGGATCATATAGATGGTTGCGATGTACAGAAACCGTGGTCTAGCAATTTGTGGCCTGATGATAACGGTGATGATGATGATGATTGTAACGATTATGATGATAACGCTGATGATGATAACGATTATGGAGATAACGATGACGATGATAACAATTATGAAGATAACGCTGATGATGATAACAATTATGAAGATAACGATGATGATGATAACAATTATGAAGATAACGCTGATGATGATAACAATTATGAAGATAACGATGATGATGATAACAATTATGAAGATAACGCTGATGATGATAACAATTATGAAGATAACGCTGATGATGATAACAATTATGAAGATAACGATGATGATGATAACAATTATGAAGATAACGCTGATGATGATAACAATTATGAAGATAACGATGATGATGATAACAATTATGAAGATAACGCTGACGATGATAACAAATATGAAGATAACGATGATGATGATAACAATTATGAAGATAACGATGACGATGATAATAAATATGAAGATAACGATGATGATGATAACAATTATGAAGATAACGCTGATGATGATAACAATTAGGGAGATAACGATGATGATGATAACAAATATGAAGATAACGCTGACGATGATAACAATTATGAAGATAACGCTGATGATGATAACAAATATGAAGATAACGCTGATGATGATAACAAATATGAAGATAACGATGATGATGATAACAATTATGAAGATAACGATGACGATGATAATAAATATGAAGATAACGATGATGATGATAACAAATATGAAGATAACGATGATGATGATGATACCGATGCCGATAATGGTGATGATAGCGATGATAGCGATTATGATAACGTTGATGGTAATAGCGATGGTGATTAAAATGATCATGATAAGATGATAACGATAACGATGATAATGACGATGACGACGGCGACGAAAATGACGATAATATTGATAATAACGAGAATAATAATAATGAAAATGATGAGAGGAGGATGATCATGATAGTGACGATAGCGATAATGATAACGTTGATGATGATAATGAGAATGATAATGGTGATGATCATGATAATGATGATGATGACGGTACCGACAATGATGATGATAACGACGATGATGACGATAATGATAAGGATCATCATGATTGATGATTATAACGATGATGCTGATACCTTCTTCTTCTTCTTCTTTCCTTCCTCATCTGCCTTTCAGCGTCGAAGGGAGATATAATTTGCGGTCTTTTGCTCTTCTGTTTGCCTCTTCTGCTGTTATGTTTCCTAGTGCTTCTAATATTCCATCGACCCATCTTTTACGTGGTCGACCCTTTTGTCTGGTGTTCTCACAACGTTTGTTGAAGGCTCGTTGTGTTGTGTTTTGTTCTTTCTGCCTTGTCACGTGGCCAAACCATTTTATCTGTTGTTTCCTTATATATTCTATCTTCTTCTTCTACCTTGTTAGCTCCCAGTGGAGCATAGGTCTTCAACAAACAATTTCGAAGTCGTTCTGTTTTTTGCCATTCTTTTAAGATCATTCCATGTCTTCCCCATCATCTTCATCTCTGCTTCGATCTGTCTTCTCCAATAATTCCTTGGTCTTCCTCTTTGTCTTTTCCCCTGGGGATTCCAAAAAAGGGCCTGTTGTGTAATACTCTCAGTTGGCTTCCGTAGTGTGTGTCCTATCCATCGCCATCGTCTTCGCTGTATCTCTTTATCCACTGGTATTTGACTGGTACATTTCCATAATTCCACGTTAGTGACTTTGTCCTGCCATTTCCATCCCTTTATTCTGCGCAAGCATCCATTAATGAAAGTCTGTATCTTCGTGATTGTCAATTTTGTTATTCTCCATGTTTCACAGCCATATAATAGGACCGACTTAACATTTGAGTTTAAAATATTTTTATTTTTGTATTTAGCCTAATTTCTTTGGATTTCCATGTTTCCCAGTGCAATGAAAGCTCCTCTTGCTTTTGATATCCTTATTTTGGTATCATTTTCTGTTCCTCCCTCTTTATCTATATTACTGCCCAGATATATGTAAGATTGTACGTCTAGTAGAGGTATTTCTCCTAGTTTTATTTGGTTATTGCCAACTGCATTAATTCTCATAATGTTGGTCTTATCTCTATTAATCTTTAGTCCTAGCTGTTGTGATCTCTCATCTAATATACTCATTTTATCCTGCATCTGTTGATGGCTGTGTGATAGGAGAGCTATGTCATCAGCAAAGTCTAAATCAGCAAGTTGTTTGGTCAGTGACCACTGGATACCATTTCTGTTGTTTTGAGTTATTTTCATAATCCAATCTATGGCCAGTAGAAATAGAAATGGAGACAGAAGGCATCCTTGCCTTACTCCTGTTCTTATTTCAAATGCTTCACATTTGAATGCTCCACACTACATTTTGTTCATTCATACATTGTTTTTATCAGGTTAATAAACTTTATGGGGATTCCGTAATGACTCAGCAACTTCCAAAGCATTCTTCTGTCTAAACTATCAAATGCCTTTTCGTAATCTATGAATCCAATATAAAGTGGGGATTTTAGTTCTAAAATTTGTTCAACTATTATACGTAGAGTAGTTATTTGATCAGCACATGATCTTTTCTTCCTAAAACCTGCTTGTTCATCTCTCAAGTGTTTCTCTATAGCCTCTTTTAGTCTTTCCAGAATGATTCTGCCTAATATTTTTCCTGGCACTGATAGTAGCATAATTCCCCTATAATTTGTGCACTCCTTTAAACTTCCTTTCTTTGGTAGTTTGATCATATAACCTTCTCTCCAGTCTTTAGGTATTTCTTCCCACTCCCAAATTTTATCCAATATATCATGTAACATCTTGGTAGAGGTGTTAATATCTGCTTTGATGGCTTCCGAAGGAATTTCATCTGGTCCTGTGGCTTTACCATCTTTTAATAGTTTGATGCCTTTCATTATTCCTTCTTTGCTTGGTTTTCCACAGTTAACGTGTAACTCTTCTGCTGGTAGTATATCTGGAGGATTATTTGAGCCGGGTCTGTTCAAAAGTTCCTCAAAGTGCTCTTTCCATCTCTCCATTTGTTCCCTTATATTACTAAGCAGATTTCCTTTCTTATCTTTGATAAAGGCGTTGATCTGCTTGTATTTTCCACCTAATTTCTTTGTGCTGTTGTACAGTTCTTTCATATTCCCTTTATTTGCTGCTTCTTCTGCCTCTTTAGCTAGTTCATCTATATATTTCCCCTTATCCCTTTTAATGCATCTTCTCACTTCTTTGTTCACCTCTGTGTAAGCTTCCTGTGTCTTGGCTTTATTACTTCTTTTTTTGCTTTTATTTATGTCTGCTTTCTTGTTCTTTCTTTCTTTAATTTTTTCCAGGGTCTCTGCTGTCATCCATGCCTTATCCCGGCATTCTCTTTTCCCCAGTGTTTCTTCGCATGTCTCTTTCCATATATTTTTTACCTGTTTCCAATGATCTTCTATATTTATTGTATTTTCTAGTTGTTGGAGGACTTGGTATTTGTTTGATATTGTGACTGCGAATTTATCTTTAATTCCTTGTTCTTTAAGAAACCCTACATTGAAATACTTTCTACCCTTATTCGCTGTAGTATATCTTTTTAATTTAATTTTAAGTTTGGCTAACAGAAGATGATGATCAGAAGCTACATCTGCCCCTCTATATACTTTTACATCCTGTAAGGATGACTTAAACTTATTATTAATACATATGTGATCAATTAGATTTTCCGTTCTATGATCTGGTGACACCCATGTAGCTTTGTGTATTCTTTTATGTTGGAATATTGTTCCTCCTAGGCTCATTTGATTAAGGGCGCAGAAATTCACAAATATCTCTCCATTCTCGTTTATATCTCCAAGTCCAGCCCATAATCTCTTCGAAGCCTATTGAGTTTGCTTAAGTGTTCTTGTAGGTCTTCTATTGTTTCATGTATAAGTGCCTGATCGTCTGCAAATAGAAGCTCGTTGATCTCCTCTGTCTCTGATGGTTTGGCTAGCTTGCATATATGGTCCATGTGTGTAATAAACAGTAGGGGAGATAGTACACACTCCTGTCTTACGCCTGATGTAACTTCGAAGTGGTCTGTGTAGCCTGCTGCTGTTCTGACCCTGCAGCTGCTGTTGACATAGAGACTTTTAATAATGCTGGTTAGATGTTGGCTTACTCCATATGTTGTTAGTATCTCCACAGTTGTTCTCTGTTTACTCTATCGAATGCTTTTTCCTGGTCAATGAAGCCTATGTATAAGTTTTAATTGTGTTCTGTCGTTTTTTTCTGCAAGCTGTTTTAGTGTGAATAGTGCGTCGGTACATCCTCTGTTTTTTTTCGGAACCCCATTTGAGAATCGCTTAACTGTAGTTCTATTATTGGTCTCAGCCTTTTTTCCAAGATTTTGGCGTATAGCTTTCCTACATGGCTGAGAAGAGATATACCTCTATATTGATTGCAGTCTCTTTTGCTACCTTTCTTTTTCCATATTGGTATGATGATTGCCTGTTGCCAGTCTTCTGTGGCTTGTTGTTGGTGCCATAAAAGTAAAGTAAAGTACCCCCCGTCACGCCAAGTGGCGTATAGGGAAATATGGTGTTAGTGACCCTATATTTTACAGACCTTCAGCACATGATTTTTGGGGTAATGTGGTCGGTATTACGCCCGTGCTGCTTTTACTTTCCCAGAAAAAATCCGGTACCCATTTAAGGCTGGGTGAACCCGGAGCCGTCGGTTGGGATCGAACCCTACCCCTTGTCCGTAGTAGTCCAGTTCACTAACCACTGAGCTATCGCGGCTCCTACTAATTTTTAGGGAATTAGTAAAACCCAGGTGTCCTCGCCAGGATTACGAACCCCGGCTGTTGCCGTGGTAAGCCAACCGCCTATCGATTGCGCTAACCGGACACCCTTGTTGGTGCCATGCTGCATTAAATATTCTGTGCAGCCATTGCATTCCTGTTTCTCCCGCTGCTGCTATTATTTCTATTGTTATGTTTTCTATCCCTGGTGCTTTGTTTCTTGGTGCATATTTGATTACTTCTTCGATTTCATCTTTCATAATGTTGGGTTCAGTATTTGTGAGTTCTAGCGTGGTTTTTGTTCTCTTATTGGTAGTTGTTATGTTTAACATGTCTTCAAAATATTCTTTCCATCTCTGTTGCATACATTGGTTATTTGATATTGGCTGTCCGTCTTTGTCATTTACGAGCTCAGTAGGATCATGGTTTTCTTTTCTCGCTCTTGTGGCTTTTACTGCTTTGTAGAAATCTCTTGTGGCTGTCTTGAAGTCCATGCTCATATTTTGTCCGAATTCTGTCCAATTCTTTTGCTTAGCTTCTTTGGTCAACATTTGAACTCTTTTTCGAACTAAGGCATATTTTTCATATGTTTCTTGTTCTCCCTCCAATTTTTAAACACTTCCTTCTTTTCTTTAATTGCTTCTCTGATTGTTTCGTTCCACCACGGGGTGCTCTTTTTCCCTTCTCTTGTTCTTAGCTTCGTTCCACAAACTGTTTTAGAGATATTGGTTACTGTTTCCTTAAATTGTTTCCACTCTTCTTCTACTGTTCATACTTCGTTAGGGAGTTTCTTGAATTCCTCTGTTAGTTTTTCTTATAGGGTTTTCCTTGTTTCTAGATCTTTTAATTGTTTTATTTTTATTGTCAGTTCTTTTCGCTTCTGTTGTTTGTTTTCTTACATTCTCTTTATTTTTGCCTGTCTTAGTGTGATCATAACCATCTTCTGATCCGTGTCGTCTGTAATATTTGGGATTGCTCTACTGTCGGTTACTCTTTTCTTTACTTGTTCTGTTTTCTTGTTAGTATAAAATCTATCTGGCTTCTGCATGTTGTGTCATTCCATTTGTACCAGGTGTATACTTGCGACTTGAGTGTAATTTGTTTTTCGATCGTCTTCTAGTAGTTTAATTGTGATAATTCTTTCTGAATGGTATTTTATTTCTAGAATGTTCTTTGCGTGTTCTGGGTCGATGATAAAACCTACTCCATGTGATGCTCTTTCTGTGTTTCCGACTCCTGAGAATATTTCGTGTAGTTCATGTGTGTTTTCTTTATCTGTTGTCCTTTTACTCTGGTGTCCGCTAATCCTAGTATTTTAATTTTCCTTTTTGTCATTTCTTCTATAAGTTCGACTTCTTTATTTTTTATCCTGCATATATTTATCGTTGCTACTTTAATCTCCATCTTCTGTGTATTTCTCTGAGCATAAAACATTTATCCCTTACCGACCTGCTGAGTCAGTCGTAAGTTAATACTTAACTTAAGAAAAACACATGTTGGGGGTTTAGCCCGACTGATGTTTCCCCCCACGTGTTTGATCGCTAAGGTCTCACATGCGATCTTTTACGATCTAAATATAAAACTGTAGCTGGTTACATTTAAAAAAATACTTATCAGTTCTTATCCTCCTCCTTGGTAGAAATCTTTACACAATTTTCCGAAAATTATAGCCCGTTGGAAACACTATATTTAATCACATTAATAACACAATCAACACTCCGAATATAAAAACCCGCCATCTTGGTCGCCATCTTGAAAGATCTTCGATCTGAAGATGCTGATACCGATTACAATAATTACGATGATAGCGATGATGATGATGATGATGACGATAACGATGCTGATTATGATAACGATGATAACAATGACGGTGAGGATGATGATGATGATGAATAAGATGGTGATAACGATGATGGTGATAACAATGCCGATAATGATGATGCTATCGATGAGGATTATGGTAACGACAATGATAGTAATGATAATGATTGATGATGAAAAATATGGCGATAACGATGATAACGATGATGGTGATGACGATGACGATAATGATGACGACGACGATGATGATAACGGCGATGATGATGATGATGATGATGATGATGATGATAATGATGATGGTGGTGATGATGATGATAATGATGATGGTGATGATGATGATGATAACGGCGATGATGATGATGATGACTAATTTGCAAAGTTATAGTTTAGATAACCGACAATGATCACACCCACGACAGTTAATGTTTTCTTTTCACTGGACAAACGACGACAGTGGCAGCACTAGAGTTATGTCCCTTCTGAATGTTAATAATAATAGCGAAACAAACAGGTCAAGTCAGGGAAGGGAAGAAAGGATGGGAGGGTGGGGCGGGTAGTAAAGGGTTAGAAATTCACACAGAGAGAGCCATATATGATAAAAGAGAGAAAGAGGAAGTGATAGATAACGGTGTGTGTAGAGGAAATTGGGAAGAATAAAAATATGAAATAAGAGGACAGAGAGTAAGGCGCAAGCAAGTATGTGAGATGAATAAGAACAAGAGACGAAAGGAATGCGAGAGACAGACAGGAAAGTGAGAGCACAGTGTGGTGTGTATTTGGTGTGTGAGTATGTATGTGCGTGGGTGTGTGTGTGCGTGTGCGTGCGAGCGCGTGCGTGTGTGAATAAAGGAGACGATTGTGGAATTCATGAAGAGAACTTGAAGAAAGATAAGAAAGAGAATTTTGATGAAAACTAAAAAAAATAATGGGTGGGAGATAGTTGGGCAAGAGATAGAAAATGACTGAAATGACATTCTAACGGTAATGATGCTGAGGGAGGCTCGGCTCCAAACATTTGAGGCAGAAAGATTTTGGAGAGACAGAAAATGACTGAAATGACATTCTAACGGTAATGATGCTGAGGGAGGCTCGGCTCCAAACATTTGAGGCAGAATGATTTTGGAGAGATAGAAAATGACTGAAATGACATTCTAACGGTAATGATGCTGAGGGAGGCTCGGCTCCAAACATTTGAGGCAGAATGATTTTGGAGAGATAGAAAATGACTGAAATAACATTCTAACGGTAATGATGCTGAGGGAGGCTCGGCTCCAAACATTTGAGGCAGAATGATTTTGGAGAGATAGAAAATGACTGAAATGACATTCTAACGGTAATGATGCTGAGGGAGGCTCGGCTCCAAACATTTGAGGCAGAATTATTCTGGAGAGACAGAAAATGATATTAAATACGGAGACAGTGCGAGACGGGCAAGAGAAATGAGAACGAGGATCAAGTTCAAGTACTTGATTTATTTGATCATCGCCCAAGGAGTTAACGTCCAGTTGTTAAGAGCGCAACTCCACCTCCCAGGGCAGGATATATGGCTCTCAGCAGCATTATAGGACCAGCAAACAAATGAGGACACAAGACAGGGCTCCAGTCAGCCCATGAAAGATTTATGTCCCAGCGCTGTGTAATCTCTCTCCCTGGCTGTAGTGTTATTGGCCGTTATAAACCACACAGTTGTCCGTGAGTTTCCCCTCTAGAGAGAAATCTATTGCTCAAAGTCAGAGAATTCGTGTGACATTTTCACGATTCGATATTTTGTTGTAGAATGACACCACACCAGAGAGTTTGGAAAGAATGTGTGCACGACATATCGTTTATAGAAATATGGAACGTAAGAACAAGGGAAGAGTAAGTAAGAAAACGAGTAAGAAGAAGAGGTATCGTAAGAAGAAGGAGAAGAAGAGTAAGAATTAAAAAAGCACGAAGAAAAGGAAAGCGTGTAAGGATAAGAGTAAGAAGAAGAGTAAGAGGAAGAGTAAGAAGAAGGGTAAGAAGAAGAGTAAGAGGAAGAGTAAGAAGAAGGGTAAGAGGAAGAGTAAGAAGAAGGGTAAGAAGAAGAGTAAGAAGAAGGGTAAGAAGAAGGGTAAGAAGAAGGGTAAGAAGAAGAGTAAGAAGAAGAGTAAGAGGAAGAGTAAGAAGAAGGGTAAGAAGAAGGGTAAGAAGAAGAGTAAGGAGAAGGGTAAGAAGAAGGGTAAGAAGAAGGGTAAGAAGAAGGGTAAGAAGAAGGGTAAGAAGAAGGGTAAGAAGAAGAGTAAGAAGAAGAGTAAGGAGAAGGGTAAGAAGAAGGGTAAGAGGAAGAGTAAGAAGAAGGGTAAGAAGAAGGGTAAGAAGAAGGGTAAGAAGAAGAGTAAGGAGAAGGGTAAGAAGAAGGGTAAGAAGAAGAGTAAGAAGAAAAGTAAGAAGAAGAGTAAGAAGAAGGGTAAGAAGAAGGGTAAGAAGAAGGGTAAGGAGAAGGGTAAGAAGAAGGGTAGGAAGAAGGGTAAGAAGAAGAGTAAGAAGAAGGGTAAGAAGAAGGGTAAGAAGAAGGGTAAGAAGAAGAGTAAGGAGAAGGGTAAGAAGAAGGGTAAGAGGAAGAGTAAGAAGAAGGGTAAGAAGAAGGGTAAGAAGAAGGGTAAGAAGAAGAGTAAGGAGAAGGGTAAGAAGAAGGGTAAGAAGAAGAGTAAGAAGAAGAGTAAGAAGAAGGGTAAGAAGAAGAGTAAGAAGAAGGGTAAAAAGAAGAGTAAGAAGAAGAGTAAGAAGAAGGGTAAGAAGAAGGGTAAGAAGAAGAGTAAGAAGAAGAGTAAGAAGAAGGGTAAGAAGAAGGGTAAGAAGAAGAGTAAGAAGAAGAGTAAGAAGAAAGGTAAGAAGAAGGGTAAGAAGAAGAGTAAGAAGAAGAGTAAGAAGAAGGGTAAGAAGAAGGGTAAGAAGAAGAGTAAGAAGAAGAGTAAGAAGAAGGGTAAGAAGAAGGGTAAGAAGAAGGGTAGGAAGAAGAGTAAGAAGAAGAGTAAGAAGAAGGGTAGGAAGAAGAGTAAGAAGAAGAGTAAGAAGAAGAGTAAGAAAAATAAAAGAATAAGAGTAATAAGAAGAGTAAGAATGTGTAAGAACAAGAGTAAGAATTAGAGTAAGAATAAGAGTACGAAGACGAAGTAGAAATGTAAGATGAGTTTTTAAAAAGTAAAAATAAGAAGACCAATAAAACGATGAAGCAGACGCGTAAGAAGAAGAGTAAAAAAGAAAGTTAGTAATAAGAAGAAGATTAGTAAGAAGAAAGAGTAAAGATGAAGAGTAAGATGAAGAAGAATAGTAAGAAGAAAGAGTAAAGATGAAGAGTAAGATGAAGAAGAATAGTAAGAAGAAAGAGTAAAGATGAAGAGTAAGATGAAGAAGAATAGTAAGAAGAAAGAGTAAAGATGAAGAGTAAGATGAAGAAGAATAGTAAGAAGAAAGAGTAAAGATGAAGAGTAAGATGAAGAAGAATAGTAAGAAGAAAGAGTAAAGATGAAGAGTAAGAAGGAGAAAGTAGGAGATAGTTTGCCGTAAGAAAAATAACTATGGTGTTTGGTTACGATCAATGTCCGTAAATTCGTGTCACCCGTTTCAAGAAACGACATGTTGTCGTAGACTGACACCAGATAAGAGAAACTTAGAAAGTCTTTGTGGAAGACCCTGCTCCATAGAGAGTTTAGAGGTAAAAGAAAAAGGAGAATAATATATTTTGTTATCATTGCTTGCTTGCGTTCGCCCTAAGACTAGAGGAATACACCTCCTCATCGTCCGCCCTTAAGAGGACGTTAAGTGGGCGTGTCTGTGTTGTGTTATGGTTTGCAGTAAAACTGTTATATTTGCGCCTTTCGGCCCAACACATCCGACACTAGCCTATTATTTTTGAGTACCAGTTTGTCTACCTTTCCGATCCCTACTCGTTTGTCCAGACTAGACAGGTTAGTCTGTTACTGGAGGTACCACGAAGAGGTGCAGTAGGGTCTGGATGGTTCTGGGGCCCCGATCCTGTCGCAAACCATCAGCTGTGGGTCGCTGACAACTTCCAGCTCTGCTACTGTGAGGCGACTTTGCCTCCATTTTTTGTTATAAGAAAAGTGACCTTTTTTTTCTTGTGCTTGCCATCTGTCAGTTAACAGTTTCACAATTTTGAAGATAAGAATTTTCTTTCCAAAAAGATTCAGAACGGTGTGCTACTGACGCCAAGAGTTAATCAATTCCTGTAGTAATCTTTAAACTCTTACCGTACGTTTCGCCGGACAGTACGTCATGCCGATTTCGGTTGCGTACATTAGCCGCAGAATGCGTCACTCTTAATTTGCTTAGTGTAAACCGTCACCAAATTTTATTTTTCTTACATATCTTGTATCATCTTGGTATTGGTTAAATCTAATTCCATGTTCAATTATCTAACAAAATTCATATGTTTTTGATGTTGTTATGGATCCAGTGACCTTTGAGCTGATGCCCTTCGGCCCAATGCCATGTAGTAGTATCTGCAGGTGTTTTTAAGTTCTGCTGTTGTTCCGTACAGAGTGTTCCATTTGGAGGGTCTTTGAGGAAATAGTGTTGTTCTGATGTCAGTGAGCTCAGGACATTGAAACAGGTGATGTTCTACACCTGTTTTTTGTGAGTGATTACAGAGTGGACATACTGGGGCATGGTTTTGTTGTATTCTATTAGAAAATTCATATATAATATGTTACATGTTTAGGTAAATATAAACACGTAGATTGATTTTTAAAAGCATGAAAAATGCTGTTTCTGAAATCAATTCCGTTGCATTAATAAACAGTTTCCGCACTGAAAGAGTTAAGAAACGGTCTAGGCAGTGGCAACGTCGTTCGATTTGTGTTGTCCATTACTTACGTACGTTACACTGTAACCATACCATTTTTTCTTCTTTTTTTTCATTTCTCCTTCAGAAACAGCGTGTTCACTGTCACAAAATTTGCTATATTATTCACACTTAGGTCTTGACATATATATATGTATATAAAAAGTACAGTCAAGTACCCCCGTCACGCCAAGTGGCGTATAGGGAAATATGGTGTTAGTGACCCTATATTTTACAGACCTTCAACACATGATTTTTGGGGGTAATGTGGTCGGTATTACGTCCGTGCTGCTTTACTTTCCCAGAAAAAAATCCGGTACCCATTTAAGGCTGGGTGAACCCGGAAGCCGTCGGTTGGGATCGAACCCTACCCCTTGTCAGTGGTAGTCCAGTTCACTAACCACTGAGCTATAGCGGCTCCCATATATGTATATATCATGAGTCATTGACGTTTCGAGCCGGGCCTCGCTGCTGAGACCAGGGGTGGTTGCCGTAGAGAGAAATCACAAATACAAATCCCAACCGGTGCAGCCGGGAATTAAACTCACAACCTCTCTGTCGGCGTCTTGCCTCGAGACCAAGCAGTTCCCATTTTTTTTAAAATGATGGGCGTTGTCTAACAAAACAAATTACTTTCCAAAGAAAGAAAAGAAAAGTAAGGATTCGGTCACGTTTCTTGAATGACGCACTGGAAATATGTCGGTGCCCACGTTGTTTTATAACTTGGTCATCACTGTAACGTTATATGGAGTGGGGTAGATTATATTACATAATGGAAGATAAAGATATAGCATGGGTCGGACAGAATGGGAGATAAAGATATAGCATGGGTCGGACAGAATGGGAGATAAAGATATAGCATGGGTCGGACAGAATGGAAGATAAAGATATAGCATGGGTCGGACAGAATGGGAGATAAAGATATAGCATGGGTCGGACAGCTTAGTCGGTACTCATTTCTCAACATATTATAACAGCAACCAAAGAATAACAGTCGCCAGTAGTTAGTGAAGGAAGTGTCTTCTTCTTCTGCGATCATGACGTCATTCAGACTAGGACGCCGGACCTTTTTATACATGCAGCAGTCTGTTTAAGTGATTCGGTTGCCCCGTATAGTTTTTCTTCTAGGGAGATGGGTGTGGACCACATTGTCCTTCTCAGGTCTGTGTACTGGGAACAATCCTGTAGAACATGTTTTGTTGTCATGTTATCCAGGGTACAGTGGCATTGACTGGTAGTTCCTATTTTGAGTTTGGCGAACATGTGGTTTCTCATTCTGTTGTGGTCAGTGCGTAGGCGAAGTATGATGACTTGATCCCTCCTTGATAGTTGGAGGTATCCATCCCTCTCGTTATACTTTGGGTGTTTTTGTTTCCATTTTTCATGGTACTGGCATTTGATGATGGATTTACTTCATCGTAGCTGACCAGAGGGTTCTCTTGTGGTAATTTTCCTCCCTCTTTAGCTAATTTGTCTGTGCGGTCGTTTCCGTGTAAATTACAGTGTGATGGTACCCACTGGATGACCACTCTCTGGAAGTTATTGCATAGTTGGTCTACGGGTGTTCTCAAGTCATCTAGCTCACTGTTCCTGGGGGGTGGGGGGTTAGAGCTGTTAAGGCTGACAGTGCAGTCAGTATCACCAATTTCTTGTGCACGTTATTTTTGTGTTGGATAGCCAGTTTTGCAATGTCTTTGAGGGCTTCATTTTCTTCTTTATAGTTGTTTGAGAATTTCCCAGTAGCTATTGACTTGGTGATCTCTTCCTGGTTATTCAGCCTCAAGAACACACCTTCTCCTCCATTTCTGATGGTGTTTGTAGCAGAGCCACCTGTGTATATGTGTGACAAGGAGTCTTGTGGGTAGTTGTCGTTTTTGTGTTGTTCTGTTATGTGTTTTTTTCTCTGTGTCTGTTTGGGTGCCTTTTTTCATGATTCATATTATGTCTTCCTTAAGTTCTGGTATTTTATGTTTCCCATGAGGAGTCATATCAGATGGGCTTTATGGGTTTCCGCATTGTTTGGGACAGTACTGGATCACTAGTTGTAAGTTCTTTGGACATTGCAACAAAGTTGCTCCTCTTTAGTCTCCCTCCCGTACGCAAGAAAATTTCACAGTTACGAACTTAGATGAGAATCCTAATGAGAAATGTCAACTAGACGAGCTTATTTCGGCTTCGGTCGAATCTATTAAAGGCAGTTTTAATAATAGTATGGACTTCTACAGTTAGTAAACTTAGGAAGCGAGAAGCAGTTAGAGGCAAGATCAGAGAAGCTAGTTAAGAGCAATTAGTAGAGAATAGCAGTTACAAAGGAGTTGTGAAGTGTTCTCAAGTGAGATTCAGAAGTGTGTGCTCCAGAGACAATAGTAAGTAGATTAAATACAATAGAAGAGTAACACAAGACAGTTGTGAAACTAAGATAGAATTTTGTCACAGACAATATGTACTAGATTTAACTCCATCAAGACCGGCGTTTGTCTAGAGAGTTAACCTCAATAAAGAACGTCATTGATAATTTAAGTACTACCACTAATCATCACGTGCCAAGAGAATGATTCAATAAACTTGAAAGAACATTGTTTGCATAGTCTGTGATTGTTGAATACGTTAAGACTGTTTAAACGTTGTTCTGTTTTATAGGTGTGATCTGTGATTGCTGAATACGTCAAGACTGTTTAAACGTTGTTCTGTTTTATAGGTGTGGTCTGTGGTTGTTTAATACGTCAAGACTGTTTAAACGTTGTTCTGTTTCATAGGTGTGATCTGTGTCTGATCAAAACAGTTAGGCTATTATGAAAGATTGAAATTATTCTTGGTTCACCGATCCTAGTTCAAGCCATCATCTGTGATTCGCTGACAGCTTCCAGCTCTGCTGCTATGAGGCACTTTTGCTTCCTAACAAAGAAAGAACAATAGAAGCATAAAACGGACACTCTAAAGCACAATCTTTATCCCAACTTTGTGCTAGCACATGAGCCCTAGACTCAAGAACAATATGACAATCACTACCTAGATAAGATGTGTTAGACGCATGACAGGAAACAAGATGAGATATAAAATCAGAAATGAATTACTGGTTTTAAAAAGCTAGGGGCAATTCTTGCCATAGAATACATAAAGAAACAGCAGATAAAATGGTTTTTCCACGTGATAAGACAGAAAAATCAAAACACAATTTAAACAAACCTTTAATAAACATTGCGAGAACACCAAATTCAAAAGTTGATCAAAACAAAGATGGTGTGATGGAATATTAGAAACACTAGGAAACATAACAACAGCAGAAGCACACAGAAGAACAAAGACCGCACATGTAATCTCCCCTCGATGCTGAAAAGCAAATGAAGAAGAAGATGTAGACTTTGTTCTGATTTTCTTTATGTCATAATCAGCAGCATGTTCCTTAAACTCAGTAGAACAATCTGTTCACTGTGGTCCTGTAATGCGATCATTGACATCACTTGTAATGAAATCTGGATAAAAGCTTAATCCTACAGGAAAGTTCCTGTTGTGTGATTTACGTCCCCCGTGTTACCGCGAACCCACACCCATAACCAAAACGTGTCCGTTTCCTTGACATTCGGCGCACGTAGCGACTGGTTTGACCAGAACCAAAATGATTCTGCATGCATGACGATATCCAGTTTTCGAATTCTCTAATATATTTCTAACCTGATAATAAGCTTCACTGGAAGAAATAAATCTTTGACAAGCTCAACAGAGCGATTACAATTTGGCTCTTAAAAAAAAAAAAAAAAAAAAAAGAAATTAAAAAAAGTAAAACGACGTGAACTAGCGAATGAAATGAGATTTCCCGATACAAGGAAATGGGTAATGGAATATTGACACGGCTGCCATCTTGTAATATCTTTCAGCAGACGAGCAATATGTCTTACAACCACACAAGAGGGCATTGAGTGTGGTTATAATCGTTGTGGCTGTGGCATGGGTGATAAATTGCCAACTTGTTTTCACTGAATTGCTTTGTTTTATTGCGTTCTTTCTTTGTGTTCTTCTTAACCCTGTAAATCATTATATTGACCTTCCTATATTGCCTGGTTGCCAACCAGCTTGCTTGTGTGTCTCATTCGTTACCCCTCTCGAAGTAGAGGATGTCATAATATGTAATGATTTTGAATATTTTACGTTTACAACATATATACAATTTATAAACACAATAAAATACGGATTTATATGTGATTTATGATTGACAATAAATTTATCTTGATGAGATCAGGACATTTGGGACACACATACACAAATAAAGATGAGTGCGTTCTATATAAAATGGGCAACGTGTAGAGATAGAAAGTAAATTAATCCTTTAGTAAACGTCTAGGTAAAAGTTAAGAGTGATCTATAGCATTTTCTTTCTTTTTATTTTCTTGTTTTTCCACGAAGACTAAAAATTGTTTTAATTGTTCGCTCTTAAAAAGGGCGTTAAATGGGCGTTGATACGTTATATTATAATTTGTAACAAGTTGTGAAATTTGCGCCTTTCTACCCAAACATCTGACGTTGGTGTGGCGATGTTGAGGATTGGCTTTCTTCTCCATCTTGGCCAGGCTGGCTAGTCTATTTCTAGGGGCAGCATGAAGATGTAGAAGAGGAATCTGATAGTTCTGCTTTACCAATATTGGTGCAAACAGTCAGCTATGAGTCGCTAACTTATTTAAATCCTGGTGGTGACATGCGTCATCGTTCCCTCCTAAGGATTCAGTGGCGTGGCTAAGGTGGTACAAGAGGAGACATCTGTTCCCTTCCTATTAGGAAGCAAGTGCACTAACCGCTCAGCCAGCAAGGCTTATCTATCCATCATAGGTCAATGGTCACAGAAAAGACCACTCTGTAAGGAACTGTGAAAAGAGCGAGAGGGAGAGGTAGACACATAAAGAGAGAGAGAGAGAGAGAGAGAGAGAGAGAGAGAGAGAGAGAGAGAGAGAGAGAGATGGGATCAAAGATTGTGCAGGTTTCGACTTTGTGGAGGCCCAAAGAAAGATTGAAGATGGGAAATGGAGAAAACTGACTAAGTCTGTCTATGTGTCCCAGCGACCACCGGAGTTATGGGATGAAATACAAGGAGTGAAGCATTAAGACCAAGACTAACATGAACGAGTAACATCAAACGATGGACAAGTCAGTCTATGACAACCTGCACTATCAAAGCAAGAGACAGAAAGGAATGGCGTTCCATGGTAGTCAAGCTTCGATGCGAAGACGGCACTTAATAATGATGATGATGATGATGATGATGATGATGATGATGATGATGATGATGATGAAGCATTAAAAACACATTTCTAGACAACAGTATTTGGAGGTGAAAGGGTTTGTGTTCCTCCTCGATGCCATTGCTTTGATCAACACTGTGAGACTGGTACTTATGTTTTCTTCATTTATGTTCGTTGTATATCGTCTAGCTGTGATTTACCTCACATCTAATACTTTTATATTTCCTGGCTGCTACTTTCTGTAAAAGTTCATTCTTTTCTTTTTATTCGTCTCCTTCTTCTTCTTCTGCTGCGTTCTCCCGTTAAGTGTGCGTGGACGCCTTGCATCGCTAGTTTACGTCAAGCTGTTGTGTATGCATACTTCTGCCCGACAAATCCGCCTTTTGCGTGGACATATCATTAATAAGTTAACAATTCTACCAGGACAATGACCAATCTTAGCCGACTGTTTTTCACTTTTAACTGTCGAAGGCTCTTTAACGTGCGCAGAGTGCACAAAGGACCTACTGTTGTTTACCCCCTCTCACACAAGAGGGCTAGACACAGGACCTACTGTTGTTTACCCCTTCTCACACAAGAGGGCTAGACACAGGGCCTACTGTTGTTTACCCCTTCTCACACATGAGGGCGAGACATAGGACCTGGCACACACTGACGAAGAAGAGTAAAACCACAAATTCTTCTCTTTTTTTCTTCTTTTTTCTTTTCTTTTTTTCTCTTCTTCTTCTTCTTCTTCTCCTTCTTCAGCCAACAACTGTGCTATGCATTTAGACATAATGAAAGCCACGAATAAAATGTGGATTCAAGAAGAACAACTCTCACCGCATGTATTAGTATTCGAACTAAGACCTTCTAGTAAAATGGCCGACGTCTTTCTCTAGACCAACCAATTCCTCTATCGCAATTACGTAGCAAGGATCAGCGAGCAGTAAATTAAACAAGAGAAAGGATGGAAAGACAAGCAAATGGGCTCGGTGAGATGACTACCTTCACCCAAATATATGTTTGCAATATTCGTCTTCTGTGATACAGTAAGAAAACATGTAATGGTCATATCGAAGAAACAATAATCACCGTCATGCCGCATACAAATAAAGAGGGAAAATCTGAAACAAGTGCAACGCGTCAGATACTTGGGTACAGTAATAACATCACATGTAAGATACAATATAGAAATAAGAAGCAGAATAGCTCAGGCCAAAATAGCTTGTCAGAAAATGAAAAACGTCTTGTGCAACAAGCCTGTGTCAATAGAAGTGAGAATGAGAGTTCATCGGTGCGATATAAACCAATTCTAACCTATAAAAGCGAATCATAGAATGTAGACAAATGAAAAGACAATTGGAGGTCACAGAGATGAGATTTCACTACAGAATTTTGAGAGTTCCCTGGACAGCTAAAATAGACGAACGAGGAAATTCTAAAAGAGGCCAACTCAAAAAGTGAGCTGCTAAAAAAACATCAGAAAGAAACAATCGCCATTTTTCTGGCACATCATGAGAAGAGAAAAGTTGGAGTACTTGGTGTTACAACTGGCAAAATACATGGAAAGAGAGATCGGGGACGACAAAGACAGAAGAAACTATATGGCTTGGTGTCGTGGCATGGAAAACAGTCAACAACAGAAATAATGCTGCGCAATGAAGAACAAAAATATTAACGACACATATTACCACTGCTGATGTATGTCGAGGGGCTCACAACAGGACCAGAGGGATAAATGCCGCTTGATCAAAGTAGTCGCCACGACGTGTGAAACTGGATTTTTGTTTCACCCCAGATAGGTAAAATATTTGTGTCTACCGCGGGTTTCGAACGTCATACGCCGGCTTTTCAGCCAGTGAAACAGTGGATTTCGCGGCCCGGTCGTGCAATGTGGATAGAAAATTGTGGAAAGACATGATCGTCTACGTCAACCGGTATGGCACATGAAATGATGATGTGATGTAGAAAATATCATGAATTAATATCAAGTGATTACTCTGGCACAAGTAAAAGCCCTGGTTGTAAATCAGATCAACAATGAATTCACTGAAGAGAAGTGTGATAATCCTGGTAAACAATTGTTTTTACCCTGCTGCAAGCGCCCGATGACTACATCTGTCCACAGACAATACGAGACACAGATGCATTTTGATGTACATAGAGTAGAGATATAAGAGCTACCCTACTGAATCCTTGAGTTAAAAATACTGAAGACGAGTGATTTTCAACGATAAGGTTAATGTATAGCAACGGTGATATGCGAATGACAAAGTGAAAGAACGAATTTATTGTTGCTTACTTGCTTGCTTGCATGCCCATTGACTAAATGAATACACTTCTTCATCATCCGCCCTTAAAAGGACGCTGAGTGGGCGTTGTGTTGTGGTTTGCATTATAGCTGTGATATTTGCGCCTTTCGGCCCAACATGAATTTATTGTTTAAATACATAATGTGAGATTTGAATAGCGAATCAACTAGCAATTGAGTTGTGACTAATTGCTTTAAATGTTTTGCAGGTGAATTAATGTAGCGAAACACAAGACGTATTGTGAAGTCAACACTCCTGATATTTCGGTCACCAAGAAAGTACCTTGGACATAACCAGTGATGGAAAATGTAAAACTGAAACAAACAAAAAGAATAGGAATGGCAAAAAAAAATTTTAATGCTATGAAAAATATACTAACATCAAAACAAATAACACCAGGTTTAAAACTAAGAATAGAAAAATGTTGTTTTCTCAACATTCGTGTATCGTGCTCAAAAACATGGACATTAGACAAGAAAACAGAACAGAAAATCAAAGCCCTTGAAATGTGCATTTATAAGAGAATTGGATGGAAATAAAGGAAAACAAATGATGACATCTTAAAACAAGTAAAATGACAAGAGAACTGCTAATCACAATTCAAACAAGACAAATGTGGTGTGTGGGGCATGTTAAATGATACATCAGTCTACTAACGGTAATCTTGGAAGAGAAAATGCAAGGCAAAAGAGGCAGAGGCAAACCGAGACTAATATGGACGAGTAACATCAAAAGATGGACAAGCGAACCTATGACAACCTCCACCAACATGCACTATCACAGCTAGAGACAGAGCAGAATGGCGCTCCATGGGAGTCAACCTTCGATGCGGAGACGGCACTCCGTGATGATGATGATGAGGATGATGATGATGACTATGATGATGATGATGATGATGATGACTATGATGATGATGATGATGACTATGATGATGATGATGATGATGATGATGACTATGATGATGATGATGACTATGATGATGATGATGATCATGAATATGATGATGAGGATGATGATGATGACTATGATGATGATGACTATGATGATGATGATGATGATGACTATGATGATGATGATGATGATGACTATCATGATGATGATGATGACTATGATGATGATGATGATGATGACTATCATGATGATCATGATGACTATGATGATGATGATGATGATGACTATGATGATGATGATGATGATGATGACTATGATGAGGATGATGATGATGACTATGATGATGATGATGATGATGATGATGATGATGACTATGATGATGATGACTATGATGGTGATGATGACTATGATGATGATGATGATCATGACTATGATGATGATGATGACTATGATGGTGATGATGACTATGATGATGATGATGATCATGACTATGATGATGATGATGACTATGATGGTGATGATGATGATGATGACTATGATGATGATGATGATGATGATGATGATGACTATGATGATGATGATGACTATAATGATGATGATGATGATGATTATGATGGTGATGATGATGATGACGGTGATGATGATGATGACTATGATGGTGATGATGACTATGATGATGATGATGATGACTATGATGACTATGATGATGATGATGATGATGATGACTATGATGATGATGATGACTATGATGATGATGATGATGATGAAATTAAAGCCACGTCTGTCCCGTCACCCCATTATGTTTGCTTATCTCAGCAACACACTGCCCGCAACAAAATAGATCTTCGGAGATGTGAGACAAAGATGATCTGAAATCAAAATCCCGACAACGATTCATGAACTTAGACATACAAGTTTGAATCGACAAAATATAAGAATAAAAGAGGCCGCTGTATGGAACAGATGTCCCCTGTTGTGAGAACGAGGAACATTGCGACTGAAAGTAGCCCTCTCTAACACGACGAGGATAATTATAGTAGGAACCCCCCTCCCACACACACACACTCACACACAGTCTTAAGCTTCAGTTAATATGATTAGCAAACGTCCAAGTCTTATAAACTTCAGTTATTATGAAAACTAAACACCCTAGACCTAAACTTCGGCTATTATGAAAACTAAACACCCTAGACTTAAACTTCAGTTATTATAAAAACTAAACACCCTAGACTTAAACTTCAGTTATTATGAAAACTAAACACCCTAGACTTAAACTTCAGTTATTATGAAAACTAAACACCCTAGACTTAAACTTCAGTTATTATGAAAACTAAACACCCTAGACTTAAACTTCAGTTATTATGAAAACTAAACACCCTAGACTTAAACTTCAGTTATTATAAAAACTAAACACTCTAGACTTAAACTTCAGTTATTATGAAAACTAAACACCCTAGACTTAAACTTCAGTTATTATGAAAACTAAACGCCCTAGACTTAAACTTCAGTTATTATGAAAACTAAACACCCTAGACTTAAACTTCAGTTATTATGAAAACTAAACACCCTAGACTTAAACTTCAGTTATTATGAAAACTAAACACCCTAGACTTAAACTTCAGTTATTATGAATAGTAGACGCTGCAGAATTCACCTTATGTTTACAAATAATTGGTAAAGGTAAACAGTTTGGACTCTTCTGCGACTGTCTTATCCATATACCAACACAATGTTTTGATATCGTCAATGGTACTCCAGTAGGCTAGGGGAGAAATACGTAGTGCTATTGTAAAGCTGGCGATGAGGGAGATTAAAAACATACAAATACAATATAGTAATGCTATTGTTATATTGTATTTATATGTTTATAATCACTCCAGAAGTACGTACATAATAAAAGCTCCAAGGTGTTTTGGATTGTTATTTACGTAATCTCTCAGTTATACTTTGTCGTTACGTTTTTTTTTTTTTTATCACAATCCATGGTTGGCCATGCGATGAGAAGAGACAATAAAAGAATCTCAAAGCAGGCCCTCAAATGGGAACCAGAGGGCAAAAGAAAAAAGAGGTTGGCCTAGGAAAACAGTATAAAGAACATTAAAACGAGAGGAAACAACAGCAGGTATTAGCTCTCTCGTCGAGATTGAATAACCGGCCTAGAACAGAGCCGTGTGGCGAGACACAATGCAGGTTCTCGTGAAGGTCTGATAGTTGAAACATCGTCGGGCACTAGAGTCTCGAATTTCTGCCTTCTGTGCCAGCTTCGTTTCGGAAGGACAAAAGATAGATGATTAGACAGACAGACAGACAGATAGATAGATAGATAGATAGATAGATAGATAGATAGATAGATAGATAGATAGATAGATAGATAGATAGATAGATAGATAGATAGATAGATAGATAGATAGATAGATAGATAGATAGATAGATAGATAGATAGATAGATAGATAGATAGATAGATAGATAGATAGATAGATAGATAGATAGATAGATAGATAGATAGATAGATAGATAGATAGATAGATAGATAGATAGATAGATAGATAGATAGATAGATAGATAGATAGATAGATAGATAGATAGATAGATAGATAGATAGATAGATAGATAGATAGATAGATAGATAGATTTAAAAAGTAGAGTACCCCCGAGTCGCCAAGTGGCGTATAGGGAATATGGTGTTAGTGACCATAATTTTTACAGACCTTCAGCACATGATTTTGGGGTGATATGGTCGCTATTACGCCGGTGCAGATAGATCCATGGTATTCCATAACGTTTTCCAACACTAGGAATGATAATTTCTAATATCCAAACCTTAGATGTCTACAGTAACTTTAGGTGACATGAACGTGTCCTTGCTGTCACAGATAACAGAAGGGACGATAGTGGAAACCTGTCACATTCGGGCAGATGTTAAAAACATTTGTCAACGCTAATTTCTCGACCGCTCTCTATCTTCATAAATCCGCGACATCAACTACAGACAAGAGTGGGGAACAAAATGTGACAAAGCTTGAGGGAAGTTAGTCAGAGCTCGTCAAAAGTCAAGGACTCCACATCTCCAGCAAAGTGGCTGTTTTCTGTTTTTCTGAAGAGGAAAGTTGTCGTGTCCCATAGAGACTTGTCAATGTCCATTATTCAAGAGAGACCAGCGACAAGTAGCATCAGAGCCTCGACGTCAAACATCGAACGTGTGCTGTCTGAACCGCGTAAATGGAAAGCATCTTAGCGTATAATTTCCACCCATTATGGCTGCCACGTCGGGGACTAGAGTGGGTGCAATAATTTGTCCCTGCCTGTACAGTAGAGGCCAATCTCAAATATGATTATGTATCTGGAAGAGGAGAGAAAAGGAGGGAAGAAAAAAGTACCTGGGCTTGGGAGGAGGGAGAATGGTTAAGATGAATTTGTGCGTGGGGGATGAGACTCTTTTAGTTCTGACTACAATGGTAGCAAACCAGGATAGCGGGATACAATTATTCGCATTTTCTAAATACCGCGTCTGTTAAAGTGTTGCTGTCATGCTGTTGACTCGTGAAAGTTATCATTATAAGCCGAAGCTTATGTCGAGTTGAGAACTTGACGAGAGTCCTCTTATTGAGGGTTTTGCTTGATGGACAATGTTTACGTGTATCATGTGCAACATTGGTCTCCGGGCTCTTTCGATGTGTGGCTTATCTTAATTTTATCACACAGTGTCGGTAACACAGGTCCCTTGTCTTTGTATTATCTTACTCATAGGTTGGCCACAATATTTTCTTATCCTTGAAACATTATCTTCTCGCACATTTTCTTTCTGATACACATAACGCTCTTATCTGTGCTTTTCACTCGCTGGTATATTTACATTTCATTATTTACAATGCACAACCTGCGTTTTGTGTTGCACTCTCTAACCTATAATAATTCACCAATTATTTCAATAATGGAATAAGTTTTTGTCATTGGAAATACGAGAAAGAGCTCTTCAGTGTCTTTGTGGAGCATGTATTGTGTATGAGTGCGAAGCCTTTGACAATAGACACAAAATTACAGGAGGCCAAAGAAATGGAGTTTACAGAATAATGTTGAGAACACAACCAGCAACTAAAAATAATAATGAAAAAGTTTTAAGTAGAGGCCACAGGAAAAAGAAAGGTATTTCCAACATCAGAAACAATCATTTGTGGCCACGTAGTGGGAATGGACCAGGTGAAATAAATTATAACAACTGGAAATATAGAGCGTAGAAAAAATAAAGGAATAAAAAGAAAGAACAATTACCACACGGTTTAAGAAAATGGTTTGTTAGGAAGTCAAAAACAAAATAAATAGCTGCAGAGATAGAAATCAAATACTTGGGCACAATAATAACATCAGGTGGAAGATGCACTAGAGAAATAAATAGCAGAATAGCTCAGGCCAAAATAGCATTTTAGAAAATGAAAAACGTCTTATGCAACAAGACTTCAATAGAAGTGAGAAATAGAGTTTAGCTGAGCTATTCAAACCTATTAGGACCTATAGAACCGAATCATGAATAGTAGACAAATGAAAATACGAGTGGAGGCCAGAGAGATGGGATTTCTAAAAAAAAATGTAGAAAGTTCCCTGAACACTAAAAAGACCAATGAGAACATTCTCTAAAGAGGCCAATACAAAAAGGGAGATCATGAAAAAAAAAAAAAAAATCAGAAAGAAGCAATGGCCATTTTTCTGGCACATCAGCAAAACGGAAAGTCTATGAGAAGAGGAAAGTTGAAGTACTTTGTTACAACTGGCCAAATAAAGAGAAAGAGAGATCGCGGACGACAAAGAGAGAAGATACTAGATGGCTTGGAAAACAGTCAACAACAAAATTGATACAAAGCAACGCGGATAGAAAATTTTGGAAGGACATGATTCTATTCTAATCGGTATGGCACACGATGATGCTGAGAGATATAAAGTTGTGCGGAGACATGATCACCTACACCAGGAGGCGAGTCATTGATGATGATGATGGTGATGGTATCAAGGGACATAATTACGTTAGTGAAAGTCCTCTTTGACGGAAGTGTCAAATCCAAGAGCCGTTTTTCTGGGCAACATTACGTGTTCATTATCCATTGTGCCCTGCTGTGTCAAGCGTGTGACAGTTTCTGCTTTTATTAGAATATTTTCCCCATTCACTCTTTGATATCATCAAATGATTTCCCCATTCACTCTTTGATATCATCAAATGATTTCCCTATTGACTTTTTGATGTCATCAAGTGATTTCACCATTCACTTTTTGATGTCATTAAATCATTTCCCAATTCATTTTGTGGTGTCAAGTGATTTCCCCTTTCACTTTTTGATGTCATTAAATCATTTCCTTATTCACTTTTTTGAGATTATCAAATGATTTCCGCATTCACTCTTTGATGTCATCAAATCGTTTTCCCATTCACTCTTTGATGTCATTAAAATAATTTCCCCATTCACTTTTGGACATCATCAAATGATTTCTTCATTCACTCTATGATGTCATCAAATCGTTTTCCCATTCACTCTTTGATGTCATCAAATCGTTTTCCCATTCACTCTTTGATGTCATTAAATCGTTTTCCCATTCACTCTTTGATGTCATCAAATCGTTTTCCCATTCACTCTTTGATGTCATTAAATCGTTTTCCTCATTCACTCTTTGATGTCATCAAATCATTTTCCCATTCACTCTTTGATGTCTCAAATCGTTTTCCCATTCACTCTTTGATGTCATTAAATCGTTTTCCTCATTCACTCTTTGATGTCATCAAATCATTTTCCTCATTCACTCTTTGATGTCATCAAATCATTTTCCCATTCACTCTTTGATGTCTTCATATCATATTCCCGGGTTCTATACATATGGTAGAATAAAAGAATGAAGCATAATAGAAAACTACACAGAACAATTACAAGAGAAGGTTCAATCAAGGCACTAAGAAACAAAGACATCGTCCACGATAGCTAATTTTTTAGTTAGCTGAGTGGCAGTGTTCCCTAGCGTTCGGCTTCTTGTGGTAAGGCGCAGTGCCAAGGAGTACGGCTTCGATCCTGCTTCGGACCATATATTGTTTTTTTTTTCTGTTGTTGTTATTTGTTCTGAGTACTATAAACATTCCTCTTCCTCCTATGATTCGCTAAGAAACAACAACGAACTAGTAGCAAATTGTCAGCTGCGGTGAGCAATGACTTCCCTCATACGTGCCTTCTCCGGCCCAAGAGGAACCAATTATATACCCATCATTTTCCATTGTTAACTGTAAAATGATTAAGGCTAGGTAGTTTAATCTGGCGCCATTCCTGTACCACCATGATTATATTGCTACCTCACTGATGGAAGAAACTACGAATGGATTTATCGTATACGGGTGTTGTCATCGGTTTCCATGTTTGAGATGTGGTCTTTATTTGCAGTGTTTAAAATGTTACAGTAGTACCACAGTTCCAGAGCTTGTACTTTAACTCTTTCCGTACGGAAGCTTTTTATTGATGCAACGGAAAAGATTTCACAGACAAAATTTTTAATGATTTTAAGAATCAATCTACATATTTATATTTATCTAATATAAAATAACAATTTAAGTGCTCTGTCACGCCAAGTGGCGTATAGGGAATATCGTGTTAGTGACCATAATTTTTGCAGATCTTCAGCCGCGATTGCTCAGTGGTTAGTGTCTGGACTACAAAGGACAAGAGGTAGATTTCGATCCCAACCGACTGCTTTCAGGTTCACCCAGCCTTAAATGGGTACCGTATTTTTTTCTGGGAAAGTAAAGCGGCACGGGCGTAATACCGACCACATTTTACTCCAAAAATCATGTGCCGAAGGTTTATAAAATGTATGGTCACTAACACCATATTCCCTATACGCTACTTGGCGTGACGGGGGCTCTTAACTTTTTTTTTTTTTATACTTTACTTCAGCACATGGTTTTTGGGGTAATGTGGTGGGTATTACGCCTGTGCCGCTTTCCTTTCCCAGAAAAATAATTCGGTACCCATTAAGGCTGTGTGTACCTAAAAGCCGTCGATCAGGATCGAACACAATCACTTGTCCTTTGCAATCCAGTTCACTAACCACTGAGCTATCGCGGCGGAAGATCTGTAAAAAATTGTGGTCACTAACACCATATTCCCCATACGCCACTTGGCGTGACAGGGCACTTAAATTGTTATTTTATATTAGATAAATATAAATATGTAGATTGATTCTTAAAATCATTAAAAATTTTGTCTGTGAAATCTTTTCCGTTGCACCAATAAAAAGCTTCCGTACGAAAAGAGTTAAGTACAAGCTCTGGAGCTGTGGTATTACTGTAAATATTTTATTGTTATATATTGTATATATAATTTGTTATATTATGTAACAAGTAAGCTATCGCGGCTCCCAACATGTAATATGATTAAAATGTTTAGATAATTGAACAAGGTATTAGATTTCATCAATACCAACATGATTCAAGACATGTACACAGAATTTGGTTTGATGACAGTTTACACTAATCAAATTTAGAGTCGCACGCTGTGCGGTGAAACGTACGGAACGTTTTAAAAACAAATAGTAATTCTGCCTTTAGTGTTAAGACAGGAATGCATCCTGTCACCAAGCTTGTTCAATCTATACACGAAGCAAATCTTTAAAAACATCACACAGATGACAGGCCTAAACATTAATGGAAAGATAATCAATAACCTAAGATACCCCAATGATACTGTACTGCTAGCAGAAAATCCTAAAGATATACAACAATTACTTAATGAAATAAACATGACAGGCAAAACATATTGATTAGACATGAATATTATAAAGACTAAAACTATGATCATAAACAAAGGAAATACTCAAAACCCACAAAAGGATATCAAAGTTGAAGGAATAGACCTGGAGACAGTTCAGAACTACAACTACCTTGGACATACTATAACCAGTGATGGAAAATGTACAACTGAAATAAAAAAAAAAATAGAAATGGCAAAAAGTAATTTTAATGTCATAAAAAATATACTAACATCAAAACAAATAACACCAGGGCTGAAACTAAAAATAGCAAAATGTAAAATCTTCTCAAAATTCCTGTATGGTGCAGAAACAGACATTTAACAAGAAAAAAAGAAGAAAAAGTCAATGCCCTTGAAATATGGATATATGAAAGATTTGAATAAAAAGAAAAGAAAATACGGTGAAATCTTGAAACAACTAAAAATGAAAAGAGAACTACTAAACACAAATCAAACAAGGCAAATGGGAGTTTTGGGGCATGTTAAAAGACACAGCAGCCTACTAAAAAGTGATTATGGAAGGGAAAATAGAAGATAAAAGAGGCAGAGGCAGACCAAGGCTAACATGAACGAGTAACATCAAAAGATGGACAAATCATCCTATGACAAGCTGCGCCATTAAAGCAAGAGACAGAGCAGAATGGCGCTCCATGGTAGCCAACCTTCGTTGCGGAGACGGCACTCGATGATGAATGATAATGTAGTGTCACGTTGTTGACACATACACAAATATTGGTATTACCAATGTGTGTTATTTGATAATGTAGTGTCACGTTGTTGACACATACACAAATATTGGTATTACCAATGTGTGTTATTTGATAATGTAGTGTCACGTTGTTGACACATATACAAATATTGGTATTACCAATGTGCGTTATTTGATAATGTAGTGTCACGTTATTGACACATATACAAATATTGGTATTACCAATGTGCGTTATTTGATAATGTAGTGTCACGTTGTTGACACATACACAAATATTGGTATTACCAATGTGTGTTATTTGATAATGTAGTGTCACGTTGTTGACACATACACAAATATTGGTATTACCAATGTGCGTCATTTGATAAATTAGTGTCACGTTGTTGACACATATACAAATATTGGTATTACCAATGTGCGTTATTTGATAATGTAGTGTCACGTTGTTGACACATACACAAATATTGGTATTACCAATGTGCGTTATTTGATAATGTAGTGTCACGTTGTTGACACATATACAAATATTGGTATTACCAATGTGCGTCATTTGATAAATTAGTGTCACGTTGTTGACACATATACAAATATTGGTATTACCAATGTGCGTAATTTGATAATGTAGTGTCACGTTGTTGACACATACACCAATATTGGTATTACCAATGTGCGTAATTTGATAATGTAGTGTCACGTTGTTGACACATATACCAATATTGGTATTACCAATGTGCGTAATTTGATAATGTAGTGTCACGTTGTTGACACATATACCAATATTGGTATTACCAATGAGCGTCATTTGATCATCTTGTATTTGAGGCTGGTCGTGTTTGACTTAGAAAGCAGGAACTCCTCGGTAAAAAAGAGACCAGAGACAGACAAGGGATAAAATAGACATAACACAATGATGTGGATGGAGGACAAACTCACACAGTGTGTCCTCATAGCAATAGACAAAAGGTGAACTGGGGACAAAATATAAGATCCCTGCAAATTAAGTGGCGGACTGAAGACAAAATCAGAGAATGTGTTCTCCTGAATTAAAGAGGTGGACTCAGGACAAAATCACAGAGTCTGTTCTCCTGGCATTAAAGAGGTGGACTCAGGACAAAATCGCAGAGTCTGTTCTCCTGGCATTAAAGAGGTGGACTGAAGACAAAATCAGAGAGTGTGTTCTCCTGGCATTAAAGAGGTGGACTCAGGACAAAATCACAGAGTCTGTTCTCCTGGCATTAAAGAGGTGGACTCAGGACAAAATCACAGAGTATATCTTCTTGCAATCAAAAGATGGAGGAAGACCAAGGAATTCTTGGAGAAGACAGATAGAAGCAGAGATGAAGATGATGGGGAAGACATGGAATGATCTTAAAAGAATGGCAAAAAACAGAACGATTTGGAAAGTGTTTGTTGAAGACCTATGCTCCACCAGGAGCTAAAAGGTAAAAGAAGAAAAGAAGAAGAAAAAGAATCAAAATATGGACTGAGATCAAACTCACATAGTGTGTTCTCATAGCAACAGACATGAGGTGGACTGAAGACAAAATCAGAGAGTGTGTTCTCCTGGCATTAAAGAGGTGGACTCAGGACAAAATCACAGAGTATATCTTCCTGGTAATCAAAAGATGGACTGAGAACAAACTCACATAGTGTGTTCTCATAGCAACAGACATGATGTGGACTGGGGACAAAATCACAGAGTGTGTCCTTATAGCAGCAGACATATAAGTGGACTGATGAATAAATCACAGAGTGTGTACATATAACAACAGACAAATAGGTGAACTGAGGAGTAAATCACAGAGTGTGGTCCTTATAGCAACAGACAAATAGGTGGGTTGAGGAATAAATCACAGAGTGTGGTCCTTATAGCAACAGACAATTAGGTGGACTGAGGAGTAAATCACAGTGTGTACTTATAGCAACAGACAATTAGGTGGACTGAGAAGTATATCACAGAGTATGTCCTTATAGCAACAGACAATTAGGTGGACTGAGAAGTATATCACAGAGTGTATCCTTATAGCAACAGACAAAGACGCAAATTTAGGGATAATCACAGAGTGTGCCCTCCTGGAATCAAAGAAATGAACAGAGGACAAAATCACAGAACGTGCTCTCCGGCAACAAAGATGTGCACTTAGAAATTCGTCGGCGATCATCCTTCATTTTGCATTTAGACGGTATTTGGTCACGAAAAAGCTTGAGGTCTTCACTGGTTTTCAACAGTTTCTCGCGCATGGGTGCCTCTATTGGCCATTATTATTTTCTTAGCGTGTCCAGCAGTCATATAGAGATTTCTCAAGGCTGTTTGGATGCTCGACAGTTGCATGTTGGGTGTGTCACTGAGTCACATCTTGTGCAGGTGTTCTCAGGCCACAATGGTCTGTTCTGAGTCTGAACGTCTTGTCTGCGCATGTCTTCTGAGCTTGTTTAAACTTCCATGTTGTGGTCTCTATTTTTCACACAATCTATTTCAATTTGACACAATCTATTTTTATTTCACACAATCTATTTTCATTTCACACAATCTATTTTCATTTCATACAATCTATTTTCATTTCACACAATCTATTTTGATTTCACACAATCTATATTGATTTCACACAATCTAGTTTCATTTCACATAATCTATTTTCATTTCACACAATCTATTTTCATTTCACACAATCTATACTGTCCCCTTAATTGACTGCAAAATAGATCGTAGTGTTTTTCCCTAGAAAGTGATTTTCTAATGAAGAAATCGCAGTATTTCCTCGTGCAACGGAACAAACGGTATTCCGCTGAATTAATCACATTGAAATGTTGAGGCCCTAAGTTAATTGAAATGTTGAGGCCCTAAACTAATTGAAACTTTGAGGCCCTAAACTAATTGAAACTCTGAGGCCTTATGTTAATTGAAACTTTTGAGACCTTCAGTTAATTGAAGCTCTGAGGCCCTAAGGTAATTGAAACTTTGAGGCCCTAAGCTAATTAATACTTTGAGATCTTAGCTAATTGAAACTTTGAGACCCTAAGCTAATTAATACTTTGAGATCTTAGCTAATTGAAACTTTGAGACCCTAAACCAAATGAAACTTTAAGACCCTAAACAAATTGAAACTTTGAGGCCCTAAGGTAATTGAAACTATGAGACCTTAACTATTTGAATCTCTGAGGCCTTAACTAATTGAAACTCTGAGGGCCTAAACTAATTGAAACTATGAGGCCCTAAACCAAATGAAACATTGAGGCCCTAAACTAATTGAAACTCTGAGGCCCTAAACCAATTGAAACTCTGAGGCCCTTAACTAATTGAAACTCTGAGGCTCTGTGTTAATTGAAATTGTGAGGCCCTAAACCAATTGATACTTTGAGGCCCTAAACGAATTGCAACTTTGAGGCCCTAAACGAATTGCAACTTTGAGGCCCTAAACCAATTAAAACCTTGACCTTCCTTAAAGTCCGTTTAAGGACGGACGCTGAAGATGTCAATCAATAACTTTAATATTCATCGGGTGGACGCCAAAAAAAAAAAAAAAAGATAGCAAAATACAGACTCTTGTGTGATAACAAAGATCTCAAGATAAGAGTCAGGTTCAGGTTTTAATAAGCCTCTAAAAATGGGCACCAGAGATTTTTCAGGGAAGTAAAGGCGGCATGGCATGACACCCACCACACCACGCAAAAATATGCCGTGGTCAGAGAAATATGTGGTAACTAACACCATATTCCCCATACGCCTAGCAAGGCGTGGAGGGAACCTTTACTTTGTTACAAGTAATTATGTATGCTTCAATAATGAAACAGAATCTCAAGTTCATTAAATAAGATACGGACTCTTGTTTGATAACACACTCATCAAGACACCATAGAGGCTTGTTTAATAATACGAGTATATACTCATATTATAGGATGGAGATAAGCACACATACCAAGTATACAAAATATAGGCCGCGAGTGTAGCTACAGAGAAAAGATGTTTGCTATACATGATAAAGGCTTTATTTTCAGTTTGTCTTGTCTTTCTATTAGTTGTGCTGCTGGAAACCATTTTATGCTTATTTTACATATAGGAGCTGCGATAGCTCAGTGGTTAGTGGATTGGACCACAAAGGATAAGAGGTAGGGTTCGATCCCAACTGACAGCCTCCGATCCACCCAGCCTTTTAATAAGTACTGGGTTTTTTTCTGGGAAAGTAAAGCGGCACGGGCGTAATACCGACCACATTACCCCAAAAATGATATGCCGAAGGTCTGTAAAAGTTATGGTCACTAATACCATATTCCCTATACGCCACTTGGCGTGACGGGGGTACTTTACTATTTTGTTAAGGGAGCTGCGATAGCTCAGTTGTTAGTGGACTGGACCGCAAAGGATAAGAGGTCTGGTTTGATGATCCTGATCGACGGCTTCCAGGTTCACCCAGCCTTAAATGGGTACCGGTTTTTTCTTCTTTGAAAGTAAAGCGGCACGGGTGTAATACCGACCACATTACTGCAAAAATCACGTGCCGAAAGTCTGTAAAAATTATGGTCACTAACACCATATTTTATTTTACATATAATAAGATGTAGGTCCATTAAAAAATATGTCCTTCGATAATAAGATACCAGTTCGATGTGACTCAAATATTAACGTACAGACTTGTATGACAATATAGATCTGGTTCAACAAAACATGTTCGTTTGATAACATGGACCTCAGGTAAAAAGATACCGCTACTTTTATATCAAGGGCTTTTAATAGCAAGACAGGTCGGAAAGATTAAATGGAAACTTAATTTCAAAGCAACACATAATCATTTATTGATCTACATTAACAAGCGAGGCCTGGTGGATCAAACTATTTGCTTTCATTTATGTAAATGATTTGCGAGCTGCCAAACCCATGGAAATAATCTTAAAATACTGGATAAATGCGAAGTGACTCGCAGATGGAAAGTGTCAGTAGTGATATTAAGAAACTGCTTGAAGCTCAGAATATGTAGAGTAAAATGTGTCGAACAAAGTGAGGTTTGTGAGAAATGTAATAAAGCTGCAAATAAAAAAGTAAACACACAAGAACTGTGATAAGACACTTCTAAAACACTTTTAACTCGTGTCACTTCTCCCAAAATTGCCAGACTTATCATATGATATCCATTTTTTCCCTTTTTCGTTTCTGCATTAATCGACAAGCAACACGATTGTCGAGAAGTAAAAATAAGTAATTTTTTTTTTACTTTGATGATTTATAAATCTCAAAGATAGCAACATAATGTAAAATAATTATAATAATCCCAGCGGAACTAACCAATCAACGAACGAGTTTAGCATTTGTTCAGTTTGATGTCTCAAGAACGATCGCCCAGATGTTGAGTGTAAGTTCATGATCTTTTCTTCCTCTCTGCTACCACAGATCGATAATGTAATCAGTGGTTACCTTGCAATCAACACAATAGCTTCCATTATGCACACACTGTGGTCATCCTTCACAGGGTACCCCAAGTATGGTGCACACTGTTCATATTTGTTTTCATTGTTCACCACCAAGAAATATATATATGATTATAGTTAGTCCAAGGCCCCGGTATCACTGCAAACGAATTAAAATCCATAATTTCTCAACCGCCCGTGCCAGTGGAATCATCCGAATTAATATCTCATCTCCCAAATAAAGAATAGTAGCTGCAGTCCCCACCATAGCAGTCTCAGTACACGCCAAAAGGCATATGGCGAAACCACTCAGAAAGCGAACACCGTCATCTGTACTCCTTCATACGATATCATCATTCATCGTAAACAATCGGAATATAATATATATATATATATATATATATATATATATATATATATATATATATATATATATATATATATATATATATATATATGGAGGCGAAGGCGCGTCTCCCAGTACCAGAGCTGGAAGTTGTCAACGACCCACAGCTGATGGCTTGCGCCAGGATCGGAGAACTAAAACCATCCTGATCCTGCTTCACCTCTCCGCGGTGCCTCTAGTAACAGATTAACCTGTCTAGTCTGGCCAAGCGAGTAGGGATCGAAGAGTGAAGACAACCTGGTACTCAAAAATGTCGTCCTGAAGTCGGATGTGTTGGGCCCAAAGGCGCAAATATAATAATTATACTGCAAACCACAACACAACGCAGACACGCCCACTTAACGTCCTTTTAAGGGCGGATGACGAAGAGGAATTCTACAGTCTACGAATACTCTAGAATACTTTAGTTATCGGGCGAACGTAAGCAAGCAAGCAATATATATATATATATATATATATATATATATATATATATATATATATATATATATATATATATATATATATATATATGAATGTACAGTAAAGAGCCCCGTCTCATCAAGTGATGTATAGGGAATATGGTGTTAGTGACCATAAATTTTATAGACCTTCAGCACATGATTGTTCAGGTAATGTGGTCGGCATTACGCCCGTGTCGCATTACTTTTCCACACAAAAAAATCCTCTACCCATTTAAGGCTGGATGAACCCGGAAGCCGTCGGTTGGGATCGAACCCTGCCTCTTGTCCTTTGTAGTCCAGTTCACTAACCACTGGGCTATCGCGACTCCCATTATATATTATATATCGTCTGCCTTATTTACCTTTCTTGTGAAATCCATCACATTGTATGACCATCTAACGTCTCTACTTCGGCGTCTTTTTCCATCACTGGAAACATTTCTTCAGGACCGTACGTCTTGAGATGTTCTCACTTCATTATTTTGTTAGGCCAAGATAATTTTGAGAATTATCTTCAGACAAGTTAAGTGAAATTATGTGCTTCCACTTACATATGAAATTATGTGCTTTCTTCTACATGTGAAATTATGTGCTTCCTTATATATGTGAAATTATGTGCTTATCCTCTATATGTACGATTATCTGTTTCCTTCTACATTTGAAATGATGTGCTTTCACTTATATGTGAAATTATGTGCTTCTTTCTATATGTGAAATTATGTGCTTCCTCCTGTATGTGAAACTATGGGCTTCCTCCTGTATGTGAAACTATAGGCTTCCTCCAATATATGAAACTATAGGCTTCCTTCTATATGTGCTTCCTTCCATGGAATGATGACAACAACGTGTCATCAACGAAACATCCCTCCCAGCAATCATCACTCCATTGTTTTATTTACCTCTTGTCTCCCAAACCCTTTATTATCCATTTCCATTTCTGTCCCTTATTTTCTTGACCTGCATCTTTCTAGTTGTCCTTAAGTTTTTCTTTCAAAGACTTCATTCAAAGTTTATTAAGTTCATTGAACTTCGCGTGCCTTCCTTTCGTTCTTCATTATTCTCTTTTTGATTACGCGTTCAATATTTTATTTTTTATTGTATTTCTTAGCTGTCAATGATACTTAGAGCATTTCCTCTGAAGTTATATTTCTTTAGCGTAAGGTGAGATTGGTCGCCTATTGTCTATGATTAACTATGGCAATACTCAACACAGACACAGTTGGTTGGTTATTGATGTAAAAGTATTACGATCCCTGTGCACAATGGATTATTTTATACGGTAGTGTGTTAAGCAGAGATAAGAAAAAACAACTAAAAATGCCAAAGCATATTATTAAGGAAAAAGGGAGAGAACGCTCTGCAGTGAAATGAATTAGTGCTGGGGTCGAGCCCGTACGAGGAAGAATAATTTAATTAGAATTAATTTATTCCCAAGTGCAGGCTGGCGTGTTTAGCCTAAACTTGAAGAGCCTGCTTCTGATGTTTATGCAAGGATTCCAGATAAAGCAGTCACAGTCGGAGCTTCGCCGAGGGCTCTTGTAACTCGTGATGTATTAAAAAGCTCCAGATTGTCTGGGATAATTAGAATGAAAGAGTAGGTCTGGTTATTGTCTTCCTGCAGGAAGACCTCGGTAACCATATGTGGTGGACGCTCTTATATACAAAAAATAAGGAAAATTTCTATACCCTCTTATATAGAAATAAAAAAAAAATAAGAAAGTTTCTATGCCTACCCTCTTATTTACAAAAATAAGGAAAGTTTCTATGCCCTCTTATATACAAAAAAAGGGAAGTTTATATGCGTCCGATTTTATTTTCATTTCTATAAAAATGAAGTTTCCACATGTGTGTCTACACAGTGATCAAGACGTTTACTTCAATGTACACAATGTGTAAGAAAAAAAATACATGAGTTCACAACGTGGACAAGAATTCGTCACTGTTGTTAGACTCTATATAGTACTTGGAAGCGGATGGTGGGATTCTAGCGAAGACATTTACTAAAGTTCAAAATACAAGTATACTTCGTAGAATGCTATCTGACGAAATGCTTTGAAAGAAGCAAAATTAAGTTCCTACCTTAATATTGGCGTCACATTTAAACCCTAACTGGGTTTCACTCTAAGTTGAGTCATAAAGTAACTAATTTCTAACTTTGTGTATGATGAAGGTTGATGGCAAAAAGTAATTTTAATGCCATGAAAAATATACTAACATCAACACAAATAACACCAGGGCTAAGACTAAGAATAGCAAAATGTTATATCTTCTCAACATTCCTGTATAATGCAGAAACATGAAAATTAGACAAGAAAACAGAACACAAAATTGAAGTCTTTGAAAGGTGGATTTATAGAATAGGTAGAATTGGATGGTGAAAAAAAAAAGAAAACAAAAGATGAAGTCTTAAAACAACTAAAAATTAAAAGAGAACTACTAAATATAATTCAAACAAGGCAAATGAGATTTCTGGTTCATGTTAAAAGACACAACAGCCAACTAAAAGTAATCTTGGAAGGGAAAATACAGGATAAAAGAGACAGAGGCAGACCAAAACTAACATGGACGATTAATATCAAAAGATGGACAAGTCAACCTATAACAACATGTACCGTCAAAGCAAGAGACAAAGAGACAGAGCGGAATGACGCTATGTGGTAGAGAACCTTCGATGCAAGACGGCACTCGATGATGACGATAATGAAGGTTCTAAATTATATGTTTAAAAGATCAACGAAGACTTCCTCAAAGAGGCCAACACACAAAAAATATGAGCTCTTAAAAACACATCAGAATGAAACAATAGACATTTGTCTGGCACATCATGAGAAGAGGAGAGTTGGAGAACTTGGTTACAACTGGCAAAATACAGGGAAAGAGAGATCGCGGACGAGAAAGAGAGAAGATACTAGAAAGCTTGGTGTCAAGGCATGGAAAACACAACAGAACTGATACGATGTACTGTGGATAGCGGATTGTGGTCTGAAGAGCTACGCCTGCCAGCATGGCACATGATGATGAGAAAATTATATGTATATAAAATTGTAGACATTTGTATAGCGGGCTGCTGTTTCATTTGTCTACTTTGTAGATTAACTTCTGTTAACCCTCAGATGGTAGATGTACAAAAGAGGTGAGATGGTAGATGTACAACAGAGGTGAGATGGCAGATGTACAACAGAGGTGAGATGCAGAATTGTTCAGGCTTTCACCTGAAACCAGCTTTCACAAAAAAAAAATAAAAAAAAAAAAGAGGAAGATACTGTGCAATCTATTTTTTACAATACAAACAAGAAAAATAGCTCTTAAATGTTACGTAGAGCCAGTCTTAACATATGGATGTATGTCATGGACAACAGTCAAGAAATCACTGGAGGCTGTAGAAACGTGGTTTTACAGAAGAATGTTGAGAATACCATTGACAGCTAAGAAGAGTAATGAAAACGTTCTGAAAGAGGTCAAAGCAAGGTGAGAGATAGCTAATTTCCAATAGTAGGAAGAAAGGATCATCATTTTTTGGCTATGTTGTGAGAAGAGAAGAGCTGGAATCTTTGTGACAACTGGGAAAGTTGAGGGACGAAGATATATAGAGGGAAGCAAAGAGAAAGACACCAGAGAGTTTAAGAGAATGGCTTGGGAGTAAGTCAACAACAGAAATGATAAATAACTATCGAGAAAGTTGTGGAGATATATAATCACCTACGCCAGCAGGCATGGTATTTAATGATGAGAATGACTCCCCACTCTTTAATGTGAGTGAGCACCAATTATGAAAGTCTAGGTTGAATTAATTAGATGAGACTATAATTCAAGCACGTATAATTATAGAGAACTGAAAATATGTTGATAACGTCACATGAATTGTGTGTTTGATTTTTTTTTTTTGGCGAAGCACTATCAGCCTAACAACCACAGACGATGTTTTGTTTTAGACTCCAAATGTTTTTCTTTGGAATTATTGACGAAGTGTGTGGTCTTCATATGTTGTGTGGGAGTCAACCATCTACAAATTCGTATGTTGCGTGGGAGTCAACTATCTACAAATTCATATGTTGTGCGGGAGTCAACCATCTACAAATTCATATGTTGTGTGGGAGTCAACCATCTACAAATTCATATGTTGTGTGGGAGTCAACCATAAACAAATTCATATGTTGTGTGGGAGTCAACCATCTACAAATTCATATGTTGTGCGGGAGTCAACCATCTACAAATTCATATGTTGTGTGGGAGTCAACCATCTACAAATTCATATGATACTGGTGAACTTGTTTGTTTGTAAAATTGTTTACCTGACAATTGATACATTTATAAATTAAACTAAAGAGCTCCATCACAGGAATATGGTGTTAGTGTTTACATTTTTTTTTATAAACCCTCGTCACATGATTTTCAGATAAATTGGTCAGTATTACGCCGTACCGCTTCAATTTCCAAAAAAAACTTTCCGGTACCTATTTTTAATGCTAGGTGATCCTTGAAGCCATTTAGGATTGAACCCTTGATTTTATTAGTTCAGTTCAATTACCACCGAGCTATCGAGGTCCCTATGGATACATACGCTGTGATGTATTACTTTAATCATTGTGATCTGTCACACTGGCCGAGGTAAGTGTTCATCGTAGCTTTGGTCTATTAGCTCTTCTGTAGACTTTCAAGCTACGATCATAGAATGAATAGTTATTTGAAGGCCCCGGTATCACTGCAAACGAATGAAAATCCCATTATTGCTCAACCGCCCGTGCCAGTTGAATCATCAGAATTAACATTTCATCGAATATACAAAGGAGGCGAAGGCGCGCCTCACAGCAGCAGAGCTGGATGTTGTCAGCAACCCTCAGCTGATAGCTTACGGCAGGATCGGTGAACCAGAATCATCCATACCCTGCCCCCACCTCTTCGTAGTGCCTCTCGTAATAGACTAAACTACTTAGTCTGGCCAAGCGAGTAGGAATTGAAGAGGGAAGACAACCCGGTGCTCAAAAATGTCATGTTGAAATCGGATGTGTTGGGCCGAGAGGCGCAAATATCACAGTTATACTGCAAACCACAACACAACGTAGACACGCCCACTTAACGTCCTTTTAAGGGCGGATGACGAAGAGGTATACTCCTTTAGTCACCGGGGGAAACACAAGCAAGCATGAAATATCCATATAAAGAGAAGCAGCTGCAGTCCACATCGTAGCAAACACAACACACGTAAAAAGACATAAGGCAAAGTAGCACCGACAGTGAACGCAACTGTACTGTCCTTCGCCATACGATAACATCATTCATCGTAGGCAATCTGAATATAGAAACACTATCCGATGAAATACACAGCTCACGGTGTGCACAGAGAACTAAACTCAGTAGTTCCGGCGGCAAGCCGGACTTGGAATATGAGGAAACTGCATCAAGGAACCTTTTTAGACAGTGCCTCAACGGTTCCTGTCGCTTATCTTCATTAAAAATGGAATGAACGTCTTGTAGAACTTGTCCTTCCTGCTGTCCTTAATTAGTTTCTAATTAACTGGGAATTTTATTTCTTGTCACAGCTTCCTACATATGAATATTAACATATAAGGGTATTTATGTTGTCTTTACAAAGTGTTTCTGTGCTGTCTTTTACTCCGACCGTCTTTTTGCTGTCTTTACCAATTTACAATAAATAAATTATGTTATTTGTACCAATGATGTTTATTATGCTATCTTTACCGATAGCGTCTATGCTGTCTTTACAAATGATGTTTATTATGCTATCTTTACTAATGGCGTTTGTGCTGTCTTTACCAATGTTAGTTGGTGCTGTAAAAAAGTAAAGTAAAGTACCCCCGTCACGCCATGTGGCGTATAGGGAAATATGGTGTTAGTGACCCTATATTTTACAGACCTTCAGCACATGATTTTTGGGGTAATGTGGTCGGTATTACGCCCGTGCTGCTTTAATTTCCCAGAAAAAAATCCGGTACCCATTTAAGGTTGGGTGAACCCGGAAACCGTCGGTTGGGATCGAGCCCTACCCCTTGCCCTTTGTAGTCCACTTCACTAACCACTGAGCTATCGCGGCTCCTAGTTGGTGCTGTGTTTATGAATAATGTTCGTTCTTTCTTTAGTGAGTATGACTATGTTGTCTTTACCAATATTAATTTGTGTTGTATTTATGGATGTTTTTGTTGTCTCTATTGTTACGACATATATGAACAATAGGAAACTGTTACGTACATTGAAGAGAAAAGAGATGGTGCGTGCAAACGCATCAGCTAAAGGTAGGTAAGCAAATCGATAGTTCGATAATTACATCATTTATTCCCGTATGATCATCATCTCTGTATTTAGTGCCCGCTCACATATCGTGATCTGTCTCCTATCTCACAGGAAGACTTTATCACAGGGCCCGTCGTCGTTCGCGAGGCAGTGACAAGACTTAGAAGTCTTGGATTATCTCCCTTACATGAGTGTTACATTTTCCACGACATGACCTTATTTACCAACGTTTTAAATCTTTGCTTTACACGCGTTCATATTACCACAGTTAATTCGGTATAGTTACTGTACCACTGTAATTGCAGCTCTTCCACAAGTTACATGACATCTCTCTCAAACACAAAACAATGAGTTTTTTTTCTTCTTTGGCTGACAATACCTTGTGTCATGAGTGTATACTTAATGTAGTACTAGTCATTTAACAACCCGAGCCAGTATTGGCGTGTACACGCATATGGATGTCTCCGTAATGCTGATCCTAACTTAACATAGCATATACACCATATATAAAACGACGTTGCATTTTCTCATGAACTGTTTCGCGTTCCATTACGGGAACAAGTCAACCTGTAGGTGGTGTATGGGAACTCCTCGTATCGTTAAATTACCATCGGCACATTTATGAGTGATTTGGTAAATGCCATGTTAGATAGCTTTACTTTCCCCAGAAGCAAATGTCTGGTACCCAATTTCAGACGCTGGTTGAACTCCGGACCAATCTGGTCGAGAGAAGAGAGCAACAATGACATAATCATCGTCACTTTTTACTTGAAATTTGTCAGGTTCTTCGAAGAGAACTAGTTAAGGTATGTGTACTTTAATCAAACATATTGGAGGTAAATGTTCATGTAATCTTCTAGTCGACAGTAAGGAGATAAACACTAATAAATGAATATTATTATTATTATAGAGGGAAACTTCAGAGGCGATAATCAGCGATCTAATTCAGTGGAAGAGGTATGTTTACAGCACTCGAAAAAAATGACAAATAATCAACAACAGAAAAAAAAGAACAATATATGGTCAGAATCAGGATGGAACCTGTACTCCTTAGCACAGCGCCTTGTAAAATACAGATACACAATTTATTCTCGGGTTGCGATCGCAGCCCTATGCTATAGTCATGAGAACACCTGCGTGAAAGACATCGCCAATGATGGCTAATTTTTTAGTCAGCCGAGTTGGCAGTGTTCCCTAGCGTTTGGCTTTTCGTTGCAAGGCGCTGTACCAAGGAGTACGGGTTCGATCCTGCTTCTGACCATATATTGTTCTTTGTTTTTTTTCTGTTGCTGATTATTTTTTTTTGTTCGAGTGCTGTAAACATACCTCTTCCTCTGAATTTATTAGTTGATAGTAAACCATTTCTGACAATGGAAACAGTGCTTAAAAGTTGTGTAGAACCAGTCTTAACATAAGGATTTGACTCATGGACAATACGACAACAGACAAGAAAATCACTGGAGGTTGTAGAAATGTGGTTTTACAGAAGAATGTTGAGAATATTATAGACAGCTAAGAGAAAATGTAAACGTTCTGAAAGAGGCCAAAGCAAAAAGAAAGCTAATTTCCAATATCAGGTAGAAACAATCATCATCTTTGACCATACAATGAGAAGGGAACAGATAGAAAAGTTGAGGATATATAGAGCGAAGCAAAGAAAAAAAGATACCACAGAGCTTAAGAGAATGGCTTGGCAGAAAGTCAACAACAGAAATGATAAATAACTGTCGAAATCGAAAGTTGTGGAGAGACATAATCACATACGCCAGCAGGCTTGCTACTTGATGATGATGAGTTAATAGTATTGTGTCTTTTGCATAGACTGGGTTTATCAGGATATTTATGTCCCTGACTTTGTTATTGACTTAGTCAGACTAAGAGCTTCATTATGTTGTCCAATCAGAGACTAAGAGCATTATGTTGTCCAGTCAGACTAAGAGCTTCATTATGGTGTCCAGTCAGTAAGAGCTTCATTATGTAGTCCAATCAGACTAAGGGCTTCATTATGGTGTTCAGTCAGTAAGAGTTTCATTATGTTGTCCAGTCAGTCTAAGAGCTTCATTATGGTGTCCACTCGTGGTGGCTTTGCTTACTGTGCTGTTGACACACCTGCAGTGTACAATCCAAAAGACGGTGTCAATCACTGTAGATCTTACAAGTTGATACAGTAGATCTTACAAGTTGAAACTCTTGGCTGGCAGGGAGTTTCCTAGAATGGATTATAATGCTCACCCACTGCTATCACATAATCAAGTCAATAGCCTTCACACTTTGCAATTAGACCAATTTAGTTAGAAAATATATCGCCACGTCATGATCAACCCTCATGAGCTGGATGAATTGTGTACCGCTCTTGGCCCTTTTCACTCACAGCGGGTATGTTTATAATTATAACTGCGAGGTTAGAATCAGGTGTGAACGAAGATATCAAAATATTGAAAAGTTGTAAGAGTAAGATAAAGAAAAGAAAGAAGGAGGTGAAGAGGGATCCATGAGGTTGGCTGGCCTTGTGTCTGTCTAGTTGGTGAGGCACGACCCATCCAACCCCAGATATTGTTTTCTAAGTTGTGAAACCGTAATTGCTACTTTGAGAATGTGGAGTTAAACTGATTGAACACTGAGATGGGTAGAAAATGGCGAGTAGCAAGCTACTACCATTTTTATTTTTACTTTATTTCTTATTTATTTATGTTTGCGTTAAAGTTGACTAAGAATTTGCCCTACCACCACACAAATGTGACGAAATTAGTGACTCAATCTGGGCAAAGTGGGTAGGAATCTGACAGGAAAGCTAACAATCCAATCACACAAATTCAGGTTTGGCGTCACCTGATGTGGCAGACCGGCGATAGCGCAGCTTCGTAGTAAAGTGCGACAAGACATAATAAACGCCACTTTTTTTTTTTAGATCCAGCAAAGACAAAGAATTTGAATATAAATGACTGATGAGTTGAAGTTATAATAAGAGTCATACTCCACACGGAAGTATAACTGCGATAATGTTGCGTTCCAGCTAGTACGAATGACTAATAGGTAAATCGATATCACTTTAATAATAGCAGACCTACTTATATCAACGGGTACAGTATAACTGCAGCGCGCATGTTCTAGTATGGAAGCTCGTTGTTCTATTTTCTACACAAACTGTCTTCATAAGCGGGCACTAATTATGTTATAATTACTGTTTGTCTTATAAAATACTAATCATATTCTACTTCTTCAAGCTCTGACAGCTGCCTACTACTTCAAATAATAACTAATTGTCTACTTCTTCCAATAATAACTAATTGTCGACTTCCTCAAATAATAACTAATTGCCTATTTCTTCAATTGTAACAAATTATATACATTAACAATTATATTTCAAATACTCAAAAGTGTTCACTATTTCAAACGATAACACAGGTCTTTGTCTACTCTACGAGCCATCAATGACTTACATTTTTCTAACCACGAATTATGGCTACTTCTTTACAAAATAAAACATTTGCTATTTTCAAACATTAAACAGCCCATCTCTTCAAACACAGGTTGCATCGTCTACAAGCCCATCTCTTCAAACACAGGTTGCCATCGTCTACAAGCCCATCTCTTCAAACACAGGTTGCCATCGTCTACAAGCCCATCTCTTCAAACACAGGTTGCCATCGTCTATAACCATATTGTAGAATTAGTTCACTCTCACACGGTCTATCATTGAGTGACTATTCAGATCACAAACAAGTACAAAACGAGGATTGGATTACAATTTAATATTCTTTTTTTAAATGAAACTCTTACATTAATACAAACATAAAGTCAATCATGAAAATATTTTCACAGCAATTTACTGATTTTCATGAACTTTTCATTACTCATGAAATGTTATAACAAACAAAAACGCAAGCAAATTCCATATTAAAACATTAGCAATTCACTTTTTGTAATGACATTTGCCCTCACAATTCTAGATTACTGTTATATTCCACAAATACTCTTGCATATTTAATGTGATGCTATATTTCAAACATTCAAATTACCAATGCTCATGTACAAAGAAAAAAAAAGTAATTAATTATTGATTTTAATCACCCGAAGCAAAACAAATCACATAAGCCATGTATTAGAAGAACTTCATATTGAAATAATGTAATAAATACATGTACCACAGAGAAACACCGTATGTACAGATTTGAAAAGCAACATTAAATATACAAACCGTTCAGTCAAGAGTTCTCATTTTAAGTTCGTAACGAGGGGGCTGTAGTGTGGAAATGTGCTATGTGAGTGTAGCAGCACATAATCGTAGGCCTAATTGTCAAAAGAGAGAAAAGTAATAAAAATAAAAGTAATGCATAATGAGTTAAATATAAATCCTTCACTGAAACGCGGGAATAGAAAATAGCAAGCTTTGATTGCTAGCTTGAACACACAACACGTACTTTGATCACAAGTTCTTTGTTTCTTTACGTCATTTGTAGTAAACAAAATCAGGGGTTAACTGTCATGGCACAGCAGCCGCGCCTAGTCTTTGGCCGTACAAGGTATAGGGAGAATAGTATGGTCCAACTGCTGGAAATGTTTGCGGAGTTGGAGGTGTGGCTCCCACGCCGGACAGAGGAGATTTGTAAGGGTGGTATCTACTGCCTCCCAGGAGACTACTCACAGGGCTCAGGCTTGTAGGGTAGGTCCTTCTTAGAGAGTTCGGGCTCAGGGGCGCTGACAAATGGGGGTATGCTGCCAGCGCAGTTGGGAGTCCCAGGCCAGGGTAGGACGCTGCCAGAGTTGAAACGTCCATACTGGATGTGTGGGTTCTGAGATGTTGCAGAAGTTCCTCGGAGGAGGTGAAACGCTTGCCGCAGTAGTCGTTGCCTGATACCCAACTGCAGACATATGGAAGTCCTTGATGAACAGCCGTCAGTGCGCTGTGAGGGTATAGTGAATGTAAGGAGGAAAGAGCAGACATGGAGCTGGACAGCGAGCCAGCTGAGGTTAAGGATGGCAGAAGCATGGAGGATGCACCGGGAAGGCCAAGTGCTGATAAGCTTGTGAGTGACTTCTCGTGAGCACACTGGGCACATCCTGGAGAGTTACAGGTTGAGGACAAATGTGAGTTCTGCAATGTCAGTTGGCAGTTTGTGCAATATGGGTCTCTGCATACAGGTACTAGAGTCGTGGCTCCAGATGGTGTTCTCACACGTGCGTATGTCACGAAGGGAGATAATGCTGAAGAAGCACCAGCGGCTGCTGCTTTCAAAGCTGATGACTGAGCCGCCGCAGCTGCAGCTGTGAAACTGCTGAGGCTGGAATGGGCAGCAAGAGCACTATGGTAACTCGAGCTGCTGGGATCGAGCCCGTGACCGAGGAGGGCTAGAGGGTTGGCATACCCTGCGAGGTGTGCAGCTGTGGGTATCCCGCCAAGCATAGACGGGTGTGTCGCAGATGGCTTTATTGCAGAGGCCAAGGAGGAGGATGACTGCATCACAGACGAGGAGTGGGTATTGGAAGGTTTGGAGTAGGATGGAGGAGAGGTGCTGGGGTGGGACGATAAAGAACCGGACGAGGCTGGAGAATCACGTGATCTGTGGTGGTGGTGTGAATGTTGGTGACTGTTGCTATGGTGATGGTGGTCGCCTCCGTTTCCTTCTACCTTACCATTGCTACTTCTGGAGCTGGATCGTTGTTGAGCGCTAGTGTGACCTCCTGCGGACACAGGTCTGGAGCTCCCGGAGGCAGAACTTGGAACACCTGATCCACCATGACCCGATGGAGAGTTGGATGGTTTAGGTTCTGCACTAGTTTTCTCATTGACTTTTCGCTGGAGGATCCCATAATTGGCACCAAAGGAGGAATTTCTTTAGGAGGGAAGGTTCTGAAACCGGGCTTTGAATCTCTCCCAGAGTCTTTACTACCATGAGAGTTTGGACGCTTGGATGATTCAGAATCTGAGTTCTTGTCTGATTTGTCGCTCTCCTTTTTCTCCAGCGGAGGAATGATTGGCTTGGAAGGGGACGTGTCTTTTCCAATAGCACTGCATGTTTGAGCAAGAAGGGCAAGAGGGCTTTTCTTTGCATCCAACTACAGAAAGAAACAAAAGAAAAAACACAACATTAAAAATAGTAGAATACGGTAGGTGATTAAATAAAAATTTTTAAAAATATTTTTATGGACAGGATCACTGAAAGTTATTTACGGCATGTTTTCGCGCAATACTACAATGCAACATCATATGATAAAAACCATATCCTTTTGCCTAATGTAAGTACACCGGAACTTCAGATGCTCATTATATTACGATTTTATAGAATTCCATATGTGGTGCCTTATCTCTAGCTACTAACGCCATCCCGACCTTTTCTTTTTTTTTCATTAAACCGCTCATTTTTTTTTCTTACGACACATTTGTCGTCGATGTCTTAGAAATATGTGGTGAGTTCCGGAAGTACACATTTGTCGTCGATGTCTTACAAATTTGTGGTGAGTTCCGGAAGTACACATTTGTCGTCGATGTCTTACAAATATGTGGTGAGTTCCGGAAGTACACATTTGAATGTGTGTAGCTTTCTTCCTCGTGGAGGAAAGTCTTGTCTGCAAAGTTGGAACTAACTTGTGTTCTCACCTGAAACAGTAAGGATGTTAGAGCAAAGAAGAAAACCTCGACACTTACACAGCAGGTCTGCATAGCTATAAGCTATTCCAATATCTTGTTCGCAACTATAAGCTATTCCAATAACTTGTTCGCGACTATAAGCTATTCCAATATCTTGTTCGCAACTATAAGCTATTCCAATAACTTGTTCGCGACTATAAGCTATTCCAATAACTTGTTCGCAACTATAAGCTATTCCAATAACTTGTTCGCAACTATAAGCTATTCCAATAACTTGTTCGCAACTATAAGCTATTCCAATAACTTGTTCGCAACTATAAGCTATTCCAAAAACTTGTTCGCAACTATAAGCTATTCCAATAACTTGTACGCAACTATAAGCTATTCCAATAACTTGTTCGATAACTTGTTCGCGACTATAAGCTATTCCAATAACTTGTTCGCGACTATAAGCTATTCCAATAACTTGTTCGTAACTATATAAGCTATTCCAATAACTTGTTCGTAACTATATAAGCTATTCCAATAACTTGTTCGCAACTATAAGCTATTCCAATAACTTGTTCGCGACTATAAGCTATTCCAATAACTTGTTCGCGACTATAAGCTATTCCAATAACTTGTTATACCAATAACTTTGTTCGCTATTGTCCCCAGGGACATCAAATCTCGGTAGGATGTCCTGACTAGCAAGGGTTATCCGTTTCAAAAATGAACTAAAATAATTACAAGAAATAACGAAACAGGTAAAAACCAAGATAAACTTGCAGACAGATCAAATCAAATAAAATAGGAACAACCAGCCAATGCTACCATACCCTAGATATGACAACAAAACATGTTCTATAAGATTGTCCCCAGTACAACCGGATCACTGACACAGACAGTAGCCTTCAAATGAGGGTATGTAAGCCTAGTCTGAATGAGCCATGATCGAAGAAGAAAAAGAAATAAATAAAATAAAGAATTCAATATAACCACTACTGAGGCCAGTTTCCTATTTTACAAAAGTGACGTAAAGGAATATTATTATGTTGTTTGTTTGTTCCTGCTGAAGGTCTATTGAGTAGAAACGTCGTTCAGATTTGTGTCGTCCATTTATTACGTAAAGCTTTAACCATATAATTTTTATTCTATTTCTCCTTTATCTTTAATGAACGTATTCTTTTGATATATTCCTTGAAGATAGTTAACCTCTAATTCCAAGAAATACTACTTATATCACCATGACCACTTCTCAAGTCTAATCCCACCCCCAATAAAAAGAGGAGATAGATACAAGTATGTGATATTGTACAAGACCGATGTAAACAATGAATGAAGGAACACATAAACATTGCATTGTATGTGACAACTTTTGTGTATGTGACATGTCACAATGATAATAATTTGACAGAAGTGAATGCATTATTCAGAGAAGCCAAGAATGGAGAAAACAATCAAACACAGCGCGAGCAACAGAAGTATATTATTTTTTTTTAAAAGGCTACTGCCAATATCTGTGGTACTCAAAAGAATGAAGAAGAACAACTGAAAGAAGTCATGATTAGTGAGGAAAATAGAAGGAGAGAGAGTCTTTGAAAAAAAAAACGAACTGATGGGAATAGTAAACTCTGAAATATCACAGCAGAAAGAACAAAAAGCAGCAAGCTAACGCTTCTGTCTCCCTTCAACAATGAAAGATAAATACAGAGAGAAAACTGAAGTAAACCACACTCTCTCCTCAATAACTGAAGAACACCCTCTCTCCTCAATAACTGAAGAACACACTCTCCCCTCAATAACTGAAGAACACTCTGCCCTCAATAACTGAAGAACACACTCTCCCCTAAATAACTGAAGAACATTCTTTCTTCTCGATAACTTTTCTTTAAGTGTGCTCCAAGGATGACTTTGCTGTACTTAGAAATATATCTCTGCACCCTCGACAAATCCTCATCACATTCTTGTCCGGTTTATTATTCCTTGTCTTTATTCGATGACGTTTACGATGTTATTACCGATGACAAAAACCTTGAACTGTTAACGCCCTTGATTGTGGTGTACCTCACATTACCCCATATAAAAAGATTGTGTATATATTTCAAAATGTGCTAGTAAATAGTGATAAAAGGTGATGGTGCAGGTGGTGAAAGGTGTCCGTCAAGAAAAGCAGATTGAATTATTTCAAGAAAACTACAGGGGGAAAAAAAGAAACGAACGCAGACTGTGAGATAATACGGAGAAAAGTACGAAAAGAGTTTAAATCAATTTCAAACTAACACAAATTGATCATGGAACAAAGTGTAACAGTATAGATATTAACAAATTATAGTAGTTGATGACTGAAAGTCTGCCCCACAAACGATATGTGAACGATGGTAACTATCATTGTGACCATGCGAACGATGGTAACTGTCACTGTGACCATGTGAACGATGGTAACTATAAATTGTGATAATTTAAAATTATTCGAGAGAGAACACTCCAGAATGTGCATTGACTATACTAGGCTACTCTTAAACGCATACGATTCTACGACAATTTAAACCAAAATATATAAATTCATAGTGGGGGAGGGGGAGAACAGAAATTCCTTTTTCAACATAAACTGTTATTTATTTGTTTATCTGTCGACACGCGAGGAAAAAAAAACAAAAGACAACCCCCATAGTCGCGAGTGGTCTCGTCTCCTGTAACCCGTTTCTTTCACACGAGAATCCCACAGTCCATTTCCCCTCCTGGCAAGAACAACATGGCAGCGCAGATGAGATCAACGGGGCAGACACATAGTCAATAGACGCGACTAGTGCTTGTGGTACTAATCGATCATCCGGCTTTGCGTGTTGGCGGCAACCTGCTTTAACCGGCCTACTGCCTTACCTAAATGATAGGCGGATTTTTCGTTACCCCAAGGACTACAGAATTGTTAACTGAACATAAAGAATCGAAATGTGCGTAGTTCTCGTAGACACGATGGCTTAATAATGAAGTAATGACGTCAAAAACAGAGACATAAATATTGAGATAAATATTAAGAGATTGTTTTGTTTTGTTTTACTCTTCTTCTTCTACCTTTTCAGCTCCCAGTGGAGCATAGGTCTTCAAAAAAACACTTTCCAAGTCGTTCTGTTTTTTGCCATTCTTTTAAGATCATTCCATGTCTTCCCCATCATCTTCATCTCTGCTTCTATCTGTCTTCTCCTAGAATTCCTTGGTCTTCCTCTTTGTCTTTTACCATGGGGATTCCAAAATAAAATAGGACCTGTTGTGTAATACTCTCAGTTGGCTTCCGTAGTGTGTGTCTTATCCAGCGCCATCGTCTTCGCTGTATCTCTTTATCCACTGGTGTTTGACTGGTACATTGTTTTGTTTTACTCTTGGCCGTTATTCGGGGATTTTATGTTGTCGAACACGTGAAAGGAAAATGGAGAGGAGCTACCTATCGCATGAATGGAGCATATCTGACATCGAATTCAACAAAAACATAACAGGAATCGAAGTCAGCTCTATATCATAACGGGCATCAAATTCAACACAGACTTGACTTCATACATGACAGATTAAAATATCGCATCTCGCGATCTTTGAGGCTCAGAATGCAAGAGGGTGGGAAAGCGATCTTTGAGGCTCAGAATGCAAGAGGGTGGGAAACGCATGAAACCACTGACCCAGGTGTGTCCGCCCCGCCCACAATAATCAAACAAGTAAAGTATACCCGTCATACTTTTTGGTCAATGAGGAATGTTGTGTTGTTGCCCATATCTTTTCACTGAGGAACATTGTGTTGCTGCCCCTATCTTTTCTATGGCCATCACTGCATTACTAAGTTGCGTGGTCAGCAATACGCCACGTCGTATGACCACCAATTTTAGGAGACTGGGTGAACCTCGAAGCCGTATCCGCTGAAATAACTCCGTTCACATTATCTTAGCCCAAGAGTCTAAAGGACCGAGATGATTGCTGGACTCTGGGGAAGGGTGGAGGCGAGGTCTTATAGTGATCAGATTATTTGTGGTTGCAATGTTCTATGAAATGTTTCTATCACAGATTAGCGTCCCCACCATTTAACAGCCTTAAACATTAGAACCATTACATCTGTATATGTGTGTATTTTTCTTCCTTTCGGTTCCCTGTGGAGCATAGGGCTTCAAACACTTCCCATCTCTCACTTCCTACTATTCTTTTAAGATCATTCCATGTCTAACCCTCCATCTTCATCTGTTTCTACCTGTCTTCTCCAAGAATATTTTGGTATTCCTCTTTGTTTCTTCCCATGGGTATTCCTAAAAAGGCCTGTCTTGTAATACTCTCAGTTGGCTTCAGTAGTGCGTGTCCTATTAAGCGCCATCATCTTCTTTGTATCTCTTTATCCACTGGTATGTGACTAGTGCTTTCCCATAATTCTATGTTAGTGATTTTGTCCTGCCATTCCCATTCTTTTTGTGAATGTGTGTGTCACTGCTAAAATAGTTGTTAAACATCTGCTACATTAGTGGCCCTAGCGTATAACGAACCGAGTATGTTCATATAATCATGACAAGTACGCCTCTAGACAAGCTGTGTAGTGGATGTGAATCGCATGTGCTCGCCACCTACTGCTTTTTTATTGCTTTAAAAAAATACCTAGCGACTAGACTTTCAGCATGTAGTTTAAAATATAACGGCGTTCAGTTTAAAATATAACAGCGTTCAGTTTAAAATATAACAGCGTTCAGTTTAGAATATAACAGCATTCAGTTTAAAATATAACAGCATTCAGTTTTAAAAAAATAATGTTGACTGTTCCTTCATAGAGTTTAACAAACTCAAACCCTCACTGGTGTGACACCATTCCTGTCGATTTGGGAAAAAAAGGGGGGTGGGCTGAAAACCAATCAAGTCTCCATACAAGGAATAGTTATTCCACCCTGGAAGGGAGATCCGTAACCCGACCCGTGGGCCGAGCCCTCCATTTCGCTGATTCCATTCGTGCACAAGTTCCGCCTCAAGGCTAACCCCATCACCTTCCTTTAGATTGCGTTGCGTTGTCTTTCACCTTGAGCTCCAGAACATCTGCCTTCAACACATTTGTTAAACTTTTTTCCTCAGTTGCTGGGTCTCCACCGCCATTCTGCAAGCCAGCAGCAGTATGTAGTTGGGTGATCCTGGTCTTCTGGGCGAGAAACGATCCGTTCAGACTTGTTGGGTAATGTAGAAGATCGAACTAATTTGTCGTGTAAAAACAGCAGCCTAAGGGGAGAGCATGCTCTGGTAGTTGTAATGTGATCAAAGATGTAAGCGATAGAAGTAACACTGAATCCAGGAAACGGCAAAATGCTGAATCAACGATGGCACGAGAAACATGCTATACCAGAAATGATATAACAATGAACACCCACGTGACATATGTTCCCACTGGTCCCACACATGTTCATGTGATTCGATTGCTATAATTACACTTAGCAACTACATACATCATACAATAAGATGCATTTACACAAGATTGACACTTTTTGTGGATTTCCTGTGGATGATGGAGGTTTGGAACATACACATGTCAACTCTTGAGGCGTATCAACTATATAAGAATTAAATAACTATTTCCGTAATGTCAGAAAATATTTCTGCCAAATACTCTTACAATGTGATGCAAACTACAACAAGTATTGACATTTATAAAACATACAGACTAAGTATCACACGATTTCTGTACCTGTAAGAACAATTCTGCTTAATATTTTTCTAAAAATGTCTCTTACATGCATTACAGATACAATGAACATTTGTTTATAGACGAGTGAATCCAATATTTCACTTATACTTGTCACATAAACCAAAATGATTGCATGAAGACTTCGCTGAATTTATACTAAAAATAAAATATATTGACAGACAAGACTTTGTGTCTTGTGTATAACCACATTTTGTATAAATCGAGCAACAGATTTGAAAATGTTCATCTTTTATTTAGTTCACTTCTGATGTAGTGAATATGTATTCCCAGTTAAATGATGTTTCTATCACTGATTAACGTCCCCACCATTTAAAAGCCTTAAAAGTTAGAACCATTATATTGGTATATCACCAATACGCAATTTATTTATTATATAAATAACCAACTACAGTCGATGAGTAAACGAAATAAAATATCACCTTAAAATTTAAAATGTTATCTATCCTTTTTGTGTGTGTAAAATTATATATGTAGATCACGGGACAAATATGTGTGTGACATATAGTAATAGCACTACCACCTTCCCTTTACTCTCTCTCTCTCTCTTCCCAGTCTATCACCACTTCCCCCCACCCCTTTAAATTTTCCCAATTTTCTGTCGTCATTACTTTAAAACCGAAGTAAAAACAGGAAGTTGTGACTCACTTTCTTTGTCCCCAAAGCTCTACGTACGTAATTCCTGGCTATACGGTCAAGTTCACGTAATTGCACACCAAAGTAGACATCAGAATGTCGAGCACGTCGGTCACTAGACTACCTCTCATACTAAAATTACCACTGACATTTCCAGAGCTATACTTGCACTCCAGCATAAATACGGAGTAGACTGGGGTATAATTGATGCTGGTTAGTACTTCTCTGCTAGTCATAATTTTAAAAATAGCACACTTTTGTTATTATCGTAAAAATGTTGAACGATAGTTGTGCAACAGAAGATGAAGAGATACTTTGTTATAATCACAATGAGTATACTCAGTATACATTGGACGAAAATTGACAAAAAAATACAGAAAATTGTTAATCAAATCTAGTACAGAAATGTTGCAGAGAAAATTGTTAATTATTTTTTTTTTAAATAGCTGGGAAAATGGTTAATCTAGTACCGTGCAGAAAGCTAGCAAAGATAGCAGTTAATTTATATTGAATTCTTATTATGTGCAGACGACAAGCAGAGAGTAATATCCCATAATTCTGCAATAACCCGCCACAACTTGCAGGATCAATGCTGGAGCAGAGCAGGGCGTTGGCGCGATCTCAGCGGCTTATGTGGAGATTGGTTCCGGCTTTGCTAGCAGATTCGGGGGTCGACATGCTATCCCAGCGTACAATGCAACCGTTGTTCATGTCACAACCGTGACGTGTCTCGGGATAATTTCGTTTAATCTAAGTTTTAATAACAGCAAAATAATGTTTTGTAGAAACAAATACAGAAAAAAAAATATTTCTTGTAATTGCTACGAACTGACACAAACAAACAAATGTTTTAACACAAAATGTTTTAAATTTTAAAACATTGCAATCGGGGGAAAAAAATACACACCGCTTTTCTGAGTGTTTCCAGCTGATTAACGTTTAATGTATTAATATGGCGTTAGAATAGTATGATACTTAGTATGGTTGGGGCATATGGAATGGTTATCAAAGTAAAAACAGAAACAACGAGATGAAGAGAAGGTCGAAAGTAAGAAGCAATATCCAGCTGCGTACTTGGGATGACACAAGAGATACAGAAAGACATTGGATAGAGAGATGGAGGAGAAGCTGATGCCACGCAGCTCTGAAACAGTGAATGTAACAAAATTATTGTCATTTGGTTAGAAGTCTTTGAATGCGATTGGACAAAAATACTGTTTTATCAACCTTGGCAATCTTGGGAAGGCAGGACTTCAGAACTTAACTTTTAAGACGCGTCTTCTCAAATAATTGTTAGTAAATCCCCCACACAACTTTCTTTTAATATTAAAAGACAATTCACACATGATGATATTGTGCACAGTTTACACTAAAAACTCATCTATTAACTAACATTCTATTTTTTGCCAATGATTTTTGTTTAAAAACTTCACATCAATGTGTTATATTATTATGATATTACTATGATATTAGTACTCACCGTTGTGGGCAGTGTTGAAGATAATCGGGGTGTAGATACTGGCTCACACCAGAGGTCAGCATGGTCAAGCCGGACGATGCTGATGTCATTTACTCCAAGTTACAACAAATTTTAGCCGGATACTACAGAATGAATGTTATCCAAATCAAAATGAGACTCCGCCTAAGTATCCATCAGCAAGGATGTTGTATAAAATACAATAATATCAAGTCCCGAATTTGAATTGTTATTTCAATCCAATAACTGAAATTCAACTTTCAGAAATAAACACAAAACTTTGAAAATAATCCAGATGCGACTAAATCTGTCTGCAATGTTGAGGATGAATATGTAGACGTGGCTACGGGGTAGAATAGAGATCCGATCAACTGGTGAAACGAAATCGGCTATTCAGCTGAGTAGAGTTTCATTCTCTGGGAGAGAGCGTTTTGTGTGTTCCACGTTTGCGAGCTGCTAGAGGTGATGACTGTGCTGATGACGATGAACAACCTCTCCCGGTGAACGTCAATCACGTTGTGTGCCCTCGCTCGCCGCAGTGTAAGCTGCCAGTGAATGAAGCCACCCTTGTCGACAACACGCACGACACGAACCGACAATACACGAGGAGGAGGTGGACGATGAGAACACTAAGAGAGTGAGAGAGGGGGAAAAGGTGCACGCTCGACCAATGAAATGGCAAATTAGGCGAATCCGCTTTCAGCGATTGGTTGGTAGTAATTCCCGCAAAGTCCAAGGGTAATAAATAAAGGCAATGTGATTGACATCTGCCGTGTGGTGGCTCGACCAATAAGAAGGCGACAAGATAATTATCTGGCAGTCATCCAACCGTCACCTCTAGCCCCGGCAATCAATCATCCTAGCGGCGGCGATGTCAATCAAACTTGATTTATACCACACGGCGTTGCTAAATGTATACTTTGTGATGAGGCAAAGAAAGGACAAACAGAGAATAGGAGAAATGGGGGCGCCTGGGAAAAAAGATGATTTGCTGCAGGAACAGGGCCTGATGTTTTTGTATCGCGTTAAAAGAGCTGTCAGAAATGTTTCCAGTAACAAGTTACTGCTGATGTCTCCGTTCTTCAGTCTGAGAGGTAAATATGTTCAACCATCAACAGACTGATCTGGAATCTTGCACGCACAGTTGTTTGTTGGTGGACTTCTGTGTAACCATGGTGTTCCCAAAGGTGCTCAACACAGTCAACAGAAGGCGATAGTGTTCATGAATGTTGATAGTAGTTAAATAAGCTTGCAGTCGTGTCTTTAATAACAGGCTGAAGCTGGGGAGAACAGAAGAGATGCAGAAACAAAAGCAAGAACAGACTCGTTGCTGCAACGGACTCTGGAGAGAAGTTGGAACAGGAAATGAGAGAGAGAGAAAGCAGAGGAACAACATAGCGGACAGCGAAAACAAATGGATAGCATGGACCAGACCTATGGCACCATTCAGTGCCGGATTTAGACATCATAGTCAGACCCTAAGAGTAAATGAACTGTTAAAGGGCCCCCGCCTACCCTCTCAATCAAACAATAACAACCGAAGGTCACAGTTGAAAAAAAAGTGTAGGTCACAAAAACATATCCTAAACATTTTTGCCCCTTGGATTGTGTGACCTCAATCTGCAGCTTATCCGGCACTGGCACCCTCCAACGAACATCGCAAGTGAGGAAATTTATTGCTGTCTCTGCGAGGCGTACCGATCGGAGGCGAAGGGAAGAAAGTGAAGAATATCACTTCTTGCAAAAATTATTCACACTTGAAAGTAATGTAATACATGTACATACAAACACCGCTTCCATTTTGAAAATAAAAATGTTTCGGAGAATTGTTTGTTTGTTGTTCGGACCATCATTTTACACACGAGACGAATCTATACGTGCTCCGACTTCCCCCTCGAGAACAACCGACAAGAATCCTAGCCCATGTGCACGAACTCCGTAACACGACCTCGATCCCACGATGTGGGTAGGTTTGCTGATAATTGTGTCCAGACAACGGTCATATTCATGACCTACTATTTTCGATTTCAACTACCACGGATTCTTTAACGTGCGCGCGTGCACACATAAAAAATAAAGTAAAGAGCCCCCGTCACACGAAGTGGCGTATAGGGAATATAGTGTTAGTGACCATAATTTTACAGACCTTCAGCACATGATTTTTGGGGTAATGTGGTCGGTATTACGCCCGTACCGCTTTACTTTCCCAGAAAAAAAAATCCGGTACCCATTTATGGCTGGGTGAACGCGGAAGCCATCGGTTGGCATCGAACCCTACCTCTTGTCCTTTGTAGTCCTGTTCACTAACCACTGAGCTATCGCGGCTCCTCGAGTGCACACATGACCTCCAGTCTATTGCCGTTAAGGGAGAGGGCTAGACATCGGATCTCACTACTCAAGAGATCAGGAGAGGATGACGTCATCAAGAAAAAACATTAAAATTTTTTTTTTTAATCACTACCGCTACTGGTGAACTTTCAGCCTGCCTGTGCCCTTCCTGTTATGACGTCATACCTGTAGACTATCCACTCAAACTGGGTGGCTGGGCGTCTACTTCTCGACAGGAATGTATCTTGTTCGAATCCAACCACAGGCGGTGGGCATTGTTACAACAGGTGGGCATTGTTACCACAGGTGGGCATTGTTATATTTAAATCTTTATTTTGTTGTGACGCTAACCTCACCTGGTCTCTTGGTATGTCAGATCCTATACCAAGCCCTCTTGGTATGTCAGATCCTATACCTAGCCCTCTTGGTATGTTAGATCCTATATCTAGTCCTCTTGGTATGTCAGATCATATATCTAGCCCTCTTGGTATGTTAGATCCTATATCTAGTCCTCTTGGTATGTCAGATCCTATATCTAGCCCTCTTGGTATGTCAGATCCTATATCTAGCCCTCTTGGTATGTTAGATCCTATATCTAGCCCTCCTGGTATGTCAGATCCTATATCTAGCCCTCTTGGTATGTCATATCCTATATCTAGCCCTCTTGGTATGTCAGATCCTATATCTAGCCCTCTTGGTATGTCAGGTCCTATATCTAGCCCTCTTGGTATGTCAGATCCTATATCTAGCCCTCTTGGTATGTCAGATCCTATATCTAGCCCTCTTGGTATGTCAGGTCCTATATCTAGCCCTCTTGGTATGTCAGATCCTATATCTAGCCCTCTTGGTATGTTAGATCCTATATCTAGCCCTCTTGGTATGTCAGATCCTATATCTAGCCCTCTTGGTATGTTAGATCCTATATCTAGCCCTCTTGGTATGTTAGATCCTATATCTAGCCCTCTTGGTATGTCAGATCCTATATCTAGCCCTCTTGGTATGTTAGATCCTATATCTAGCCCTCTTGGTATGTTAGATCCTATATCTAGCCCTCTTGGTATGTCAGATCCTATATCTAGCCCTCTTGGTATGTTAGATCCTATATCTAGCCCTCTTGGTATGTTAGATCCTATATCTAGCCCTCCTGGTATGTCAGATCCTATATCTAGCCCTCTTGGTATGTCAGATCACATATCTAGCCCTCTTGGTATGTCAGATCACATATCTAGCTCTCTTGGTATGTAAGATCCTATATCTAGCTCTCTTGGTATGTCAGATCCTATATCTAGCCCTCTTGGTATGTCAACACCTATATCTAACCCTTCGGTATAACGGCGAAATCAGGAGGGCTCGATTAAAAATCGAATAGAGTAAACCAAATTTGCCGCTGCCTGAACTTTCTTAACATGTTAGGGCGTAAAAAGATGGAGAACGAAATGTTTCAGCAAAACTGAATGTTTCGCCTCGAAATTAAACGCTACCATGTGCCATAGAACTAGACTAATAAAGTGGCTGTATTAAACGAGACTAGACTAACAACGTGACTGTACGACCCGAGGCTATAGACTAACACGTAATTGCACAGCACGAGACTAGACTAACAACGTGGCTGTACAACACGAAACTAGACTAACAACGTAATTGCACAACACGAAACTAGACTAACAACGTAGCTGTACAACACGAGACTAGACTAACAACGTGGCTGTACAACACGAGACTAGACTAACAACGTGGCTGTACAGCACGAGACTAGACTAACAACGTAGCTGTACAACACGAGACTAGACTAACAACGTGGCTGTACAACACGAGACTAGACTAACAACGTAGCTGTACAACACGAAAGTAGACTAACAACGTAGCTGTACAACACGAAACTAGACTAACAACGTAGCTGTACAACACGAGACTAGACTAACAACGTAGCTGTACAACACGAAACTAGACTAACAACGTAGCTGTACAACACGAGACTAGACTAACAAAGCCGATGTACAACACGAGACTAGACTAATAACGTGGCTGTACAACACGAAACTAGACTAACAAACCCGGATGTACAACGGTGACTAGATTAACAACGTAGCTGTACAACACGAAACTAGACTAACAAAGCCGGATGTACAACACGAGACTAGACTAATAACGTGGCTGTACAACACGAAACTAGACTAACAAAGCCGGATGTACAGCGCGAGACTAGACTAACTAGTTGTGTACACAAATCTAGAAGTCATCCATGGACTGCCGATTGAACATGCGCAGCGTGTGACGATGTCTGTGGAGACGCCAGTGGCTTGGCGAGACAGCATCTATCACCATCGTCATATTTTGTTTATAACACTGTCCATCAGTTTGTTTAACAATTCAGTTTGTCATTTCGTGCTGAAGTCGGATATGTTGGGCCGAAAGGCGCAAATATAACAGTTATACTGCAAACCACAACACAACGCAGACACGCCCACTTAACGTCCTTTTAAGGACGGATGACGAAGAGGAATTCTACAGTCTACGAATACCCTAGAATACTTTAGTCATCGGGCGAACGCAAGCAAGCAGTCTGTTATTTCAATACTTCATAAGAACGGAACATTTCTCAGTGAATTTGTTACTTTTCCATATATTCATTTTTTTTTCCCTTTTCCAATCCCTTTTGATTGTTTAAAAAATGTCAAAATAATTTCGCTTCTCTTTGCACTTAGTCTTGGTTACGATTATTCCTTCAGCACTTTTATATTTGGAGAAAGGATGGAGGGTGAGACGGCACTGTACAGTGTATGACCTCAAAAGTGATCACAGACTCATAGCTGACTGTTAATGTCGGCATTAGTGAATAGGAACTGCATAAATCAAAAATACGTAAGGTTACCTTTGTTTACGTCCCTAGACATGCGAGAGTACGGGGAAATGAAAGAGCGGACAGGTTGGCTAGCTGTGCTGTCGTTGAGGATGGTCAGCCTTTTGATTGGGTGGACGTATATGGGAAGGTCACAGGGCTTTAGCAATCATGAGTCCACGTCACTCCTTCGGATGAAAGGAGTTAAGTTGGACACAGCCAGAAACGAGAAACTTAGTGGTTATAAGATGGATGACTTATCAACCAACACAGAACTGAAGTCGTCAGTCGCTGGACACTGCGGAACTCGCCGAGGGGGGGATCTGAGCACCTATGTGCATGTTCGGAGTGCAATGATGATGACCCGCAAGTAACTCAATAACTCAATTATTGAATGTTTACTGGTCAAGATCTTACGTCACCGGTGCTGGTTTTGAAAACTTAATGTACTGTCTTCATAGCCGAGGTGGGAGTCGATTTTAAATCGAGGGAAAGCAAACCCGGTGTTCAAGAATACCTAAACAGATGTCTACTTCGTTGGTCTGAAAGGCACAGCTTTTATAGTCTACTGTAAATCACGACATAGCGCAGTTTACGCTATTTAACGCCATTTCAAAGTTGGACGAGGAAAAGACGCAATCATCGAACAGACAAGAACAAAGAACACATTTCCCCCGTCTTCATTGCAATGTTCATGTCGAATGTTCTTGCGTATCAATGTTTTACAATCCCACATATCCTTGTTTTCTTCACTGCTACTCTTCTCTCTATAACTGGATTACGTTTCCTAGGAAATTCGCATTCTTCTCAGAAATCACATTTATTCTGTGAAACATTCGTTTTGTTTAGGGTTAATAACTATTCTATATATCTATTGTCCTTTCGAGCCGAAGACGGCACATAGGGCAGAACCACAATCTCAAAAACAGAAACCTTGCGTGCCAAAATGGCACATATTACAGAGATCACTACTCTAAAATCTATGGTTCTGTTTCCATAACAATACTTTTTATAATGACAGCTTGTCAAGCCATCGATCAACCTCCTTAGTCGCCTCTTACGACATGCCTGGAAGGTCACAGTGTCACTATTCTTTACCGCCCTCATAACGAGGCCCTGGTAACACGCGGGAATAATAACTATTACTATTTCTTTATTAGTGAAAGATGACAAGTAGTTTTCTTTTTCTTTCACACAATTAGTTGCAGTGCACTTCTTTTGCACATTTCCGCCCTGTGTATTTGTCTTCATTGTGTCTTTGGTCGAGAGTTTTACCATGATTTTTTTGTTTCCCCCTTAATTTCATGCAAACCAGGTTTTGTTGTAGCCAGAGTAGTCTGCCTGTCTAGATTGCAGTCTGAGCCGGTTATTGAGTCTCTCCTACTTCCGTCTGTGTCAGATTTCTCGTCTCGAAGTTTCAATATTGTTTTGGTCATGTGATAAGACATAAAAATCAGAACACTACACAACGAGGCTTCAATGACCGTTTGCGAAAAAAACAGACCCAAGGGGGAACCACGAAATGATCAAGTGATGGAATATTAAACCATTTAAAAAAAAAAAAACATAACAGAAAGGGAGGCCAGCAGAAAGGCAAAAGACGGAAAGAAGAAGAATGTTGCAATATTCGTGGGAACTACCATGTTCCTTCTGCATGGATATATTTCTAGGTTTGCTCCTGTATTTAGTTTTACCCGCTGCGCTTCTGGGCTTGCTGATGTTAAGAATTATTGACAGCCAAATTTAGACCTCAGCCTCTTCGCATGTGCGGCAAGAAGACAGCTATTTGTTTGATCAATCTTGCGTTGTCTCTTCTGTAAAACATGAACATATGAAACATTATTGGTTTTTAACAGCATTACCCGACTCTCTTTTCAAATTTTCCTCGCCCAGACTAGGGTAATTGTTGCTATCTAAGCACGATTTAGACAAGCAGATACAACGTATCTTGCAGAGCGTAGCCATTTCGGAATGTGGAATTCCTGTTAATGGACCCGTTGAGAGATCAAAGCAGCAGAAGGTCTTATTACATTGATCTTATCATCCAAGCGACGCGCCATCGCTGAGTAAACAGTTGAAACGCGGAAGAGGGGGCCGTCCATTGAATGTAATTACTTTGAAAGATTAAAGTGAAGTTTGCCGCTCTTACCTGGAGGATATTGACCTTTCTTTGAAACTTGAAACTACGAACGTGAGGGGACAGCAGTTGAATTCAAACGTGAACGGACTAGATGAGTTGATAATGTTCAGAGGTGGACAAATGTATACTTTACACCGGTAGAGACGATTTAATGTTCAGGCTTCTACGTGGACAGTAGAATTTTGAGAGATTAATGATTGGTTGATTGTCAGGGAGGGTGACAAATGTGGTCTGGTCGGTCGATCGGTGTCAGTTATGAACTTACTCCCTGGTTATTTCGACGCGGAATGACAGTTATTGCTAAAGTTTCGGAGTTTACGATGTCCAAAGCTGAAAATGATATCCGGTGTGTAAATTACAGACGGTGAATATCTTTAGTCTGTCTGCATTTCTTGGGAAGTAACAAGTCATGTCCGAAACTAACAATCAGTGACAGATTCCAACAGTGTTAATGTTTGTGTATTGTTGTATTTTCTTTAAGGAGATGAGTGATTTGGAGAAAGACAGAGAAAAAGAAAGAAAGAGAGAGAGAAAGAAAGTTTGTTCTGTTCGCTGTTCTTTAATATTAATATTAAATTAATACCGGTTTTAAGAGAGTGATTTCTTAAGAAGTCACAAAGAGAACTGATAAACAGAACTGATAACAGAACTGATAAACAGAACTGATAAACGGTTTATCCTGTTTTTGTCACATGGTGGTGGGAGAGAAATTGGTGGTCTAGAGGTAAGACGTCGGACTCCTGACGAGAGGTTCCGGTGGGATTGAATCCCACAACAGGTGGTTGCAACAAGTAGACCAGTGAAAGGCGCAAATATCTCGGCTACTGTCGTAAACTAGCAATACAAAGTGTCCAAAGACATTTAACGAACGAACGCTGTGAGGGAGTTCTTTCATACTAGTCGTTTAAGAGAGTGTTTTGGTGTGAAGTTTATCTTATCTTATCTTATCTTATCTTATCTTATCTTATCTTATCTTATCTTATCTTATCTTATCTTATCTTATCTTCAAGTATTGTCTATATCTGCAATGTCGTTTCCTGTATAAATTTTACTGTCTTTTGTAATTCTTGCAGTGGCCCATATAGTTTTGTCTGCAGTGTTGTATCTATGGGCCAATGGATTTTCCTCAGTCTACTATATTCAGTACAGTCTTGGTGTATGTGTTCAGCAGTCTGGGGCGCCTGTCCACATAGTTGATGTGCTGATTTTGAATTTTGTTTACATAAAGGTAAGGTAAAGTACGAGACTTGAACCGGCGTCTTAGCACGCGAGTTTACACCCATATGTGCTCGGCCGCCTATCCAGAAATGTTCGGAGATTTCTGTATAGTGTCGCCTCAAGCATCGAAACTCAGATGCGAGGCAACACTCCTCACCTTCCCAGGGTAATACACTGGTACCCATTTCTGCCAACGGCTGGGTCGACCGTAGGGGTATTTTTTTTTTTTTCCGACCACGAGTAGAATTCACACTGCTCCCAGCGGGGATCGAACACGGGTTGTCCGAACGTCGGTAGTCCAGTCGGGTGGTTTTCCCAACTCGGCTACCGAGGCCCCCAAACTGAGGCGTACAATGATAACTTGTTCCCATCTATTCATATTATGAAAAGCCTCCTGATTTGTGGCTTGTCGTCTTCTAATTGTTTTGATGATTATCTGTTTCTTCTGATGGTATGTAACTGGTGCACCTGGTTGTGTGCTGGTTGTGTCTTCCTTTACCAGTTGAGGTATGCAGTTTAAAACGCATCTTATAAACAGTTGTATAAATAGAAAGTTGGGGACTGGCATGATCACCTAGTCCAGCAAGTAGGGTACTTGATGATGATTTATTATTGGCATGTAACTGATCGAGTAGTCAGTGGATAGATGATGATTTGTTAGTGATTGTTGATGTTGTTGCTATGGATCCAGTGGCCTATGAGCTGGCGTCCTTCGACCCCGTGCCATGTAATGATATCTGCAGGTGCAGGATTTCCGAGTTCCCATGGAATTCCATTCAAGGTGTTCAGTTTATCAGATCTTTGAGGAAGTAGAGTTGCTCTGGTGTCAGTGAGCTTTGGACAGTCAAAAGGGTGATATTCTACTGTTTCATGTGGGCGTTCACAGAGTGGACATGCTGGAGCTTGTTTCGCTGTATTCTATTGATGTGGTAGTTCAATGGAACAAGACCAGTCTCAGTATGAAGGTGGTATCATCTTCTTAGGTTGTTAATGTTGTTGCGGGGGTTTAGCCTTGTCATTTGTTTTAACAAGTTCTCTCCCTGCTTTCCCCACTGTTCATTTGTGGTTACTAAAAGTTACTATCAGAGGCGTAGTTTGGGATCTCAGCACTCGGGGACAAAGTCAGTTTTTGCGCCCCCTCGTGAAAAGGTGTGAGCTATAAAGGGGACCCGTCTTGCTTCCCCGCAAATGTTTGAGTTTTAGAACATGGAGACCTGCATTTCATTGCTTATTTTTAGAGCAGGAAGACGAAGATAACAATCAAAATAATTAAGGCAACAATGGTCAATTTAACGCCTCTAGATGCTGCGCTCAGGAGTAGATGCGCCCCCCCCCTCCCCACTCCCAACTAGGCCATTGGTTACTATTAGGTTTTTGCCCCTTTTTTTGTGAAGTGAAATTATTTCTGGTCTATTAATGACGAGTTACTATTTAATTTGATTTCGTCTGATTGGATGGTCATAGACAAATTCAAATGCCTTGGTAGTCTTGTGGATGGGGACAACAGACATAAATAAACGAAATGCACTAGATAAAATAAGGAGCCGCGATAGCTCAGTGGTTAGTGAACTGGTCTACACAGGACAAGAATTTGTGTTCGATCCCAATCGACGGCTTACAGGTTTACCCAGCCTTTAATGGGTACCGGATTTTTTTTCTGGGAAAGTAAAGCGGCACGGGCGTAATCATCATCATCATCAAGAATGATGGTGATGATTACGCGTTACTGCTGGCGTAGGGGATCATGTATCTCACAACTTTCGATCTCGGCAGCTATTTATCATTTCTGTTGTAGACCTTCTGCCAAGCCATTCTCTTAGGCTGTCTGTTATTTTTTCTCTTTGCTTCCCTCTATCTCTTCGTCCCTCAATTTTCCCAGTTGTTACAATATATTCCAGCTGTTCTCTTCTCATTACATGGCCAAAAAATGATGATTGTTTCTTCCTAATATTGGAAATTAGCTCTCTTTTTGCTTTGGCCTCTTTCAGAACGTTTTCATTACTCTTCTTAGCTGTCCATGGTTATCTCAACATTCTTCTGTAAAACCACATTTCTACAAACTCAAATGATTTCCTTGTCTGTTGTCCTATTGTCCATGATTCACATCCATATGTTAAGACTGGCTCTACATAACGTTCAAGAACTCTTTTTCATGTTTCTGTTGTCAAAAATGGATTGCATAGTATCTTCCTCATTTTTTGGAAAGCTGCTTTTGCCTGAGCCATTCTGCATCTCACCTCTTTTGTACATCTTCCATCTGAGGTTAACAAAGTTCCCAAATATTTAAATTCAATTACCTGTTTTAATATTGTTTCACTAGTCTTTATTTTTCACTGAGGTGATATCTTTTTCTTTGTTGTTAACATTACTTCTGTCTTTTTGCTATTAAGGCTGAATCCTTTATTTTTGCTTTCTTTCACTATAATGTCTAACATTTCTTGTAACTAATTTTCACTCTTAGCGATTAAGACTGTATCATCAGCATACCTTAGATTATTATTATGACCTCCAATTGTTATTCCAGGCATGTCCCTTATGGATCTTAAAATAATCTCACTATAAATATTAAACAAATCTGGTGACAGCACACAACCTTGTCTAACACCTTGTTTTATTTGTTGAAACATTTCCAATTGGTTTCCAGTTCTTATGGCCGCTGTTTGTTGCCAGTACATGTTCTTTATTATTCTTAGATCTTTGCTGTCTACGTTTATGCTTTCTAAAATGTTGCTTATTTCTTGGTGCTTTACTTTGTCAAATGCCTAGGTGTAATCTATGAAACATAGGTATAGATCTGTTTTCACCTCTATGGCTCTTTCTACTAAAGATCTTATGATATAAATGGCATTGCTTGTTCCTTTATCTCTAACAAAACCACACTGTTCATCGCTAATTTCTGGACTGATTTTGTTTCGCACTCTTCGCATGATGATTCTTAGTAATATCTTAGTCATATGACTCATAAGGCTTATTGTGTGATGATCATCGCATTCAATCGCATCCGATTTCTTTGGTAGGGCTATGAATATTGATTTGAGCATGTTGTCTGGTATATATCCACTGTTGTAGATATCATTCAATATTTTTTGTTATTATTTCTATTCCAAAATCACCCATGGCTTCAATCTCTTCTTTAGTTATATTATCTGGTCCAGGAGCTTTTCCTGCTTTCATATTGCGCAAGGCGTCTTCCACTTCTTCTCTGAGTATTTCTGGTCCTTCTCCATTATCCTTAATATTTATTTCCGTTTTTTTTCATCATTATAAAGATCTTTAATGTATTCTGTCCATCGTTCCCTTATGCTTTCTTCATCAATCAACAGTTCTCCTTCCTTTGATCTTAGACATCCAGTTTTTGATTGCGTTTTTCTTCCTGTTAATTCCTCAATTTGTTTGTATATAGCTTTAGCATCTCCTTTTTGTTGCATTTCAATCTCTTTGCATCTCTCTTTTAGCCATGCTTTTTTTGCTTCATTGCATTTTACTACAATTTCTTTATTTAATCTCTTATACTCATCTTTATTTTCTTTATTTCTTCTTCTTGTATCCATTAGCTGCAAAATGTCGTCTGTCATCCATTTCTTTCTTGAATTTGTCCTCACTGGTGGTATGAACTCTTTTGATGTTTGTTGCATTGATTCTTTTAGCATTTCCCACTGTTCATCAATGCTTTGTATCTTCTCTATTGCATTGTACCGGTTCTGAATTGTGATTTTATATTTGTCTTGCAGCTTCTTGTCTGATTTTAGTAAATCTAAATTTAACTTGATGTTAACTAAGGCTCGTTTTGTTGTTTTTAATTTTACTCTAAGCTTTCCCACAACTGGTACATGATCACTATTGCAATCTGCCCCTGGTCTAGTTTTCACACACACACCAGACTGTTTCTAAATCTATTGCTTATCATTATATAATCAATTTGATTACGTGCGTTTTCTCCTAGGCTTTTCCATGTCCACACACGTCTTGGATGTTGCTTAAACCAGGTCTTGTTCAAACCTATCATCATGTTGTGTGTTCTTGCCCAGTCAATAAGTTTCTCACCTCTTTCATTTCTCTCGCCTAAGCCATAATGACCAACTGCTTTCTCAACTCTTTCTTTTCCTCCTTTTGCGTTAAAATCCACTAGAACTATGGTGTTTTCATGTGGTTTGCATTTATGAAGTGCCTCTTTTAACTCGTTGTAAAATTTAGCAGATAGTCTAGAGGAAACAAATGATAAATTTTACGGGTGTAATACCGATCACATTACCCCAAAAATCATGCCCCGAAGGTCTATAAAAAGGATGGCCATTAACACCATATTCCCTTGGGAGCCTCGGTAGCCTAGTTGGGAAAACCAGCCGACTGGACTACCGACGTTCGGACAACCCGTGTTCGATTCCCGCTGGGAGCAGTGTGAATTGTACTCGTGGTTGGAAAAAAAACAAAAACCCCACGGTCGACCCAGCCGTTGGCAGAAATGGGTACCAGGGTATAACCCTGGGAAGGTGAGGAATGTCGCTTCGCATCTGAGTTTCGATGCTTGAGGCTACACTATACAGAAATCTTCAAACATTTCTGGATAGGCGGCCGAGTACATATGGGTGTAAACTCGCGTGCTAAGACGCTGGTTCAGATCTCGAACTTTACCTTTATCTTTACCTTACCATATTCCCTATACGCCACTTGGCGTGACGGTGCTCTTTACTTTTTTTTTTTTTTTTTTTTTTTTTTTTTACTAAATAAAATACGCGAAATAATGGTCAAGGTACAGTAAGACATGTAAGACTATTCGACAGCACAGAAATCACACTGTTAGCAGAAAGAACGTTCATCAATAAAATCATCAACACAATAATTTAGTTTGTTTCTTTTACCACGAAGCAGCGTTACTACAGTGAGGACACTCCCATATCCGCTCTGTTGTTCTTTCCTACAGTCAGTGCAAAGTGTTATCGTCCCTATACACAGTTCGACCGGCTATCGTACTGAGTGTAACCGGCTATCGGACTGAGTGTAACCGGCTATCGGACTGAGTGTAACCGGCTATCGGACTGAGTGTAACCGGCCATCGTACTGAGTGCAACCGGCTATCGTACTGAGTGTAACCGGCTATCGGACTGAGTGTAACCGGCTATCGGAAAAGTGTAACCGGCTATCGGACTGAGTGCAACCGGCCATCGTACTGAGTGTAACCGGCTATCGGACTGAGTGTAACCGGCTATCGGACTGAGTGTAACCGGCTATCGGACTGAGTGTAACCGGCCATCGTACTGAGTGTAACCGGCTATCGGACTGAGTGTAACCGGCCATCGTACTGAGTGTAACCGGCTATCGGACTGACTGCAAGCGGCTATCAACTGAGTGCAACCGGCTATCGAACTGAGTGCAACCGGCTATCATACTGAATACGACCGGCAGCGAATACGCCACACTCTGGCAGCATCTTCAGCAAAATAGGAATGTTCCCTAGCGTTTGGCTTTTCGTGGCAAGGCGCTGTGCCACTGAGTACGGGTTCAATCCTGCTTTGGTCCATATTTTTTTTCTGTTGTTAATTATTTGTCAATTTTTCCGAGTTGCTGTAAACATACCTCTTCCTCTGAATTTATTCGCTGATTATCGCCTCGGAAGTTTCCCTCTATAATAATATTCATTTATTATTATTTGTCTCCAAAATAGGAATTGGGTTAGGGGTAGATTTTAAATTGTTAATAATTTTACTGGGTAGCGGCCATGTTGTCTGCTTTTATAGATTTTAAAATATCAATGATTCTTTAACGTGCGCAGGGTGCACACAAGATCTTATTTTGTCGACGATAACCAAGATGGCAAGACATCGAATTTCACTACCTAGAGATCGGAGCCAAGATGAAACCACGAATTCGAAGCAGCAAAATTTGAACCCTCTTGTACAGAGATCGACTTCTCATCTCTAGACAACTCCTTGAAACAAAGAGCTACATGAAAGTCGTGAGTTTGATCCTCGCTATGAGCATTTTTATGATACTCCTGGTAGTGCAGTATATTGTTGTTGTTGTTGACGTAATGCCACGAGTTGATGCGGGCAGGTTGCCCTTTGATTCATTGATGTAGCGAGTCGTAATAGCTTTCTTGACATTCCCGGCTCTTACTGGAGAAGTTGGAGTTTGTCTATCCCAGGCTATGCTGGGAAACTACTAGTCCAGCCCAGAGGTACTGCAATACTGGGTCTTCTATACCATGAACAGCCACCACTAAAGGGAGCGCGGCGATTCTAGCCTATGTTATTCAGCCTGTTTTGACGCAGACTGTTTCCAGGGAGACCACGAGGAGGTAGAACTGCTAGGTCTTGGTCAGCTGATCGTACGCCGACACTGCTTTTGCTACCGCAGGTTGCAGGCGCTTCTTCTCCACCTAGTGCAGTATATAAGACAAATAATAAAGGAAAGAGGGGACAGAAAGAAAGAAGACGTATAATTTATAACTTACTCGTTGATCGTCATAATCGTCGACACCATCCTCTTCCAGGGTCCTTATACGTAGCGCAGTACTCGCATATTATACTTTGCCATACATGTATGAATGGGAGCCGCGATAGCTCAGTGGTTAGTGAACTGGACTGCAAAGGACTAGAGATCATGATCGGAAGCCCGATGGGTTCATCCAGCCTTAAATGGGTACCGGATTTTTTCTGGGAAAGTAAAGCGACACGGGCGTAATACAGACCACATTACCCCAAAAATCATGCGCCGAAGGACTATCAAAATCATAGTCGCTAATAACATATTCACTATACGCCACTTGGCGTAACTGGGCTGTTTGCCTTTTTACTTTTTATAAATGTATGATCATAAACAGGACTATGTATCCATAAATTTGTATATATATATATATATATATATATATATATATATATATATATATATATATATAAATATTTCATATTTAGTCTTCATCCCAACGTTGTGCTACCAATGCCAGTTCTGGACTCTAGATGCAAGAACAATAAGTAAAATAACCTCTACAGAGATGAAATGTGTTAGACGAATGACAGGAAACAGCCTGAGAGATAAGATCAGAAATGATGAACTGTGAAAAAAGGTAGGAATAGCCCCTGCCTTAGAATATATAAGGAAACAACAGATAAAATGGTTTGGCCACGTGACAAGGCAGAAAGATCAAAACACAGCACAACGAGCCTTCAACAAACGTTGTGAGAACACCAGACCCAAGGTCGACCACGAAAAAGATGGATGGATGGAATATTAGAAGCACTAGGAAACATAACAGCAACAAAGGCGAACAGAAGAGCAAAAGACCGCAAATTATATCTCTCCTCGACGCCGAAAGGCAGAAGAGGAAGGAAAGAAAAAAAAGAAGAAGATTTCTTGAAGGTTTAGAAAGTAATTACTACCTTTGCTATTCTGGTTCTGACTGCATGTTTGTGTCACCTTCTTAATCTTTGTTGGCAAACCTGAATTCATAGGAAGTAATCTATATGTGGAATTATGGAAATGTACCAGTCAAATACCAGTGGATAAAGAGATACAGCGAAAACGATGGCGATGGATAGGACACACACTACGGAAGCCAACTGAGGGTATTACACAACAGGCCCTTTTTTGGAATCCCCAGGGGAAAGACAAAGAGGAAGACCAAGAATTCTTGGAGAAGACAGATCGAAGCAGAGATGAAGATGATGGGGAAGACATGGAATGATCTTAAAAGAATTGCAAAAAACAGAACGACTTGGAAAGTGTTTGTTGAAGACCTATGCTCCACTGGGAGCTAAAAGGGTACAAGAGAAGAAGAATCTATTTCTGCTGATTTTCCTTCCAATATATATTTATATTTTTTTTCAGGACACATTTGATTCTTCTTTACTATCGTCTTTTCCTAGTTGATCCCAAGTCATGTTATGTTGCCGCTGATGACAGGGCATCTGTTATCTCGTGCATCGTGTTCACAGTGACACTAATACAAATTGTGTCGTCCGTAAAATCAAGGTCTTCTAGTTGAGTCCCGTGGCAGACCAAGACAAACATGGACGAGTAACATCAAAAGATGGACAAGACAACCTATGACAACCTGCACCATCAAAGCAAGAGACAGAGCGAAATGACGCGTTATGGTAGCCAACCTTTGATGCGGAGACGGCACTCGATGATGATGAAGAGCTTCTCACTTGACATTCGATGTAACAAATCAAACAAAATATTTGGTCCAATAATCACTATACTTTAACCAAAAAAATATCATCATACCAGTGATGGCTCTATCGTTGCTGGCTCCCTGGAGAGACTGAACGTCTGCGCCATTTTGATTTTAATTACACAAATTTTCATTAGGAAGAACAATCATCATTTTTTGGCCATGTAATGAGAAGAGAACAGATGGAATATATTGTAACATATATTGTAAAGTTGAAAATCACTGGAGTCTGTAGAAATGTGGTTTTACAGAAGAATATTGAGAGTACCATGGACAGCTAAGAAGAGTAATGAAAACGTTCTGAAACAGGTCAAAGCAAAAGAGAACTAATTTACAATATTAGGAAGAGATAATCATAATTTTTTGGCCATTTAATGAGAGCAGAACAACTGGAATATATTGTAACAACTGGAAAAATTGAGGGACGAAGAGATAGAGGGAAGCAAAGAGAAAAAATACCAGACAGCTTAAGAGAATGGCTTGGCAGAAGGTCAACAACAGAAATTATAAATAGCTGCCGAGATCGAAAATTGTGGAGAGACATGATCACCTACGCCAGTAGGCACGGTACTTGATGATGATGATATTGTAACAACTGGGAAAAATGAGGGACGAAGAATAGAGGGAAGCAAAGAGAAAAGATACCAGACAGCTTAAGAGAATGGCTTGGCAGAAGGTCAACAACATAAATTATAAATAACTGTCGTAAAGCTGCGGAGAGACATGATCATCTACGCCAGCAGGCCCGATACTTGATGATGATGATACAAAGCCTTCCTTTCACAAGGAAAAAAAAAACTAAAAATTTGGGAAAGATCCTTGATGGCGCCCCTAAGCACATGACGCACCCGGGGCAACTGTCCGAGTTGACGATACCTTGAGCCGCTCTACGTCAAACATAACGAAACATGTTATTCAGACTATATCCACTTGTGCTATCAGTGCCACACATGCTGGCTCATGTATCAACTAGTCACCATAGTTGCGTTCGCCAGCTTTCACCTCTGACGAAGTCCCTAGAGAATAGGAACTGAATTTTGCGTGTTAATCGGTTTTTCCCTAGCAGCCGTGTGCACAGGGGTCCCTCGCCGCATAGGCAGATAACTCCGTCTTCGGAGGTACTCATATTTTTTTTCCGTCGATGAGTAATTGACGTTTTAAGCCGGGCCTCGATGCTGAGACCAGAGGTGGTTGCCGCAGAGAGAAATCATAAATAAAAATCCCAACTGGTGCAGTTAGGATTTGAACCCACAACCTCTCTGAGTCGAGGCCGGCGTCTTGCCTCGAGACCAACCAGATCTCCCCCACCTATAGAGATGACCAGAGCTTTGAGCGATCAGATGAGACAAAATCAGAAATGATGTCGTAAGAGAGAGATTCGGCCTGGAATCATTTCTGAACTACATACAGAGACAACCAATGGTTTGCTCATCTAGAAAGTATTCCAAGAGATTCTATACCATCTTTCTTTTCTTTTGTCCCGTTCTGCTTTTTTGCCGGCAGGCGTCGCTTGCGTCAATGATGGGTTTCCTATGAAGGGCATTTTCTGTGACTTGGTACATAGTGATATTGTATTGTTTCATTATGTCGTAAATGCTCTCAATCCATCATCTTCTTGGTCTACCTCTATATCTTGATTGTTCTATTTTGTTGTTATAAGCTCTTGACGCTGGTGCTGAGTTGTTCATGTGTATTAGATATTCTAACATTGGTCTCTCTGTTTTCGATCACTGGTAGAATTCCAATAGTGTTTCTGGTTTCATCATTTTTTACGTGATCTTTTTGTTTTATTTTTTTATACCATAAACAATAAGTATTACAAGAAAAGATGAAAGAGGAGCCATGGTAAACCTAGAGTATGACAGTTTGACAACATCGGAGAAACACTTCAACAACATGATTGGCAGTTTTGATGAGGCTGCATGAAGAGCAAGAACTAGAGTTTTGTTTCTCTCTCGACACAGGGTTAGGCGATTACAGCAGCTTCGCATCTCTACGCATCTTGGTGCATCTTGATGCCTTTACCTCTACTAGTGGGATTAGTGACTGGCTACATTATCTCTACATGAGATTACAATAGTGGGATTAGTGACTGGCTACATTATCTCGACATTAGATTACAATAGTGTGATTAGTGATTGGCTACATTATCTCGACATGAGATTACAATAGTGTGATTAGTGACTGGCTACATTATCTCTACATGAGATTACAATAGTGGGATTAGTGACTGGCTACATTATCTCTACATGAGATTACAATAGTGTGATTAATGACTGGCTACATTATCTCGACATGAGATTACAATAGTGTGATTAGTGACTGGCTACATTATCTCTACATGAGATTACAATAGTGTGATTAGTGATTGGCTACATTATCTCTACATGAGATTACAATAGTGTGATTAGTGATTGGCTACATTATGCTGACTGGAAAAAACAGTGACAAGGTAGGGTTACGTCATCTTGATTGTAGAAAACATGGTTTAGGCATTTTCCATGTTACTCTGCATTATCCCAACTGCAGAAAATACTAAATGAATGTATACACTGAATGCAGAATTAAAAACAAAGAAGTGAAAAATAAAAGTCAGTAACAGTTTTAGATATTTACCGGATGCGTTCTGGACCATTCTGTCTGAAAAACAATGAATTGTATAGCACATGAAAAAGCTCAGTAACTGGCTGTCTTCCACGATTTATGACGTCAGGTGTAACATTCAAAGATACAAACATTTTGTGTATCTGTTCCGTGTGCGATTGCCGACCTTAGGGGTTTTTTTTCCGCTTTTTCTGGGGTTGACGTAGTCCATACAACCTCAAAATGTCATTGCAGCACTGGGAAACATATGGAAGTCCAAAGAAATTAGGTTCAATACAAAAATAAAAATTTTCAACTCCATTGTTAAGTCAGTCCTATTATATGGCTGTGAAACATGGAGAACACAAAAATTGATAATCATGAAGATACAGATTTTCACTAATGTATGCTTACACAGAATAAAAGGATGGAACTGACAAGACAAAATCAATAACATAGAATTATGGAAATGTACCAGGCAAATACCAGTGGATAAAGAGATACAGCGAAGATGATGGCGCTGGATAGGACACACACTGCGGAAGCCAACTGAGAGTATTACACAACAGACCCTTTTTGGAATCCCCAGGCGAAAAGACAAAGAGAAAGACCAAGGAATTCTTGAAGAAGACAATTAGAAGCAGAGATAAAGATGATAGAGAAGACATGGAATGATCTTAAAATAATATCTAAACAACGACATAGCCTTGATGATTAGGGGATACTAATGCTACCGATCTGACAGAAAAAAACAGACGAAAGGGCGGAATATTGATACTTGTAAAGAGCAATATCAATGCATGTCAGATTGAAGTGTATATGGATGGGGCGGAATATCAAATACTGCACCTCAGGACAGGAAATACAGACTTTCATCTACTTAACTACTACTGTCTGAGTGACCGCCCACTAGCACTAGACACAATTACATTAAAATAAAGAATAATTGTATGTGGAGACGTTAACAGCCATTCACAGTGCTGGGGCTATGAACATATGGACAATAGAGGTGAAGAACTTGAAAATTGGCAGGATGACAATGGGCTTATGCTATTAAACCAGACAACAGATCCACCAACATTCTACTCCAGATTATAGCATACCACATCTACACCAGACCTTGCTTTCCAATCACCAGACCTAGATTGGAATATCACACGAATTGTTGGGAAACAACTTGGAGGCAGCGACCACCGACCAGTCTTTTTAGTGGTGCAAAATGAGGCCGCCAGGGAGAGCAGCACTCTTTCCAGATGGAATTACAAAAAGGCAGACTGGAAAATGTATCAACATTACACCAGTGTACTGAATAAAGATCTAAATACAGACAGAGACATCAACAAAATAGTTGATGAATTTAGTAGACTAATAATACAAGCTGCCAGTGAAACAATACCTAGAGGGGCACGGAAACACTACAAACCATACTGGAGTAGTGAACTAGTGCAACTGCACAATGACAATGGAAACATCTCGAAAGCAAGCAGAAATTAACCCTGCCAGGAACACCACAACAACTACCAGCATGCTAAAGCCAATTTCAACGGGCTAAACTACAAGCCAGACGGAGAAGCTGGAAAGAGAAAACAGAGTCCTTGAATCTTGAACGAGACACAAGAAAAGTGTGGAAGCTTGTAAAACAGCTGGGTACAGAAAGGAACACCAAAATTACAATGAAGAAGGATGAAAACATCCTAACAGGTAAGCATGCAGCAAATCACTTTGCAGACTCCTTTGCAAATGACAATAATATTGAAATTAGCCTAGAGAAAGGAGGCCGCGATAGCTCAGTGGTTAGTGAACTGGACTACAAAGGACAAGAGGCAGGGTTCGATCCAACCGACGGCTTCCGGGTTCACCCAGCCTTTAATGGGTACCGGATTTTTTTCTAGGAAAGTGAAACGGCACGGGCGTAATACCGACCACATTACCCTAAAAATCATGTGCCGAAGGTCTGTAAAATTTATGGTCACTAACACCATATTCCCTATACGCCACTTGGCGTGACGTGGGTAATTTACTTTTTTTTTTAGCCTAGAGAAACGACAAGAGACCCGTTTAAAACAGCAAAATGCAAGACAAGAAGAGACCGCACATGAAGTCATGGAAATACCCATTACACAAAGAGAGCTAGAGCTGGCAATATCCAAATTAAAAATGAAAAAGTCACCGGGCAGTGATGGAGTGTCCATTGAACTGATTAAGAACTTGGGAACTGCAACTAAAGCAAAACTACTGCAGATCTACAACGTTTGCTGAATCACAGGTAGAGTGCCACAGGCATGGAGAGAAGCAATTATGATATAATAATGAATAACAATTATGATACCATTACTAAAGCCAGGAAAAGATGGTTCAACGACACCCAGCTATAGACCAATCAGCTTTACAAGCTGTTTGTGTAAAACAATGGAACGCATTATCAATCTCAGACTGCAGTGGTACCTGGAAAGTGAAAATCTCCTTGTCCCACAACAAGCAGGCTTTAGACAGTGTTACTCTACCGAAGAACAGGCAACCTATCTCTCCCAGGAAATTGAAGATGCGTTTCAAGAAAAGAAACTGGTACTAGCAGCATGGATAGACTTAAAGAAAGCATTTGATAAGGTATGGAAGGAAGGGCTTTTGAAGAAACTGAGAAATTATGGAGTAAATGGCAGGATATAAAAATGGGTCAAAGCATACCTACATAACAGGAGAGCCAGAGTGCAACTGGATGGTCTTAGGAGTAAGAAGTTCTTACTGCGCCAGGGCGTTCCACAGGGAGGTACTATCTCCAACACTTTTTCTGATCTACATCAATGACCTAGTTACTGAACCACCACATGGCAACAAAGTGGCAATGTATACAGATGACTTGGTAATGTGGTGCACAGAGGAGTATGCAACAGTGGCCTCCAAATCGTTACAAAGAGCTATGTGTGTACTGAATTCATGGACAAATAAATGGTGTATCAGCATCAATACAGACAAATGTAGTACTACACTTTTCACTCTCTCCTTTAAAATCTTTAAAAACATCACAGAGATGCCAGACCAACAAATTAATGGAAAGATAATCAATAACCTAAGATATGCTGATGATACTGTACTACTAGCAGAAAATACTAAAAACCTACAACAATTGCTTAATGAAATAAACCTGACAAGCAAAAAATATGGACTAGATATGAATATTAAAAAGGCTAAAACTATGATCATAAACAAAGGAAATACTCAAAACCCACAAATGGATATCAAAATTGAAGGAATAGACCTTGAGACAGTTCAGAACTATAACTACCTTGGACATACTATAACCAGTGATGGAAAATGTACAACTGAAATAAACAAAAGAATAGGAATGGCAAAAAGTAATTTTAATGTCATTAAAACATACTAACATCAAGATAAATAAAACCAGGGCTAAAACTAAGAATAACAAAATGTTACATCTTCTCAATATTCATATATGGTGCAGAAACATGGACATTGGACAAGAAAACAGAACAGAGAATTGAAGCCTTTGAAATGTGGTTATATAGAAGAATAGGTAGAATTGGATGAAGGAAAAGAAAACAAACGACGAAGTCTTAAAACAACTAAAAATGAAGAGAACTACTAAACACAATACAAACAAGGCAAATGCCATTTTTGGGCCATGTTAAAAGACACAACTGCCTACTAAAAGTAATCTTGGAAGGGAAATATAAGGTAAAAGAGGCAGAGGCAGACCAAGACTAACATGGACGAGTAACATCAAAAGATGGACAAATCAGCCTTTGACAACCTGCACCATCAAAGCAAGAGACAGAGCAGAGTGGCGCTCCATGGTAGCCAACCTTCATTGCGGAGATGGCACTCAATGATGATGACTAAGAGAAGCAAAGTTTTCAACAAAGTATACCAAGGGATGCAATTCTAAAATTAATGTGCTATAATGCGAGCATCAGTTATTTCCCATTCATTGCTTGATTGTATTCTCATTAAAATAGTGAAATAAAAACTCATATCCGAACACTTCACAGCAACTGCACTGGACAAGCGGTCTTTTTTCTTCGATCCTAAAAGTTTCCTCGGCAGACCCCAGTAACAGAAAAGTGCCGTTAAGATAGTTTTTATCTTCTTCTTAGCGTTCAACCGTTAAGTGGGCATGGATGCGTTGTATCGCTAGTTAAAGGCAACGCCCCTTATCTCCGCCCGACATATCTGTCTTCGGGTTGGATGAGAAGATTTACTTAACAATTTGTTACCCGGAGAGCGGTATGGTATTTTTTTTTTTACTTACGCTGTTCAATTTTTAACTGCCAAGGCTTCTTTAACGTGCGCGAGTGCACACGGGACCTCGTGTTTTTTTTTTGTTTTTTTTTTCGAGAGTGCTAGACATCGGATCTCACTACCCGTAGACCAAGGGATAAAGCCACGAACACGCTACGTGTTCGAATTTTGAATATTTCGTTCGTTCGTTCGTTCGCTTTCGTCAGCTTTGACCTCTGACGAAGTCCCACCCACTCAATTTGTGGGACTGAATTTTGCGTGTAAAGTCTGTTTTATCCCATTACAGGATGCCCCTCGCCATGCAGGCAGATTTACTCCGACTTCAGAGGTACTAATTTTTAGGGAATTAGTAAAACCCAGGTGTCCTCGCCAGGGTACGAACCCCGGCTCTTGCCGTGGTAAGCCAACCGCCTATCGATTGCGCTAACCGGACACCCTTTGAATATTTCCTATCGCCTGTCGTGGGTATCGAGCTCAGACCTTTTTGTTCAGAGACAGACGTCTTACTTGTAAACTGCCCCCCCCCCCCTTCCACCTCACCTCCCGGATAATTGTTGTTATTATTAATCTGTGAACGTGAATGAAAATCATGCCATTTTGTTTGCCCTTGATACCTAGGGCAAAAGTTTGAAGTGTGAAACTAACCGCTGAAAATACATTTTTAGTTCATTATTTTTGTTTTGTTCGTTCTTCTTTTTATCTTGTTTTAAACATGTATCTGCTGGACAGTTCTAACCGCTTTTGATATCTTTCGTCAAGGATCAATTGATTAGTCTGTTGGAGCAAGTGGTGGGATGTAAGGTACACTCCTACAAAGTATCGTGATAGCTTTACAACATGAACAAAACAAAAGCATGAAGTGTCGACCTACGTGCGACCTTCTTCAGAAAACAAGACCACAAACGGACAACATAATGAAGATAAACCCTACTACTTATACTAGAATTAGTGGAACTAGTAGATCAATGAGAAATAAAAAAAATGGAATCATCATCAAGTACCGGGTCTGCTGGCGTAGATGATCATGTCTCCACAATTTTCGATCTTGACAGCTATTTATCATTTATGTTGTTGACCTTCTGCCAAGCCACTCTCTTAAGCTGTCTGGTATTTTTTCTGTTTGCTTTCCTCTATCTCTTCGTCCTTCAATTTTCCCAATTGTTACAATATATTCCAGTTGTTCTCTTCTCATTACATGACCATAAAAATGATGATTGTTTTCTTCATAATACTGGAATTAGCTCTGTTTTTGCTTTGGCTTCTTTCAGAACGTTTTCATTACTCTTCTTAGCTGCCCTTGGTATTCTCAAAATTCTTCTGTAAAACCACATTTCTACTGACTCCAGTGATTTTTCTTGTTTGTTGTCCTATTGTCCATGATTTACATCCATATGTTAAGACTGACTCTACATAACATTTAGAGTTAAGACTGACTCTACATAACAATTTTACTTGCTACTGTATGCAGTAAACAGTACAACCTGTGGCTGCCCTGCTGCCAGTAAAAGGCTAAGGAGGGTACCCCGAAGTAAAACAACCCCACTGCCTTGTGGGTGAGAATTTTTAGTCAGAGGCTAGCGAAGCCAACCGTAAACAAACCGACGGAAAAATGGAATAAGAAGCTAAATTAAATTAAATGACAAAACGAAATGGAAGTGTAATAGGGAACTCTTCATACAAGACTCTTCGCAGCAAGACGCAATTTGATCATGAGAAGCAGGCCCCTCGAGCAAATGTTTCAGCCCTTTAGCTTCTTGACACTTCTAGGGAAGGTGAGCTCGCTTGGGTCATGACTCCCAGGCGTCGACCTCCTGCTTCATTTAACTCTAAGTCTTACAATATATTTCACATGTAATAACTACACTTATTCTGCACAACCCGATCGAACACTTCTGATCGAACATAGTGTCTAAATGTACTAAATTATAAGAGAATTAAAATAAATAAATGAATAAATAAACAAAAAATGTAAAAATTAAATAACGCAAGACAGCTTAAAATCGATTCATGAGCTCCCAGTCGGCGTGTAGACTGTCTGATGAATCTGAATAAAAAATCTACCACTTGAGATTCTAACGTGAATTTAACCTTTACTAGAAACCTTTAATAATTTCAATGGTTTAATTGGAAATCCTTGGTAGTTTCGTGAATCTAATAAAACATTTGATTATTTTGTGGATCTAGTAGAAATAATGTTTTGTGGATCTAGAAGAGACGATGTTCTGTGGATCTAGTGGCCCGGTGTTTATTTATTAGCATTTTGAATCCTAATGAAACCTTTAATAGCTTGGTGAATCTCAATGAAACCTTTAATTGGCTGGTGAATCCAAACAAATATTTCAAAGCTTGGTGAATCTAAATGAAACATGTAACAGTCTGGTGAATCCAAACAAATATTTCAAATCTTGGTGAATCTAAATGAAACCTGTAACAGTCTGGTGAATTCAAGGAATCATTTCAAAGCTTGGTGAATCTAAATGAAACATGTAACAGTCTGGTGAATCCAGGAAACATGTCATAGCCTGGTGAATAAAAAAAAACGTTGATAGTTTAGCGAAGTGAGTCTCGCTCGCTACCGAAGCCGGCACTCCTTAATTGGTTCTACCATTAAACACTCCCTCCTCAAGATGACAGCAACACATTTTCCAGTTATCATGTATGAGCTCAGGTCTGTTAAAAGACAACAGCCTAATAAAAGTAATATTGGAAGGGAAAATACAAGGTAAAAGAAGCAGTGGGCAGACCAAGACTAACATGGGCGAGTAACATTTAAAAGATGGACAAGTCAGCCTGTGACAACCTGCACAATTAAAGCAAGAGACAGAGCAGAATGGCGCTCCATGATAGCCAACCATCGTTGCGGAGAAGACACTCGATGATGAGTCTGAATACCACAAAAATAATTTATATTAAAAGAAATAAATGTCGGCGTTTTTGTTAATCAGTGGAGGTTAGTTTTCTTGGAACCACCATTTCCTGTATGTCCTGCTCTATATAGACACTGCATCAAAACTTGGGTAATTTTGATTTGATGAGAGGCGTACACCACACCCACTGTACCATAAATGGGTTGATAAATTCTGCCAGGAACTCTGTTACCCACTAACATTATTTTATTATGTATTTGTATTACTAAACATGTTGCTTGTAGTAGTAACTTGGTTGAAGTAATATTATTTAATATTGACAGAATATACTCTAGAATCTTAAACTAGTGGTGAAAAGAGAACAGCGAATGGAAATGTTTTTGTCTTAAAAATGTAGCTTTTGTTTTCACATTTATGTCCACCTGGCACGTTTTGGTAAAGGAAATGGCGGAAGTATCTTACCCAGAACAACATTAACTATAAGTTTCGACAATATTTTGGCAAGACCATTGATCGCAATTTGTTACTTTCGACTGTTATGTTATGGAATATTGACATAAGTGAGTTAAAATATGTTCCATTTTACGTTTGTCATGTAATTAATAGAGCATATTGTATAATCTGAAGAGTGAAATTGAATGAATTACGTCAACAAAAATAAGTAATAAATAAGTTGTAAAAGTTTGGAAGTTTCTTCCGTATGAAAATTCAGAACATAATAATAACTTTTATTTAGTATTTTTATAATACTTTCTCTTCTTGCCTTCATCATTTGTCGTTCACTTTCAGCATGGAGGGAAGATTTACTTTGCGGTCTTTTGCTATACTGAATAATACTGTAGTGTAGTGTTATGAGTATTTCTTTTCCATCATATCAATATCAGCAATCCAAGTCTAAGCCATCTTTCTCGTGGTCCGGGTCCACCCTTGAGTCTGGTGGTCTTCTATAAAAGTAAAGACTCGTTTTGTTGTGCTGGTCCGTCTACTTTACTTTATCACGTGGCCAAACCATTTGATCTATTGTTTCTTTATATATATAATATTCTATACTATTATATATTACTATAATATAATTATTCCTAGCTTTTACTTTTTCTCCGTTCTTCATTTCTGATTTTATCTCATCTGTTTTTCCTGCAAAAGAGTGATTTCACTGTAGTAGTCTATCATCACAATGTTTGAAGATTAAGTGCATGCTTTTAATGATCTAGTGTTATTTAATTTTCTTCCTGGACAGCATTGCATTGGGCTTGGGGCTTGGTCTCATTGGTGAATTCTGTCAGATGATTTTACAAGCTTTTGTTACATATTGAGTCTATTTCTGAGTGTGTAGAATCAGTAAAATAAATTATGAATGTAAATGAAAAGAAAAACAATCTAATAAGAAACTCTTTAAATTTGACATTCTTGTGTTCTTTGCATAATATATATATATATATATATATATATATATATATATATATATTATCCTCTGTGAAGTCAGTTCTCTGAAAGCAATTTATTCCACTTTATTGTGGGTTACATTACCATTAGATCTCCTGGACAAATGAAAGTACTAGGAAAAAATGCAGATATTTGATTATTTGAAGAGGTTTTTTTCATAGTTTGTCATGTCTGCTCTGAATAAAAGGTGAAAATTGTAAAAGAGGAAATTCTTTTGTTGTGATACTGTTATAAACATTTTGTAAAATTCCACTTCTCTTCTATTTTAATAAGAAATATCTTAATATTTCATCTGATTTACAGTTCAGCTAAAACTTTCAATAACATCTGATGGACAATCTCACAAATTGAATTTTAAAGTTGTCACTTATATGTATCTTCTGATTTAAGATTATTCTAGATCCAACAAATCCTGACATATCAAAACATTCATGGCATTTAATAAGTCTGAATTCATTTCAGTCAAATATAACTTGGCTTGGTGAAATTTGGGAATCAGATTCACAAAGTGAAAGTAAAGAGTTATTCTGATAAACAAATGACATACATTGTGACTTTATTTTCAAATACTAAATCTATATAAATCACTTGTTCAAAGTGAAGTCCTTTTTTTCTGTTTTGGATATAGTAGTGTAGCACAATTAGAGGTCACAGAGATGGGAATTCTCAGAAGAATGTTCCCTGGACAACTAAAAAGACCAATGAAGAAATTCTGAAGAGGCCAACACAAAAAGGAAGCTCCTAAAAATATCTGAAAGAAACAATCAACATTTTTTGGGCACATCATGAGAAGAGGAAAGTTGGAATACTTGGTTAAAACTGGCAAAATAAAAGGAAAGAGAGATCGCGGACGACAAGGAGAGAAAATACCGTATAGCTTGGTGTCATGGCTTGGAAAACAGTCTACAACTACAATGCACTGTAGATAGAAGATTGTGAAAAGACATGATCGCCTACGCCAACCGGTATGGCACATGATGATGATGAGTGTAGCATAGTAACTTGATCTCAATTTATCATTCATTTTTTATTTGATTTGAAAGGGATGCAACATTTTATTGTAAGGAATACTAGAAAAACAAACTTTGAAAAAAAATAAGAAAGTAGAAGTTAGTTTTATAAGGGAAAGTAGATCCTTCCAGATCAATCCAGAGATTGACAAGAAAGAAAATAAGAAAGTAGAAGGCAGTGTTGGAACGGGATGTAAATATCCACAGGATGGCAAAGAAATTATTTTTGATTGGTCTATGACAGATTGTGAAAAATGTTAATCCTTTAATTAATGTTTTTATTATTAATCATTATTTAGAAACTGAGAACATTAATTGAACAATTATAGTGAAAGTATAATTTTTGTTGTTGTTACAGAAACTGCTGATCAAACAGTCTAACCATGCCAAGTTTAATTCTTTACCTTTGAGTCTTTCTGAAATTTTGGAAGCTCGTGGTGGTCCCTTGAGAGAGCTAGAAATCTGGGCACTTCTGTGTCAATGTGCTGAAATATTACAGGATTTAATCATTAAAGGTATTGCCATGTCTTTAATACGCTATCTTAATTTTTTTGTTTTCTAGGTGTTATTGTTTGTTTAATTAATTTGTCCTATTTTTGTTTATGGACATGTTCGTAGTGAAATGATGATGACCCGCAAATAACTCAATATTGTTTGTTTGTGTTTGGATCATCATCACTGCACACTGGACAAACCCATAGGTACTCTGATATCCCCCCTCCTGACAATCCAAGGGGAATCCTAACCCACATGCATGAACTCCATAGCACAGCTTGGGTTCCACTGTGTGGGCAGGTTTTTGTTGATAATTTTGCTTGGGCAGTGGCCAAATTTATGGCCTACACTTTTCAATTTTAACTGCCTGGTTCCTTGATGTGCTCATGGAACCTCCTATTTATTGATGTTATCTGAGAGGACTAGACCTATCTTACTTCCCAGAGATGGGGAAAGGGGGTAAGATGATGAAGAAACCACAGATTAATTTGTCCTATTTTTGAGAAACCTCCACCACCTGCGGTGAGTTTTGAAACTGACTTCTCCCTGTCCAAAGGCAGACACCATGTCTTTAGACTACCGACCCCCTCAACATCTTTTCCTCTATCACCCTCCTTCCTGATCGTCACTACCGCCTCTTCGTTATGGATGTCTGCTCCCTGTATACTTCTATTCCCCACTCCGACGGCCTTCGAGCTCTTCAGTTTTTCCTGGACCGTAGGATCCAACCCTCCATCGCCACTGGCATTCTCCTCCGTCTAGCAGAATTAGTCTTGAACCTCAACTCTTTCGAGTTCAATGGCAATTTCTTCACCCAGATCAGCGGTGTGGCGATGGGCACTAAAATGGGCCCTAGCTATGCTTGTCTCTTTATGGGTTATCTAGAGCACCAAATCATCCATACCTACCAGGGCCCTCTTCCCCGTAGGTACATCGATGATTGCATTGGTTTCTCTGACCTTCCAGAAGATGAGATCTCCCGTTTCATCGAATATGTCGGACATTTCCACCCCTCTATCCACATCACCTTCCACATCTCCACCTCCTCCGTATCTTTCGTAGACATCCTAGTCTTCTTGGGCACCTCTCATCTTCTCACCTCGGTCTTCTTAAAGGCCACTGACTCCCATAGTTTCCTCCGCTACGACTCCTCTCATCCTGCATCCTGTAAGAACTCTCTTCCATATTCTCAGCTTCTCAGACTTTGTCGCCTTTGCCAAGACGACGAAGATTTCCTTCACAATGCCCACCTCATGCTTGATTTCTTCCGCCGACGCTTTTATCCAGAATTAGCTCTCCTCCCTGCCCTGCGTCGAGTTCTCCTCACTTCACGTCAGTCTGCTCTTACCCCCTCTACTCATCCCCCCTCTGATAGAGTAGTGCTCGCCCTCACCCATCACCCTCACCACTACGCCGCGATTAGGACCATCCACCGCTACCTCCCTATTCTTCGATCTGACCCTACTACTCGTCTGCTCTTCCCTGACCCGCCACTAGTGGCCTTTAGACGTGACCGGAACCTCCGAGACTTTCTTGTCAGGGGTCGTTTTCCTGCTGACCACTTCAGCCATCGAGGCACTATCCGCTGCAACCGCAGAGTATGTAAAACTTTTGACCACGTTCTCCAGACCGACACTGTCCTCTTCCCTAATGGTCCTTTCGAGATCAGAGAGCATTTCACTTGCACATCGCGGAACATCATTTATGCCATCATTTGTAAGCGATGCAAGTTGACCTACATCGGTCAGTCTGGTCGAAGGATCGGCGATAGGTGCCGTGAACACTTGAATGACATCACCCGAGTAGCGGACACTCCTGTAGCAGCCCACTTTAACTCGAGGGGCCATCGAGGTAAGACTGATGTCTTGGTAACTGGCCTAATATCATGCTCCTCTGATCACCACAGTTGGCTCACTCTTGAGCACCGTCTGATCACTCGTTGGGGCTGCCTCACCCCTCGTGGCATCAATGTATCCCTGTCCCTCTGAGGACCCTCCTCCCTCCGACTCCACCCTCCCACCTATGGACCTCTCTTCCTATTTCTCTTCTAGGGTCTTCTACTCCTCGTCCATCCCTGCTTTTCATATCCTCTTTGAGTAACCCCCATCTTGCCTTCTTCATCCTAAATCCCCCCTTTTCTCTTCTGACTACCTTCATGTCCTTTACCTCTTTATCACTATATCACCTCTCCACCTGGACTGTACGTACGATCTCTCTGCCCACCTCTATTGTTCCTCATCCTTCCCACCACCCCTCTGCTGATCTACTCCTAGCTCACCCCTCTCCTCTCTATTCACTTGTAGTCACTACTCATCTATACCTACTATTCCAGTATCCCCCTTATCCTGATGCCCACTTTCATTCCCCCCCTTTGTTCTATCATTTCCCTACTTCTTTACCTCCTATGGTTCATACCTCTTGCACACCATCCCCTTATTGCTCCACTTCTTCCAGACTCTCTCTTTTTCCATTCACTTCTGACCTACCACCTCTCCTCCTATTCAGTTTTCACATACCTGCTTCTTATCCCTCCTCTCCATACCTCCTCCTCTAATACTTCCCTACCTCTCGATAGACTAACTTCCTCCGGACCACCCCTCTATCGCCCTTCTCATTATACCGGCTTTATTATTCTTCCTCTCCTTATCTCTTCCTCCAGTATCCAATCCTTCCTTTCGTTGACCTACCTCTCAACTCTTTCAGTTCGAGGCCTTCCATTCTGTAGAGTCCACCTCTCTCACCTATTGCCTAGTTCACTACTTTGTCGTGTCATTCAATTTCTTTCTTTTAACCTCTCGCGTGATCTCTCACTTCCATTGTTGAGTGATTTATATGTATTGCTTGTCGTGTCCCAGGAGTTTAACGTCTTCGTTTACCCCCCCCCCCCCGGTTTTCCTGATATTAGATCCGTTTGCCCTCTTAACTCGCCTGTCTTGGTCACATGTTGCTTTCTAGACACGTTCTCTGCGCTCCTAGTCATTCCGACTTGTTTCAGCACGGATTACAGATTTCCTGCTCCGAGCTAAGCTAAGTACATTTTATTATACATTTTTCTCTTTTTCTATTTTATATGGCTTGACGCCCATCGTGCCTCTCGTCATGTAATATTCATTTCTCTCTTCTCTCTTTTCTTATTTCTGCATCCTACTTTCCTCGCCCTCCACTTGATCATCTAACATGTAGTAATTGTGCTTCACCGCTTGTTGTCGTTGTCCCTGTATTCTGAAGAAGGCCACAGGCCGAAACGTCAGTATTGTGTTGTGTTCTTTATTTGTAAAGCTGTCACCATACCTTGGAGTGTTTAGCACACCCCACCACTGGCTCCTTTAGACTACCCAGCCACCGATGTGTATTCCGGGCATAAAACAAATGAGCTAATAATGAAGTACTGTTGTTGCAGCCATTTTAGTTATTGTTTTTTTTTTAAAACCTTATATTACGATTCCATTGTAAAAATTACCACCTCAAAATACAAATTATTAAATTTGACAGTTTTACAGTCACACATCTCTCCCCCCCCCCCCCCCCCCCCCCCCAAATAACCCAGCAAATGATTACAACATCCGATTCCTATGTGTCTGCTTAGGTAAACACACACTTGTGTGGCAAAATTTCGAAGAAAATCTTATTTCTTGTTTTCCGAACTTCAGATGTACAAATTTAAGTTTTATTAATTTTTATGGACGGTTTTGTGAAAATGTGACCCACTGTAAATGAATTATTAATATTCAAATAATTGGCACAAAAATATTATCTACAAAAATGTTTAATATAATCTACACAATTTTCTCTGTTAAGATCTATTGTTTGCATTGTTATAGGTACCATCACCATGACCAGTGCATTGTGAAACTTCATTGCTCATTCTGTTATGTGTAATTTCTCCTTGTTATGACATTCATGGCCTTTACTGTGTTTTCAAGTTGTTGCTTAAAATATTGGCTGTCTGAAATCATGTCAAATATAAACTCAACTAGACCAATAAAAACTACATAAAAACTTTGAAGTGATGAGTAATCTATGTCATTAATGTAGCATTGTTATTTTGTTTTGTTGTATATCAGTGTTTTATACTTTTCACAATTTTCTGTTTGTGACGTAACATGAAGTCTATTTTGACATTGTGGTTTTACAAACTTGTACACTTCAATTGTGTGCACATTTGTTTGAATCAACTTGTTTGTTAATTTTTTTATGGCATCAGATTGAAAATGGTTATCGTTAAAATACAAAAACTGTTTTGAAGCATTTTATGTGGTAATATATATGGCCTTAATATTAAAAATATTAGTATTTTATGGTGGATGCTGCTTTGCTGAACATATTCTCTTGTGGCTGAATCTGCCAATATTGGGTAGACAGATCCATCCACAAAATGAACAAGATGTATTTGTGGTACCTGACCTCGTCTCCTTTCTCTTGTGCCTTTTGTCTTCTGAATTTTATATCAGCATTGCCTCAAAAGATGCTGGGCCATTTTTTATTTTTATTCTCCATGTTTTATGATCTGCAGCCATTTTTTCCCAATTTCTTTCACTTATGAAAAATTCCCTCAAGGAAGCCCTGCAAACATAATTATATCATAGTGACGGTGTGCCCTTTAGTCTCTTTCCGTCCTTAAGTTCGCCATACAATACTTGTTTGAGAATATATACAAATATTTGCCTGTCTTCTTAAATGACCCAGCCATCTTAGTTTACGACTCCTAAGTGTTGCCATGGTGGATGGGAGTTTGGCTTGTTGTAAGACATTATAGTTGGTTGCTTTGTCCTACCATTTGATGTTCATAATCTTTTGAAGGCAATGCTCATGAAACCTGTTTTATGTGGTAATACAACACAAAATACAACAGTTTTTTTTATGAATATGAAAATAAAATGGCTTTAATTTTTGTATAAAATGTATTTGTTAAATCCACATTGATCACTTGCAGCTGCAGTGTATATTTTATCATTTTTCTGTTGAAAATATCTGATGTGCAGATACAATTAGATGCAGTTAATTTTAATTTACACTTTTTATTGTGGTTGATGGGAATGAGATGAACAATAACAAGTTGAATATCTGTCTTGAGCCGACTTTTAACTCTTTCAGAGGCAGAAAATTTATGATAAAAAAGTCATTTTTGGGCAAGGAGAAACATTTGTTAAAATAATTAATTTACAATTATCTATTAAAGATTAACAATTAACGTCACATTACAGCCAAAATTTCAAAATCTTTTTGGAATTAATTTGTCTTTTAAGTAGAAACCATGGTACAAAATTTGTACCAGCGGGTGAAACAGAACGGATTTATATTTTAGCAAGGTATTTAAAATGTATATCACTAACATTAAAAAAAAAAGCATCAGGTAGTTTTTTAAAGTTTGTACTGGAATGCTGGAAAAAGTTAAGCTCATTCCATGTGAAGCTGTTTACCTTTAGTTTAGGAATTAGGAATTCTTAAAATTCGGCCTTTCCAGCGCCATTTTCTTTTTAGAATATCTGTAGTGATGAGTTCCTTCAGAAGTTCTTTATTGGAGATAATGTTAGGCTAAAAGACACGCAGTGTTCTGTAAAGACACCTGTTTTGGAAGGTCTTTAGTTTGGAGTAGAAGGTTTTGGTAAGTTTAAATTATTCTCATCCATACAGCATGACACAGTACACTAGATTTTAAACATCTCATTGTTTAAGCAGAAAAATGTCATCTATTAGATATGTATAATAATAAACAGATCTAGCTGTATTTGAAGTCAAGCTATATTTTTTTTGTCTGTTAAGGTATTAATTGTGTTCATCTTGATTAGATCAAATTCTAGTATGAACAGAATGTTTATATCTGTTTTATAGTTTATCTTCAGTACTACGAATGTCATTGTTAATAATGTATTTATTTATTTTAAAAATTCAGATGCATTTAAAAATAAAATGTTATAAATCTTTTTTCTTCTTTCTAGCCGTTCTTTTTCTTCTTGTCATTCTTTTAAGATCATTTCATGTCTTCTCCATCTTCTTCATCTCTGTTTCCACCTGTCTTCTCAAAGAATATTTTGCTCTTCCTCTTTGTCTCTTCGGATTTCAAAAAGGGGCCTGTCATGTAATGCTCTCAGTTGGCTTCCACATTGTGTGTCCTTTCTCATTTAGAGTGCATACATTCAAGGCTAATTCTGGAGGATTTCCTGGTAGACAAAAGGTGAATCAGTGACCCAGACTCTTTGCACCCTTCTCCGGATTGCATCATATATCTCTTAGACAGTGAGCCCTTTCTTTCCTGGATGACGGATTTACTTAATTTTTTTCTTTGACTTGTCCATGTTTGTGAATTTTTTTGAGGCTTATTATTTTACAGTACAGGATAGCAAGTCCCATGCCCAACTCTCCAATTTGTCTCTTTTAAATATGCTTGGCCTGGGATCAGCGCTAAAAGTTTTTACTCCCCTTTCGGACCCCGTCAGTGCACAGGCGAAAAAGTTATCAATACATAACAATATTTAAGAAATCATTTATTGAATGTTGTACAGTACTATTTTGACATCATATTTGTTTGTCATCAGGAGAAGCTGTGGGTGATGAAACTTTTCGATACATTATCACTCCAAGCAGCCTAATGATCAGAGACAATGGAACCGTAACTCTTACAGACATTACCAGTGATCTCAGTGGCTCTCTTTACTTGGCCCCAGAACTGGATGCTGATAAAAGGCAGTTCATCACAGATACTGCTTTTGAAAAGGTAAGCTTGGCTTGCGTTATTCAATTTTAATACAGTAATAAATGGCACAAATGAAATGCTTGTTCTGCACCCTACCTTGAGGGGAGAACTGTGCACCTTTGAGTCTGCTCTGAGTACAGTGACATTAATTCTTCTTTTATCATCATCATCATCATTGAGTTCCGTCTCCGGATCAAAGGTTGGCTACCATGGAGCGCCATTCTGCTCTTCTCTTGCTTTGATAGTGCTAGTTGTCATAGGCTGACTTGTCCATCTTTTGATATTGCTTGTTCATGTTGATCTTGGTCTGCCTCTTTTACTTTGTATTTTCCCTTCCAAGATTACATTTAGTAGGCTGTTGTGTCTTTTAACATGCTCCAAAAATCTCATTTGTCTTGTTTGAGTTGCGTTTAGTAGTTCTCTTTTCATGTTTAGTTGTTTTAAGACTTCATCATTTGTTTTCTTTTCTCTCCATCCAATTCTTCCTATTATTCTTAAATCCACATTTCAAAGTCTTCAATTTTATGCTTTGTTTTATTGTCCATGTTTCTGCACCAAACAGGAATATTGAGAAGATATAACATTTTGCTATTCTTAGTTGTTTTCATTCAGTAAAAGAAAATAAGATTATACAATGTGAGACTGTTTTTTTCTCTACTTCTTCAGACATTCACACTATTAGTTTACATTTAAAAAAAAAAAACCAATCAGTTTTTTTTCAAATAGTCTGTAAAACTCCTCTGTTTTGAAAGCAGAGTTGTCTTATCTGGTCATGTTTTCTCTCTGTCTTTCATGTAGTACTGGTCTTGTACAGTTAAACTGACATCTTATAGTAATCATTAACATCCTATTGTATTTCCTCATTACTGATTTTCAGCTCTTATTTTTAGGGCACCATATGGAGGTGGTCTTGGATCTTAACTGGTTCTGGTTCACTGTTCCCAATGCAAGCAGTCAGCTTTGAGTCACTAATCACTTTCAGCCAAGTCATCCATTACTCTTTTGATTCCTTTTTTTAGTAAAGTTATTCTGTTTTTGTCTTAATTTGATTTCTTGGATGTCCATACTATTTGGAGAATTGGGCATTTTCCGTTACTCTTGCTTCCTTTCCTTAATACTCAAAATATAACCCGGAATCAGCAGCCATGAACAGGCTTCATGAATGTCATGTGAAGGTGGGAGAGCTATGTAGAATTGACAACACCAGTATCATTAGTCACTAAACGGTGAGGGATATACCTCAGAAGAGATCTGAGCACTCATGGACTTGTCCGATGTGCAATGAGGATGACTTGTCGATTAAACTAAACTAAACTTTTCCTTTCCATTAAAAAGGTCCATATTTTCTTTCTATTTTTTTTTAAGCTGCACGTATTTGAAAAATTGGGTTTCTTCTATTACTCTTTTCAGTAAATGATTCCTTTTTTCTTCTTTTGATTTCTATGCTGCCCATCTTTTGGAGAATTTGGCATCTTTCATTGCTCTGCTGATTCCTTTCGAGTTAAAGCGTTTCCTTTTTTTTTCTTAATTTGATTTCTTAGTTGCCCATATTTTTGGAGAATTCTGTTAGGTAACCACATCTTTGTTAAGACAAGATTTCTACTGAATTTTTGTGTCTACGATTCACTTCAGTAAAACAAAACTAAGTCAACAAAATAGTGTAAGGATATTTCAAATATAAAAAAAGGTCAAATACTGATTTTTGTTTTGTCCGGGAAGTTTGCTTTAGCCTTGATTATCCTGTTCCATTTCACTATCCTTCTGTTATGAAGCTTGTTGGATATTTATTCTCAGTGTGCAGTGAGGTATTTGTCCTCTGTGTTAAGTTATATATTTATTATCATTAAACAGTGGGTATTTATTGCTCAAAATGCAATGAGATATTTACTCTCTGTGTGAATTGAACTATATATTCTCAGTGTTAACTGAGGTATTTATTCTCAATTTTAAGTAAATTATATATTCTCAGATTGCAATGAGTATTCATTCTAAATGTGACATGTAGTATTTCATTATCATTGTAAAGTGAGGTATTTAATCTTAACTTTATATATTTATAATGTAATGTGAGGTATATGTTTTCAGAGTGCAATGAATATTCATTATAAATGTGGAGTAAGGTAATGGTGAAGTATGAGACTTGAACTGGCGTCTTAGCACGCGAGTTTACACCCATATGTGCTCGGCCAGAAATGTTAGGAGATTTCTGTATAGTGTCGCCTCAAGCATTGAAACTCAGATGCGAGGCGACATTCCTCACCTTCCCAGGGTAATACCTTGGTACCCATTTCTGCCAACGGCTGGGTCGACCGTGGGGGTATTTTTTCCAACCACGAGTACAACTCTCACTGCTCCCAGCGGGAATCGAACACAGGTTGTCCGAACGTCGGTGGTCTAGTCGGATGGTTTTCCCAACTAGGCTACCAAGGCCCCCATGTAAGATATTTATTCACAGTGTGTAATGAGGTGTTTATGAAGTAAGATATCATTCTTAGTGTGCAATGTGTAGTGGGGCAGAATGGATGGGAAATAGCTACAGTTTATAAAGAGTTTTCTAATGCCGGAACATTGATTATTTGCTTGAGGGAGGAGCTTATGATTTTTAATGCATTGCTGCCTTGTCTTTTTCATTAAAAGTTATCTTGACAGTAACATTTTTTGCCAGATTTCCTTAATTTGTATTTTTTAATGTGACACGTTTGGTTTGTCCCACAGATTTTTGTTTATTCTTTGGGACAAACACTGCAGGTTGCTTCTGAATTTGGACTCACTGAGAATGAGGTGAGTATTGCTTTTGGAGAACATAATATTTGCATGTTTTTCTCACTACAGTACACAGATCCTAATGGATTAAAATACAATTACAAATTAAAAAAAAATTTAATCCAATTTTGTGATCTGTCAAGGAGTTGTCATGTTTGGTGTATAAGTTTTTTATTTTTATTTTGAATCAGAAAAACCTTTTTGACCTTATATGCCATTGAAAATAACGGATCCAATGCATTCACTTTATGATTTTTAGAAATTGTAAATTGGAATGATGTTTAAAATTCACATGTTAAAAATGTTTTACAGAATTTTAAAATTGTATAACATCTTTAAAAAAAAAAATAGGCAGACCTAGAAAAACACTAAAAAAAAAAGAGTTTTGAGGTGAAAAGCAACAATTTTGGGCATGGGTTTGCTTGTCTAGGTTTAGAGGCACTAAGGGACATTTGCCAAGACGCAGTGTTGGTCTGATACTTAATAGCAATGTTTGTCATCCTTTCTTGATTACCTCATGTATTGTCATAGGCTTGAAAGGATAGTTTGCTTAGAAACAAACTTTTAAACATTTCAGTAAAAGCTTTTATTCTATCAATTTTACTAACATTATCAACATTTTTTGCTTCACCTGCAACATAAATCTTCAAAAAAACCTTTTTTTTTTTTTAAACCAAAATTTTAAAATAATATTTTCATATTTTTTTTTTTTACATTTTGTACGTTGTATACTTTGCATACTTTGTTTAACTTATATCTGTTTCTAAATTTCTTCTTTGTGGTTTCTTGCCTGTTCATGAATTGTCTTTCTATATATTAAAAAATTTTTTTTTCCTGTGGATCTCAGGTGTGGAGCCAATATTTTAATTATTTCATATGTGCAGATATAAACAATGTGGAAAGTGATCAAAAAGTCTTTATACACAACATTCTCTCTCTCTGTCTCTCTCTCAGAGAAATTTCTTTCATTGGTTTCTCAGAGAGAGAAGAGAGGGAGGGAGGGAAAAAAAAGAGGTTTCTGGTCATGCAGTGTCTTTTTCCTTGTTGCCAGAACTTCATTCTGGCAATCCTCATCAGGTCTTCATATTGTTCCTATAGTTTAAATTTTATATCTGTGTCATTGGGCCAGGTTTGATGTAATAGCTCATCATTGTTGTTGCACAAATGGAGGTGTTCTGGGGACCCCTCTTTTATAGTGGCATTCATCAGTGTGGGTTAATCCTAGATGGTAAAAGTTGCTCAAGAGTCTGCAGTGACCTATTCTGAGGTGGAAGCAGATAGTCTGATCTTGTATTGGCAATGTATGGGATCCTCCACATCATTTATTTGCAGCTTTTGCTTCCATTTTATTCAGCATTGGTTTCTTATAACAATCTTGGCCTCTCTATAGATAGAGGAACCAGTAGTGGGGTGTAACATACACTTTTACTGCATTTATTTTCCCCCGTCCCTACTCTTTGTTGATAACTTGATGTTTAGGGTTTTTCTCCTGCTAATTTTGGAGAAATGCAAAATACTAATAAAGTAATTGGCTATGGTTGACAGAATATAAAGTAATACTCAGAGAGTATTCTTCTTCTTTCCTTCCTCATTTGCCTTTCAGCATCGGGATGAGATATAATTTGCGGTCTTTTACTCTTCTGTTCGCCTCTGCTGCTGTTATGTTTCTTAGTGCTTCTAGTATTCTGTCGATCCATCTTTTTCGTGGTCGACCCTTGGGTCTGGTATTCTTGCAACGGTTATTGAGGGCTCGTGTTGTATTTTGATCTTTCTGCCTTGTCACATGGCCAAACCTTTTTATCTGTTGTTTCTTTATATATATTCTATGGCGAGGGTTATTCCTAGCTTTTTTCTCAGTTTTTCGTTTCTGATCTTATCTCTCAGACTGTTTCCTGTCATTCTTTTGGCACATTTCTTTTCAGTAGAGGTTATTTGATAACCTTATAAGAGGTTATTTTTCTTATTGTTCTTGCATCTAGGGTCCATGACTGGCATTGGTAGCACAACGTTGGGATGAAGAATGTATTGTAGAGTGCCTGTTTTGCCTCTATAGAGTTATTTCTTTGTTGGACAATAGTTCAGACTGACTTAGCAGGTCTGTAAGGGATAAATGTTTTATGCTCAGAGAGTATTGCTTTATAGAAAACACTATCTTTTACATTATTTTTATCATTTCTAGTAGATCTGCTATTCATTTTCAGAGCAATTTGGCAATATAGGGTTGGGTTATTATTTATTATTCAATAGAAAAGAACCCCTTGAACTTACCACTAATCAGACCAGCATCTTGCTGATTGATGATTTCAGTTGATCCAAGTAAATTCTCTATTTTATGAAATGTAATCACTGAAAATTTTCTCTGTTCTATGAGTAAAACATTAAATGAAATCTTGTAAAAAACAAACTACTGCAGAGATTTGTTTAGAAGGCTAAACAAAATTGTAGCAGCCTTTATATATTAAGGACAAATATAATGATAGTAGTTTACATAATTTGTATTTGTAATGTTATAAAACTTGGATTTGACCTGTGACTTTTATTAGAGCAGGCATGAGTTTCATACAATCTCTCATGTTTATTTTATCAGGTTATGAGTATCAGTTATGACCTTGATTCTCTACTTCAAGCTATGAGCGAGCGAAATGCAGCTGTAAGGCTCGGCTTGATACATATTTTGGAGGTTAGTTCTGTTTTTTAGTTTTTAATCTCATTTAAACTAAGCTGTTGTATTAAGAAAAAAAAACCAATCTTCTCAAGCTGAAACCAACAGTCTCAAGATTGAGGGAACAGCATTTAAAGTGCTTGTCTAAAAAAAAAACCAATCTTCTCAAGCTGAAACCAACAGTCTCAAGATTGAGGGAACAGCATTTAAAGTGCTTGTCTAAAAAAAAAACCAATCTTCTCAAGCTGAAACCAACAGTCTCAAGATTGAGGGAACAGCATTTAAAGTGCTTGTCTAAAAAAAAACCAATCTTCTCAAGCTGAAACCAACAGTCTCAAGATTGAGGGAACAGCATTTAAAGTGCTTGTCTAAAAAAAAAACCAATCTTCTCAAGCTGAAACCAACAGTCTCAAGATTGAGGGAACAGCATTTAAAGTGCTTGTCTAAAGTAAGAAATGGTACTGTTTACTCATAGCATTGCTGACTAAATTTAAGAAGTGCAACATAAGGGCTCTACCTCTCTTGAGCATATCTTTTGGGGAAGAATGTCTTTCCTTTCTTGATAAAAAGCCATTTGCTTGACTACATGTTCCACTCATCATCATCATCATTGAGTGCCATCTCCGCATCGAAGGTTGGCTACCATGGAGCACCATTCCACTGTGTCTCTTGCTTTGATGGTGCAGATTGTCATAGGTTGACTTGTCCATCTTTTGATGTTATTCGTCCATGTTAGTCTTGGTCTGCCTCTGCCACCTTATATTTTCCCTTCCAATATTACTTTTATTAGGCTGTTGTGTCTTTTAACATGCCCCAGAAATTTCATTTGTCTTGTTCTAATTGTGTTTAGTAGTTCTCTTTTCATTTTTAGTTGTTTTAAAACTTCATCGTTTGTTTTCTTTTCTTTCCATATAATTCTACCTATTATTCTATAAATCCACATTTCAAAGGCTTTAATTTTCTGTTCTGTTTCCTTGTCTAATGTCCATGTTTCTGCACCATACAGGAATATGGAGAAGATGTAACTTTTTGCTATTCTTAGTTTTAGCCCTGGTGTTATTTGTTTTGATGTTAGTATATTTTTCATAGTATTAAAATTACTTTTTGCCATACCTATTCTTTTGTTTATTTCAGTTGTACATTTTCCATCACTGGTTATAGTGTGCCCCAGGTATTTGTAGCTCAGAACTGTTTCCAGATGTATTCCTTCAACTTTGATATTTAATTACATGTTCCACTAATGAAATAAATTTCTTAATGTTAACAAATTTATTATATAGTTAGGTTGGCCTGTTAACTGATTCTTAATATTGAGTGTCATCTTTACATTATGGTTCATGATAATTTTTTTACTGCTGTACTATCCTTACTATCCTGCAAGAGCAGCAGTAATGGGCAACTCAGTGAAATAGAGCTGAAATAAGAATTTATTAAGAATATAAGAATAGAGTGAAATAAAAATTTAGATAAAAGAAAGAGTATCTGGGTCCATGCCCTATGGGCTCGCTACGACTCGAAAGGTCAATAGATAGTCGTAAATAGATAGTACCTTATTGGAATCTGTCATCATGGGTTCTTAATAAATATATAGCTAGCATCCATTATAACAAAAACTGTGTTAATCATTTTGATTCTTTATGAATCTTTTTATTTAATTGGTTAAAAAATAAATAAATAAATAACTGTGTTCATATCAGGAGAGTGGTCATGTGCATCTGATAGAAAAAGGCAGCATCATTAGTGCTGACCTGATAGAAGGAGAAAGCTGGTGTTGGTGATCTGGTATGGAAATATGGTTACAATAGTACTCTTTTATCCCTTGGTCATGCAAATACCAATCTCTGTGTTACTTTTTTTTCTTCTTTACAGCTGACCATTGTGAAGCCAAGTAATGTTCATTATTTGACATTGTCTTACCTTCTATTCCACTGTCTGTCTGTTCTTTTTCTTCCTGTCAGAGGTTCCAGCACTAGTCCTGTAGTCAACATAGATGAATGGGATATAAGACTGAACCACCTAATTTTAACGTTTTTTCACCTGACCATGTTGAATGGGATATGTGGTTAAATCACATCTGTTTACATTTTACATTTTCTCACCTGGTCCTGTTGAATGGGACATGTGGTAATACCACTTCTGTTTACATTTTCTCACCTGATCATGTTGAATGGGACGTGTGGTTATACCACACCTGTTTACTTTTCTTTCTGCTATCCATCTCTACATGTTGTCAATTTATTCTGTTAAGTATATCATTGTTGGTCCCTAGAACTAAATATAAAGTATTGAAACAGTAGTAAAGGCATAGCAAAAGGCAAGCAAAGCTTACTGATTTAGGAAAAGTAAACAGATTTAGAGAATGCCTGAACCTCAGTTATATTTATATCTTAGACATTAATCTTTGTTGGTGGTATAACTTTTCTTTCCTATGAATGTGTTTCAGGCTTGTACTTTGCAAGCTAGGCAGCATCCACATAAATCGCCACATACGTACACCCTATCCAGGCTTTACAGAACTGTTCTCAACAGCAGTGCAGAGGTGAGTTACACATTGAAATGAATAGTGGATATGGTCTGTTAGGCGAAAGGTCGGGATAAAAATATGTTATAGAATAACTGTGAGACCACAGCTGATGAGCTGACATAATGTGATACTTTAAATGCAAAATGTTGATTATTTTGAGAGCAACTGTAATGGATAGAGCATTACATTTAGAGCTTATAAAAAAAGAGTAAGTATTCCTTGAGTAATTAAGAGTACTTAAAGTAGTCAGCTTAACAGAAAAAAATGGAAAGAGTATGAAGACTACAGAAAATCTTAAAACTGATGGTTGAATAATAGACGGGGATAAAAAAAAAGGATCTTGAGCAGAAAAGTCTTAAAAGTCGTAATGAAGAGCAGTAGTATGTTGCGTATGAGATAGAGAGGATAGGAAGTGATTTGCATAATTACTATAGTTTGTTCAGAAATTCGTGCCCACAGAGTTTATCATCTTGGAAACTGTCTGATGAATTTCTGTAATTCTTTTTCATGAAATCTTATTTTTTCACCGACCTTAAGATTAAGTACAAAGGTAGTCTGAATTTTGCACAAATCGTTTTTTGTTATATAATTTTAGGAAAATATCAAACCGTGTGCTATAAACATTAGATTTTACTGTAAATTATGTTAATTTTCTAACAAACCTCTCAGTGGATGGCATCTTACAAGTTACGGTTCGATGAACACGAGATGGTACTAAGATTGTGTGGAGAGAACGTGAAATTTGCCTTTTTAAACGATGAGTTGATTACAAAAAATGTGGATATTGTAAAATCCTGAAAATTATGACAACCATGAAAATCATATTTTTATATACCTTAAAGAAGCAACAATCTTTCATGAATGCATGACAATAGGGACAAAAATCAGAATAACGGTCGGTGAAAAAATAAGATTTCATGAAAAAGAATTACAGAAATTCATCAAACAGTTTCAGAGATAATTAATAAACTCTGTGGGCACGATTTCTGAATGAACTATACCTTAGCACAAAAAAAACTTTATATTATTTTTATATTACATAAGCTAAGTTATATGTCAACATTGCTAGTGTACTCAAAGGATCTACACTTCACCACAACCTTTCTCTTTCCATAACAAACTTTGTGATCATATTCAGATGCTTAAATTGACTATATCACTATGGTTATTTGTTTAAAGAACTATAAATGAAATAAAATTAAATCTTCATGCTGACTAGGAGCAAGTGGTGGGATGAAATGTATGCTCCTACAAGGTATGGTGACAGCTTTACGAAAAGGAACACAACAAAATACTAATATTTTGGCCTGCATGTAGCCTACTTCAGAGAACAAGAACAACACATATGGAATAAGGATACTACATCTACTCTGCTACATCTACTCTACTACATCTAGAATGTGCTGAACAGATAATTCAAGGAGAAATAAAAAGGGGAATAATAGATGAAATGGTAAAACGAAAGGGATATGTACTACATATAGGAGGATAGAAATTGATAATATGTAAAATTTAGTAAGCTAAATCATATTTTAAAATAAAACCAAGACTTAACAGAGGCATGATCCAAAAGACTGAGTCGAGGGGGGAGAGGGGGTGGGGGAGGAAATGACCAGTCACATGATTAGACAAGATGTCGGACGAGATTGGGAGGTGATAATAATATAAGGTGTAAAAAGCGGTCAGGAATGAGATGGGTACCAGCCAAAGATAGAGAAGTGTACAAACAAAGCCAAACATGACTTGGTCAACAAGGGAGTAAATACGGTGTAATAAGGGTATTATGGAGAACTGGCGTAAACATGGGGTACGATATACGAAGAGGGATGGGATGGTAGTGTATCTGACAGAAGTAGTATAATAGCAGCTGCATGGAAATGGAATAAAAAGAAAAAAAAGGGAGTAAGGTATAACAGGAATATAAAGTGAAGGGGGACAATCTGGCAGAATACTCATTGATAAGAAATATAAATATAAGTAGAGAACAGGCAAATAATAGCAGTGCTGCTGTAATTATAAACATAAGTTGATAAATAGGGATCATAACTCCTGTAGAAGGGTGCCAATGTACTTACAAATATGTAATATAGTCCCTGAGTATTGCTTGGATAAATCACATCAAGGTTTAGGAGGTCAAAACAGGAGCAGGGGATTTTTTTTTTTTGGGGGGGGGGGAGAAAATGGGAGTGAGAGTAGTAATAGATTACTTATGAGAAAGAGATACATTGATCCCCCGTGGGGTGAGGCAACCCTTGGGTGATTCGAGAATTCTCTAAGGTGAATCATCTATGGCTGTCAGAAGAACATGGCATCATTCCAGTGAATTGGACATCCACCCTACCCTGATGGCTCTTAAAGTTGAAGTGGGATGCTGCTGGGGTACTTGTGTCTCAAGTTATGTCATACAGATGTTTACAACATTTTCCTCCGAAGTGGTATCCTGATTCACCTATGTAGATCACCTGACACTGCTTACATATAATGGAATATATCTGTCAGACACACTACCATCCTATCCCTCCTTGTATATCGCACTCTGTGTTTACAACAGTCCTCCATAATCCCCCTATTACACCACTTTTATCCCCATGTTACCTGAGTCATGTCTGGCTTTATTTGCTTGTTAGCACTCCACAGTACACACTTCTCTATCTTTGGCTGGTACCCGTTTAAATCTTAACCACTTTTCACACCTCATATATCACCTCATAATCTCATCCTACTTCTTGTCTGATCACGTGACTGGCTTCCTCTCACGTCTCATCATATCCACATTTGACACACAGTGATCCACTTGCTTGAAGTTTTTGGATCAAGCCTCAATTAAGTCTTGGTTATATTTTAAAATATGTTTTAGCTTACTAATTTTTACATATTATCAAATTTTTCCTCCTATATGTCGTACATCTCCCTTTCAGTTTTATCATTTCATCTCTTATCCCTCTTTTTATTTCTCCTTGATTTAGCTGTCCCGCATATTCTAGATGTAGTAGAGCTTATCTTTATTCCATTGTCCGTTTGTGTTGTTCTCTGTTGCAGCAGGCTGCTTGTAGGCCGAGACATCAGTATTTTTGTTGTATTCCTTTTTTGTAATGCTATGACCATATTTTGAAAGAGTGTACATTACACTCCACCACTTGCTCCTTGTTACCAGCATCACTGCAATTATTTGCCTTTTCCCTATATGTTGACTTCTTTTTTTATCCAGAATGAGATTTACATGTAACTTTTGCGTTTTCACATATTTTAAAATTGCTATTTCAATTCATGGTATTTGTTTTTCAGAGTTCATTTCGTGACAGCAGTTATGGAAGCAGTGGTAGCCAACAGAGCACATTACATGCTCCTCCTGGGAGGGCTCGGAGACCTCATCCACATGTTCGACATCGTCGAGAAAATCAAAAGTCGCGATCTAAATCTAGATCACGGTCAAGGTCACATTCTCCTAGACGAAATAGAGGTAATTACATGCTCCTTTTTGCATCTTAAGTGGTAGATAACCCTGTGTTGGCCAAAGCATCCATTGATTCATCAGGTATACTGAGTATCACGTTTGGTTAAAGTGATTTAAAGAATCCACAAGTTATTGGAGTAATTACAAATGATTAATCAATCAATTGATCAATATGATTAATCTAGAGCAGTCTCCACTTATTGGGAGAACTGTTTTCTGTTCCATCATTGTAATATGTCATGTTTATTACTCATTTGTATACAAATGTACAAACACTCAGTGCTGACTGAACTGGACAATGAACGTACTGAGAAGGAATTTCATGATGTCATCCACGACCTCTTAGGTGGAAAAGCTTCTGGTAATGACAACATCCCAGCTGAAGTACTCAAAGAACATCTTGAAACACTCTTGCCCCACTGCTACAAACTCATTGTGCAATGCTGAAGAAGTGGAGATATACCCCAGGACACGAAAGATGCCAAAATTGTAACATAATAACAAAAATTAAGGGGACATTCCAACAACTCTAGGGGTATATCCCTCCTGAATCTATCTTTTCGTTCGCCTGAAGTATTGTCTATATCTGCAATGTTGTTTCCTGTATAAATTTTACTGTCTTTTGTAATTCTTGCAGTGGCCCATATAGTTTTGTCGGTAGTGTTGTATCTATGGGCCAATTGATTTTCTTCAGTCTACTATATTCAGTGCAGTCTTGAAGTATGTGTTCAGTAGTCTGGGGCGCCTGTCCACATGTACAAGTAGTTGAGGTGCCGATCTTGAATTTTGTATACATATGACTATGGATCAGAACTATCCAGGGCAGGTCAGGTAATTTTACCTGTTACTGTATGCAGTAAACAGTACAACCTGTGGCTGCCCTGCTGTCTTGCAGGTAAGCTCGGGAGAGTAAAAGGCTAAGGGAGGGTACCCCGAAGTAAAACAACCCCACTGCCTTGTGGGTGAGACTTTTTAGTCAAAGGCTAGCGGAGCCAACTGTAAACAAACCGACGGAAGGCAACAGAAAACCACCGTTGTAATTTCTTTGTACAATCATGAATCACCACAACAATAGAAATAACGACAACGTAAAGGGGGATTCCAATGGAAAAACCCTCGTTCGGTAGGGGACATCATGTGCTACAGGTGATACCCGATCGTCATCAAGCTGCTGTAAGCAAAATAAAGATAAAACAAACTCTAAAGATAGTTACTTGGAATGTGAGAACACTCATTCAGAAGGATAAACTAGAAAACATCATACAAGAAATGAAAAGAATGGGTTTACAATTACTGGGAATTTGTGAAATGAGATACACCGGATCAGGGGAGATGTATTCTGATAAACATAACATAATCTATTCTGGAGGCACTGAACACCAAAGAGGAGTAGGTATCATCTTGGATGCAGAAAGAGCAAGAACAGTGAAAGGCTTTTACCCAATATCTGACATAGTCCTTTTAGTGAAAATGAATGGAAAGCCAATAGATATAAATCTTATACAAGTTTATGCACCAGCAGCAGATAGTCTAGAGGAAACAATTGATAAATTTTACGAGTTAAAAGAGGCACTTCATAAATGCAAACCACATGAAAACACCATAGTTCTAGGGGATTTTAACGCAAAAGTAGGAAAAGAAAGAGTTGAGGAAGCAGTTGGTCATTATGGCTTAGGCGAGAGGAATGAAAGAGGTGAAAAACTTATTGACTGAGCAAGAACACACAACATGATGATAGGAAACTCCTGGTTTAAGCAATATCCAAGACGTCTGTGGACATGGAAAAGCACAGAGGACAACGCACGTAATCAAATTGATTATATAATGATAAGCAATAGATTTAGAAACAGTCTGGTGTGTGTGAAAACTAGACCAGGGGCAGATTGCAATAGTGATCATGTACCAGTTGTGGGAAAGCTCAGAGTAAAATTAAAAACAACAAAACGAGCCTCAGTTAACATCAAGTTAAATTTATATTTACTAAAATCAGACAAGAAGCTGCAAGACAAATATAAAATCACATTTCAGAACCGGTACAATGCAATAGAGAAGATACAAAGCATTGATGAACAGTGGGAAATGCTAAAAGAGTCAATGCAACAAACATCAAAAGAGTTCATACCATCAGTGAGGACAAATTCAAGAAAGAAATGGATACAAGAAGAAGAAATAAAGATGAGTATAAGAGATTAAATAAAGAAATTGTAGTAAAATGCAATGAAGCAAAAGAAGCATGGCTAAAAGAGAGATGCAAAGAGATTGAAATGCAACAAAAAGGAGATGCTAAAACTATATACAAACAAATTGAGGAATTAACAGGAAGAAAAATGCAATTAAAAAATGGATGTCTAAGATCAAAGGAAGGAGAACTGTTGATTGATGAAGAAAACATAAGAGAACGATGGACAGAATACATTAAAGATCTTTATAATGATGAACGAACGGAAGTAAATATTAAGGATAATGGAGAAGGACCAGAAATACTCAGAGAAGAAGTAGAAGATGCCTTGCGCAATATGAAAGCAGGCAAAGTTCCTGGACCAGATAATATAACTAAAGAAGAGATTGAAGCCATGGGTGATTTTGGAATAGAAATAATAACAAAAATATTGAATGATATCTACAACAGCGGTTATATACCAGACGACATGCTCAAATCAATATTGATAGCGCTACCAAAGAAATCGGGTGCGATTGAATGCGATGATCATCGCACAATAAGCCTTATGAGTCATATGACTAAGATATTACTAAGAATCATCATGCGAAGAGTTCGAAACAAAATCAGTCCAGAAATTAACGATGAACAGTGTGGTTTTGTTAGAGATAAAGGAACAAGCAATGCCATTTATATCATAAGATCTTTAGTAGAAAGAGCCATAGAGGTGAAAACAGATCTAAACCTATGTTTCATAGATTAAACCAAGGCATTTGATAAAGTAAAGCACCAAGAAATAATCACAGTTTTAGAAAGCATAAACGTAGACAGCAAAGATCTAAGAATAATAAAGAACATGTACAGGCAACAAACAGCGGCCATAAGAACTGGAAACCAATTGGAAATGTTTCAAGAAATAAAACAGGGTGTTAGACAAGGTTGTGTGCTGTCACCAGATTTGTTTAATATTTATAGTGAGATTATTTTAAGATCCATAAGGGACATGCCTGGAATAACAATTGGAGGTCATAATATAAATAATCTAAGGTATGCTGATGATACAGTCTTAATCGCTACAAGTGAAAATGAGTTACAAGAAATGTTAGACATTATAGTGAAAGAAAGCAAAAGTAAAGGACTCAGCTTTAATAGCAAAAAGACAGAAGTAATGATAATAACAAAGAAAAAGATATCACCTCAGTGAAAAATAAAGACAATTGGAACAATATTAAAAACAGGTAAATGAATTAAAATATTTGTGAACTTTGTTAACCTCAGATGGAATATGTACAAAAGAGGTGAGATGCAGAATGGCTCAGGCAAAAGCAGCTTTCCAAATAATGAGGAAGATACTATGCAATCCATTTTTGACAATAGAAACAAGAAAAAGAGTTCTTAAATGTTATGTAGAGCCAGTCTTAACATATGGATGTGAATCATGGACAATAGGACAACAGACAAGAAAATCACTGGAGTCTGTAGAAATGTGGTTTTACAGAAGAATGTTGAGAGTACCATGGACAGCTAAGAAGAGTAATGAAGTTGTTCTGCGAGAGGTTAAAGCAAAAAGAGAGCTAATTTCCAATATTAGGAAGAAACAATCATCATTTTTTGGCCATGTAATGAGAAGAGAACAGCTGGAATATATTGTAACAACTGGAAAAATTGAGGGATGAAGAGATAAAGGGAAGGAAAGAGAAAAAATAACAGGCAGTTTAAGAGAATGGCTTGGCAGAAGGTCAACAACAGAAATGATAAATAGCTGCCGAGATCGAAAGTTGTGGAGAGACATGATCACCTACGCCAATAGGCCCGATACTTGATGATGATGAAATGAAAGATATGGTCACTATTAATGATATGATAAATAGCAAGAATTGTTTTCAATCACAACTAGCAGAATGTATCCTTCCTGAGTGCCAATGCAGGTTTAGAGCTGGATGGTCAATTACTGATATGATTTTTACTTGCCGCCAACTGAAGAAAAAATGCAAGGAACAGAGAAGACCTCTATTTATAGCCTTTGGTGATCTCACAAAGGCTTTTAACACTGTGAGCAGAGTAGGTCTATACAGGGTGCTGGAAAATGTTAGATGCCCTATTACATTACTTAAGCTGATCAAGTCATTTGACAACAATATGTCTGTCACCATCCAGTTTGACTGTCACCATCCAGTTCGACGGTAGATCTTCCCAGCCCTTTGAGATGAACTGTGGAGTCAAACAAGGATGTTTCCTTGCCCCTACTCTATTCTGTATATTTTTCACTGCCCTTCTACACAATGCGTTTGAAACTGTCTCTGGAGACATCTACATCCGTACCAGATCTGACGGATCCTTATTCAATCTTGCACGTCTGAGGTCAAAATTAAAAACAACTGAGGCTCTAATCAAGGAGCCTCTATTCGCTGATGATGCAACACTGGTTGCTCACAATGACTCAATCCTGTACTGAATGAATGACAATCTAGCTAGATCATGTGATTTATTCTCAATGTCAATAAGTATCCAGAAGACCCCGGTGCCTCAACAAGGTGTAGCCAGCCCCTCAGCCAAATCATTTAATAACACACCCTAGAATCTATGAGAAAGTTCACCTACCTCGGTTCTATGGTCACAACCAATGTCTCCCTTGATGAAGAAATCAATTCCTGAATCGGAAAGGCAGCTTTCACATTTGGTAAACTTAAATATAAAGCATGGGCCAACACCAAATTAACACTCAGGATTAAGATTAAAATCTACCAAAATTGTGTTTATAGTACACTTCTATAGGGATCAGAAACCTGGACTACCTATGCAGGACGGAAGGTAAACTGCTTTCATGTGTGTTGCCTTCGTAAGATTATGAGAATATGTATATTATTGTCAAATGGCTGGACAAAGTAACCAACTCTAATGTCTTACAACATGCCAAACTCCCATCCATAGGAGTCATAGGCTAAGGTGGCTGGGTCATGTAAGGAGAATGGCAAACATACGTATTCCCAAAACAAATATTGTATGGCGAACTTAAGAACGGAAAGAGACTAAAGATCAGACCAGTGCTGAGTTATAAGAATGTTTGAGGGAATTCACTATCAGTGAAAGAAACGAAAATCTGGCTGCAGATCGTAGCACATGGAGAACAAAAATAAAAAAAATGGCACTGCATCATTTGAGGCAGGGCTGATATCAAAGTCAGAAGACGAAAAGTGCAGGAGGAAGGAGATGAGGCCAGGTACCACAAATACATCTTGTTCATTTTGTGGACGGATCTGTCTATCCAATATTGGCAGATTCAGCCACCAGAGAAGCTGCTTAGCAAAGCAGAATCCAGTATAAAACACCAATATTTTTACCAAACTGCTGACTTATAATGATTGCTTGCTACCAACCATCTGTGAAGACACCAACGGCTATATAAACACATGTGCATTATTACTTGAATACTATTATGGCAGCAGGCTCTCCAGGGCACTTACATCAGCTCTGAAGTCATGTTACATTTGAAATTCTGCTTGATACAGTTTGTTGGATTAGAAGGGAATAAGTCTTGTGGTGAAATGAAAAGTCTACCATGCCATATGGTCATTACTCTGCTGTACACCAGTTAGACATGAATTATATTAATAAAGTTGATATATCAGAGTTGGGGCATGTTAAAAGACACAACAGCCTATTAAAAGTAATCTTGGTGGGGAAAATACAAGGTAAATGAGACAGGCAGACCAAGACTAACATGGGTGAGTAACATTAAAAGATAGACAAGTCAGCCTATGACAAACTGCACCATCAAAGCAAGAGATAAAGTGGAATGGTGCTCCATGGTAGCCAACCTTCGATGTGGAGATGGCACTCAATGATGATGAGTGATATTTGTTTTCAACTTTCTGATAATGTGTGCACCAGGAATTGAAAGCATTTAACTCTCACAGCTTAAGGTCTAAGAGATCTACTATGGCTGCAGTGTGCTAATTTATTTTTAATCATTGTATAAAATAACAATAAAAAAATACGATTTGTTTGTATTTGAGATTTTCCTTTTTTTCATAGTTTGATTATTTATTTCTCGTGGCATTTCTTTGCTGCAATTAATTGAAGCAATTGTTTTCATACATGTTATAAAACTTTCAGAACATATTTCTATCTGGTTTCTTTGTCAACCATCTTATGGTAGCTTTTCCCTTTCTCTCTGTGTTTGACTTTTTATTTGTTGTAATAATTTTTTGTTTACATACGTCCACTCATGCACCCATACACCCACATACAAGCACCCATAATTTCTAGCTAGCCTCACTAGATAAATTTGATTTATAGATTTATTTCTCAACTTTAACATTTCAGGTGGTCAGAGCTCTGGCTTAATGATGACCAAACCACAGAGGTCAGGGTCACCAATAAAGACAAGTGATACAGGCATCAAAGTGATGGGTGATCTTAGGAAAAACAAGGCAGCAGACACTGTTCCCCCATCAGTTGCTAGTTCTCAGTTCTTGAACACATCTTTGATCTCAACAGAAAGTGATCAGTCTGAGTTTGCAGCCAGACATTTTCAGGTGAGTTTTTATAACAAGGTTTTATCATCTTGCCCATTATTGTAGTAATTGAATAATATACTAAGTGATACATATAACATGCATTTTATATGTACTTTGGTAAATATGTTTTGTGAAACTGAAACTATTCGGGTTATCCCATTCCTGGCCAGTTTTGTCTTTTTTATTTAACTGCAAGCTGCCAATCGCTTGCAAACATTCCTATAATTGAAGTCAGGTAATTAATGAGCTTGGAAAGTGTTTATTTAAAACCTATGCTTCAGAGGAAGTTGAAATGAAGAATTAATGAGCCCTTCAAAACGTTATCATCTTGTTACTATTTTGTACTTTTGATTCAAGGTCATGTAATTTTCCACTTACTGATACAATTAATGGTTCTCAAGTTATAACCTTTGTTGTGCTTTATAGCTAGATTTTTAATACATTTTGAGAGTATTACATATTGAAATTGTCCAGTACTATTGGTCGTTTCAAAATATTTTGAAGGTGTTTAAAATTCCATATCTCTGCAACCAATTGATTGATAATGCTGAAATTTTGCATATGGTCTTGTGATTTTTTGGTCCCAAGAAGTACATTCATTTCCTCACCAACAAACGTATAGTTTTAAATATTCTTTATTTGAAGTATACAAATTTAAGGCATTTTGGTCAAACCATATATTTGGAGGAATTACCGCTTCATATGAGTGAGCACCCACGGACTTGTCATCTTGAACGTAATGCGCGCCAATTTCCCTGTTTTAAGCACTAAAAAACACATAAAACGCGTCATAGTTATAATTTTATATCCGGTGCATCCCATTTCCTGTCGTTTTGTTGTGATTTATGTGCAACGGCGTATCCTAATTATTGGGTAATTTCGTTAAATTTGTGATCTGTTAGTCAATGGGTATAAAAGTAAAGTTCCTTACATTGCAATCAGTGGCAATAAATGTGTATAAATATTTTTGCATAGAAGCTAAGCGTGGAAAACTGTATCGAAGCATCTCAAAGCCAGAAAAGAGAACTATTCACGCATTGGGTATAAGCAAACGCTTTTTCAAACAAGTGCTTAAAGCTAACGGAGTGTCCAGTTCAATCAAGACTAGGACGCTAGGAAGAAAGAAAGTAGTAGATAGTTTTGACAAGGAAGTGATTAGAAGAGCAATTTGTAAAATGTTCGATTCCAAAGAAACTGTGACTTTAAGAAAACTGAAAATTCGACTGAGAGCAGAAAATGACATTGTTGTGTCGAAAACAACATTATGGAGAACTGTTAGAAGCATCGGTTTTACGTTTAGAAAGTACGATAGTGGTAGAAATGTCATCTGCGAGAAGCCGCACTTAGTTTCTATGAGGAGTAAACATTTACGTGAAGTACGGGAAATGCGTAACCAAGGTTATGATATTGTATTTCTAGATGAATCTTGGATAAATTCTCACCACACAAGTGCAAAGGAATGGCAGTTATCAGATGGAAGTATTAAAAGATGTGTACCCACTGGAAAAGGACAGCGTATTATAATGGCACATGCAGGCAGCCGAAAAGAAGGGTTGGTGAAAAATGCAGAACTTATATTCACCTCTAATTATACTGACAACAGGGACTATCACACCGAGATGAATGGCCATATATTTAGAGAGTGGATTGAAAATACTCTTCTTCCAATTCTAGACAGACCATCCTGTCTGGTAATGGACAACGCGTCGTACCACAACGCTGTGGCAGAAGAAGACAAAATTCCTACATCTACCAGTACAAAAGATGTTATAAAGATTTGGCTAAGAAAGGAAGGAATTCCATTTAACGAGGGATTTTTGAAACCTGAATTACTGTCACTTGTTAAGAAATCGCAAAAGACCAAAGTATTCCAAATAGACAAAATCATTCAACAGCATGGTCATACGTGCTTGAGACTGCCCCCTTATCATCCACACTTAAACCCCATTGAACTCGTTTGGGCAAAAATTAAAGGGCAGGTGGCAGCTGAGAATACAAGTTTTAAACTATGCGATATAAAAGGACTGACATATGCTGCTCTATCACAGATTGACAAAGATTTTTGGTGCAAATGTGAAGATCATGTCTTAAAAGAAGAAAATGACTATTGGAAAAAAGATGGACTATCGTTCGTTCAGCCCAGATTAGTAATCAATATGTTAGACTCCTCTGATTCAGAATAAATGAAATAATAATGGACGTTTTTATATGTCCGCATGATCAATCTTTAGCTAAAGTTGATAACGTTTTGAAAATGTAAAGATTCTTGATATGTGTACTGCAGGCATGCAAAGAAACTAAATCACTTTCATATGTCTTGTTTACGTAAAATAATGAAATTCACATGGAAAGACATAAAACGAACAATGTAGCTCTTTACAGTGAAGAGGATCCCGTGCTTACATCGGACTCTTTAGTCACATGCGTACCCATAAACAATAACTTTGCTTGATATGTCATGCTCGTTATCGCTCGCAACGGATAATTAATTTTTTTAAATGTATTCTTTGTTGTATATTGTTTAAATAGTTTTCATTAATGGAACTGTTTATACGCTGATTTGTTTTAGACCGTCTGTAAAGGCTATAACATTGACATTCTCATAGTATTTTAAAGAAAGTAAACAATAGAAAGTAAACAGTTGATAAACGCCTCCAACTTTCAAGTTGTGTAGAGACGCCTATGTCGAGAAGCTGATTTCCATTAATGTACGGTAAATTATTTTCTCCAGGAGCAAAAAGATCCGTAAATTCACTGAGATCAAAGGAAAGTGCTGCTTCATGATGAAGCATACTTCCTACATCATTAAATTTTGTGAAATCGGTGGGACCTTGGAAAAACAAGGCCAGATACAAAAAATCAAGTTTGTAAGTGCAGGGAAAGAGGAGATATTTCATGTTAATCGTGAACATTTAGATTTGAAACGACCAATAGTAAACCAGTATGGATATTTTGATTCATTGTGCATTCCCTCATAAGTATGTATATTTTTTCTCTAGCAATTCTCCATGATGAGAACTGAAAAATTATTATGGTGGTCAATGGTGTTGTGCAATGTGCATCATTTGAATGAATAGTGTTGATAAAATAGCACAGTTTCTAAAAGAAAAAAAAACAACAATTTATAATGTTTTATTGTGCATTTCTATATCATCATCAAGTACCGGGCCTATTGGCATTGGCTATTATGTCTCTGCACAACTTTCAATCTCGACAATTATTTATCATTTCTATTGTTGACCTTCTGCCAAGACATTCTTTTAAGTTGTCTGGTATCTTTTCTCTTTGCTTCCCTCTATCTCTCCATCCCTCAATTCTCCCAGTTGTTACAATATATTCCAGCTGTTCTCTTCTCATTACATGGCCAAAAAATGATGATTGTTTCTTCCTAATACAGTCGAACCTGGTCTTAGGACCACCTGTTTAAAGCGTTTCCCTGGTTATAGGACTGGGTCTACAATTTCCCCGAGTTTTTTACTATATGCTAACACTGATTACGGCGCTCACCGTATGACGCGACCAGAGACCAGGCTAATTAACCGCCGCCAATGTTATTTATCCCGTTTACGACGACCAGCCAGTCCTTCGTCTCGCTGGGAGCTATAAACGATCGACACAGGTGTCTACAGGTGTTGATGTTTTCCCGTATTTAGTGAGTCCCAGATTACAGTGGGACGTGTTACGTTTATCAGTCAATACTGGTGCAGACACAGATCTATGATTCGTGAAGTGACATCACTTCGCGGTTCCGTCTAGACCAGAGTAGACCATTGCGTGGCCCGTATAAATTACAGGAATTAACTAAAGAATTAGTCATTGCCCGCTTAGAGTGTATTCATGTACATGTACAGTATCTCAGTGAATTATTTTTGTGGATTTTAAAAGTGTTGCACACAATATAGGAAATGGCCAGTGTCAAAAGTGTAAAACCAAAAGCATTAACGCTGGAAGAACGAATATCAGTGATTCGACAAAATCAGCAAGGTAAAAGTTCGCGATTATTGGCAGAACAGTTTGGAGTGGGAAAGACACAGATTTTACGTACGTTAAAGAGAAAAGCCGAGTATATGAATGACTTTGAAAATAATGCACCAAGTATGAAAAGAAGGAATAGCAGGAAAACGGGAAATGAAGACATAAATACACTTTGTTGGAAATGGTGTCAATCAGCACTTGCACGAAAAATTCCGTTATCTGGGCCGATGATCAAAGAACGAGCTTTACAGTTTGCAAAAGAATTGGAAAACTCAGTCTTTAAAGCATCGAACGGCTGGTTAGAGGCCTTCATTAAAAGACACAATCTTGTGTTTGGTAAGCAATGTGGCGAAGTCGGTGATTCAGATATGAGTGCTGCGGCTGACTGGACTTCTAAATTATCCGAGATATGCTATGGTTACGCTGCACAAGACATTTTTAATTTAGATGAAACCGGGTTATTTTTCAAAGCGACTACGGACAAAACATTTTTTGTCAAAGGAGAAAAATGCGCTGGGGGTAAAAAAAGCAAAGAGCGAATAACAGTGATGCTATGCACTAACATGTTGGGGGAACGAGAACCGGCTTTAGTGATTGGGAAAGCAGCTAACCCTAGGATTTTTAAAAACATCAACATAAACACACTGCCAGTGATTTACAGAAACAACAAAAAGGCATGGATGGCTGCAGCTATATTTGAAGATTGGCTGAAAAGTTTTGACCGTAAGATGCAGAAAAAAAAGCGCCACATTATTTTATTTGTTGACAACGCTACCTGTCATCCCAAGATCGAACTACAGAATGTTAAGCTGCAGTTTCTGCCACCCAACACAACTGCATTAGTTCAACCCCTAGACCAGGGTGTCATTCAGACATTTAAATTAAAGTTTAGACAAAAACAGCTTCTACATCTTATCACAGTCATGGAATCAAACAAGGATGCTTCCGGAACCGAACTCATGAAACAGGTCAATTTACTGGATGTAGTCTACTGGATTGCTGCAGCATGGAAAGAAGTGGACAACTCAACCATCCTTAAGTGTTTCTGTAAAGCAGGTTTTCATTGTCCTGCTGAAACACACGCATATTCTCTGACGCACATGGAATCTGCATCAAAGACCGACGTGCAAATTGTTTCTACTGCAATTTCTACTGCTTTGGATAACCTTTCAAAAGAATTGTTTGGATACCAATTGACAGACATCTCCATGATTGATTCAGGGCTCCAAACTTGCAACACAATAGAAACAAACTGGGATCTTCCTGCCACTGCAATTTTAGCTGCTGAGGATGTGAATAGTGAATCAGACAACGAACAAGATTCTACTGACATTGAGAAAACATACACTATCGCAGATGCACATAATGCTTTGGAGCTTCTGCGCACCTATTCAATAACAAACGGGAGATCTGACATACTAGACGTTATCATGGACTTGAGAGAAAAATTGAACTTATCGTTTATTTCATCTGTCAAACAACAGACTACCATATTGGATTTTTTTTCAAGTCAAAAGTGATACATGTACAGTATAAGTGGAATCTGTGTATGTGTGTTTTATTTTTGTGTGTTTAACTATCGTGTTTTATGAAAAGTGTCCAACCAGTGTTCTACTCATGGATTACGCTGATTTGCAGGTTAGTTTTCATAGTGCTTAGGATAAAAAATTTTTTATCGCTCTATTTATTATGTGAAACCTGTGAGGCAGGACCACCTGTCCTATGGGACCAGTTTTTGAAAGTCCCGTGAATGGTCGCCTTAGACAGGTTCGACTGTATTGGAAATTAGCTCTCTTTTTGCTTTGGCCTCTTTCAGAACGTTTTCATTACTCTTCTTAGCTGTCCATGGTTATCTCAACATTCTTCTGTAAAACCCCGTTTCTACAAACTCAAATGATTTTCTTGTTTGTTGTCCTATTGTCCATGATTCACATCCATATGTTAAGACTGGCTCTACATAACGTTTAAGAACTCTTTTTCATGTTTCTATTGTCAAAAATGGATTGCATAGTATCTTCCTCATTTTTTGGAAAGCTGCTTTTGCCTGAGCCATTCTGCATCTCACCTCTTTTGTACATTTTCCATCTAAGGTTAACAAAGTTCCCAAATATTTAAATTCATTTACCTGTTTTAATATTGTTCCACTAGTCTTTATTTTGCACTGAGTTGATGTCTTTGTTGTTATCATTACTTCTGTCTTTTTGCTAATAAGGCTGAGATTTCCTTTATTTTTGCTTTCCTTCACTATAATGCCTAACATTTCTTGTAACTAATTTTCACTCTTATTGATTAAGACTGTATCAGCATACCTTAGATTATTTATATTATGATCTCCAATTGTTATTCCAGGCATGCCCCTTATGGATTTTAAAATAACCTCACTACATATATTAAACAAATTTTGTGAAAGCACACAATCTTGCCTAACACCCTGTTTTATTTGTTGAAACATTCCCAATTGATTTCCAGTCCTTATGGCCGCTGTCTGTTGCCAGTACATGTTCATGACATGTATTAGTACTTCCGGTTACCCGCGGGTGTTGAGACAACCTCCCCCTTTTGCGAGATATAATCTCATATAATGCGGAAAAATAGCACCAATTTTAAATAAATATATTTTTAAATAATATAATTAGGAAATTTCCTCAGTCATCAGCTGACAAAGAACAACCCTTTATAACTTGGAAAACACAGTGAATAAATGTTATGAGGTAGCCGAATATACTGATGGGCTTACAGCAACCGTACTGATAGACATTGTAACAAGTCCGGTCCCTGGGGTCAAACTCAGGTAATAAATCGATGAGCTCGGAAATCCAATTCCCTGGGTCTCGCCTAGTGTAAACACACGGCTGTCTGTTAAATGTTCAGAGAAAATACTATTTTTAGAGAACCTAATATTACATTTAATTTTTAGTAATTTTTACTATATTATCGTAAGCACATCAGTTAGAGATAGGTATCGTAATCTAGGGTTAAGTTGATAACAATTTTTACCACATCACTCATAATATGTGTAGATGGTCATTGCATATATGGGTCTAATACCAGGTTTCCCGTAAGTGCCACTAGCTTTAACAGAAACTATTTTTTAATTTGTTAAAATTGAGGCTGTGGTAAACCTTTTCATTGAACTTGTTTGTTGTAAATGTCTTTGTGAATATATGTTTATATAAGCTAACTAAAAATTCCTGGAGTTTCTTCTAATAAATTTCACAGTTTGGGAAGTTGTTCAGTCTTGAATTCTGTAGAATTTGTTCATACTTACCTGTATCAACAATTTGTGGTGTGTTCATGCTCATGATAAGTAATAGGTTATACCTGTCTTCCCTGTAAAGTTATCAGTCTTGGTAGGTCATAAGTTCTGTGTCTTCCCTGTAAAGTTATCAGTCTTGGTAAGTTCTGTCTGTCTTCCCTGTAAAGTTATCAGTCTTTGTAGGTCATAAGTTCTGTCTGTCTTCCCCGTAAAGTTAGTTATCAGTTTTTTTAAATATTTTGTCCAACAGTCTTGGTGGGCCATATGCTCTGTCTGTCTTCCCTGCAGTACCAACACTCTTGTGTAATATGTTCTGAAATTTCTGAGTCCTGTCCACAGCTACAAATGTCTGTTTGAAGACTACCGTTATATGTAAATGCAATGTTTGTTGCTCTTATTTGAAGACTGATGGTAAGAGTCTCTTCTTTGCTTAACAAGAAATGTTAGGACCTTTAAAATCTTCAGTGGTGTGTTATTGTTTTGTGGTTTCTTAAATTGTACTTTGGGGGACAGGCTGGTCTTGAGGCAAGACACCTGCCTCGAGACAAGACAGGTTGTGGGTTCAAATCCCGGCTACACCGGATTGGGATTTTTATTTATGATTTCTTTCTGCGGCAACCATCCCTGGTCTCAGCAGCAAGGCCTGGCTTGAAAAGTCAATTACTCATCGACGGAAAAAATATGAGTAGCTCCAAAATCTGAGTTATCAGCCTGTGCGGTGAGGGACCCCTGTGCACACAGCTGCCAGAGAAAAATGGATTCACAAGCAAAATTCAATTCCTATCGACTTCGTCAGAGGTAAAAGCTGGCGAACGAAAAAAAAAATTGTACTTTTACTATAGGTTTTGATTCTTCATATATGATGTTTTAAAGGAAGGGGATGAAGAGGGGTATTTGTAGACAGAGAGAGGGGTAGCACAATAAGATATTGCATGTACTATACTTTTAAACATGTTGCCAGGATCTTCAACATAGTTAAACATGTTGCCAGGATCCTCAACATAGTTAAACATGTTGCCAGGATCCTCAACATAGTTAAACATGTTGCCAGGATCCTCAACATAGTTAAACATGTTGCCAGGATCCTCAACATAGTTAAACATGTTGCCAGGATCTTCAACATAGTTAAACATGTTGCCAGGATCTTCAACATAGTTAAACATGTTGCCAGGATCCTCAACATAGTTAAACATGTTGCCAGGATCCTCAACATAGTTAAACATGTTGCCAGGATCCTCAACATAGTTAAACATGTTGCCAGGATCCTCAACATAGTTAAACATAGCTATAGAACATCATGTTATAAAAGAAGTAACAGACTTTAAATACCCAGGAACAACATTCTCTGACGATGATTAAATCGATAAAGAAATAGACATATGATGCAATAAGGCAAACAAAATATTGGAACTGCTATCCCCTATTAAAGAATAGTGACACTGTGACCTTCCAGGCATGTCGTAAGAGCCGACTAAGGAGGTTGATCGATGGCTTGACAAGTTGTCATTGTAAAAAGTATTGTTATGGAAACAGCGCCATATATTTTAGAGCAGTGATCTCTGCAATATGTGCCACTTTGGCACGCAAGGTTTCTATTTTTGAGATTGTGGTTCTGCCCTATGTGCCGTCTTCTGCTCGAAAGGACAATAGATGGATAGATATCCCCTATACTTCAACACAAATGAATACTTATTACCACCAAGAATACAGAGAATTTTCAATCAAACTTTTTGCTACCAATGCCATACAAGGTCACTTATGTCAAAGCATAAAAGAAATCTTGTCACCACAGAGAAATGATGTCTGAGAAAAGCACTTGGAATAATCATATATGACATAAGAGAAAAAGTAGACATTGAGCCAATCCTAAACTACATACAGAAACAACAAATAAACTGATTTGCCCATCTAGAAAGAATGCTGTATGATTCCTTATCATACAAAGCATATATCAAAAGAGGAGAAGGGAGAAGAGCCAGAGGCAGACCCAGAGTAAGTTTGGCAGACAACATAAAAAAAATGTCACAATAACATCAATTGAAAATGAGTGAGAACTAGAACTTTGTATCTTCTTTGACACCCGAACGGGTACAAGAGGAAGTGAATAAATCCTTTAGGGGCATAGATAATTGTTACTGTAATCTGCTACCATTGTTGTAATAAAGGAGACTATCGAGGGATGGACGTGACCAGATGGATGCCTGTTTGATAAATAATTTGTATGAAGTGAAAAAATAACCTAAAAAACTCTTTAATGTGACAGACCCCACCATATGCTGCTGCTCAGTCTGTTCAAGGCTTGCTTGGTCCACGGCAAGGCAGTCCTGCTTATCAGAAGTATATTCAGCTTAAGGAGAGACAGATCAGGCTCAAGCAGGCCAGGTAAGCTATTTATGATTTCAGTGTTTTTGTTGTTTCGTGACTTTTGTTACTTTATTGCTTTTTAGAGTCTTTGATCTTTTGAAATAATCCATAATTAAGTGACACATGTGGTGATATTAGCCATGAAGACTAAAAAAAAGGTCACATGTCTCACAGATTAGTGGAGGATGACTCTGAGTGGGTTAAGTAGACTGAGATAAGTATGGTTAATCAGTTAGGCATGACAAACTACACACTTGTAGTGAGAGTTACTCTGCAGGAGATAATCATCAGCTTAGGTTATTTCTTAAATTTATCGTTCAAAGAGAGAATTATAGACAATAGCCATTGACTGATGTTTACCCACCTTGGACATAGGGGTGTTTTATCAAAGTGGCCTTTTATGGAGGAGTGGTTTGGACGGAAAACACAGAATCATAGAATGTTTTAGTTAGTGCTCTGATAATCATTTATTCTGAAACAGAGAAAAGCAGGAAACATGACAGAAGTCTTCAATATGGATGACTTTGAAAATGTAACCATGAACTCAACTTTGAAAATGTAACCATGAACCCAACTTTGAAAATGTAACCATGAACCCAACTTGGAAAATGTAACCATGAGCCCAACTTGGAAAATGTAACCATGAACCCAGCTTTGAAAATGTAACCATGAACCCACACCTAGAAAATATTGATTTTCTGTCAAGGAGCTTTTTTGTTATTAACTAATTAATATAATAATTAAATAAAATAATTTCGTTATTCTGTTGATGATGATGAGTTATACTGTAATTATAGAAACATTAATAATTCTGATGATGGTTTTGTGGACAAATTAAGAACCTTAACTGGTAATATCTTTTACCTTATGTTTCACAAGCTTCTATCAAGGTTCAGAAATGCAGAAGAAGGAAGACACATGTTGCCATAATCCATGTTGGCTTGTCCTCAAAGAGATTCAGAAATCTAAATGGTCAAAACTCAGGTTCAGCATAAGAGATGGGACAGAATATTATATATACTTTTCAAAGTTGATTTTGAAATGAAATTATTACACACACAAAACCATTATTACACACACAAAACCATCACCAGAAGTTAAATTTTAATATTTGTTACAAATTGTTTACTGATATCTTTATATTTGAGTAACATCTATGAACATGACATCTCTATTGATTACTTTATTTGATAAATAACATTTAGGTTAGGTCAAGCACCATCACTTTTGAATGATGTTCGAAGTCGACTGATGACCCCAACTTTATTGTCAAGTGATATGCTTGATAACATGTCAGAGAACCAATCAATGGCATCACTTATGTCATATACACTTGGTATGTCCAGTCCATTGTTAAATAAATAAATTTGAAATTAGTATTTGTAAATTTAAAAAAAGGAAAATGCAGAGTTGGGATAGCATTTTGTTGTTATCAAAGATGGTTGCGTCAAACAAAGATGGTGGCGCTGGTTAGGACACACACTGTGGAAGCCAACTGAGAGTATTACACAACAGGCCCTTTTTTTGGAATCTCCAGTGAAAAAGACAAAGAGGAATACCAAGTAATTCTTGGAGAAGACAGATAGAAGCAGAGATGAAGATGATGGGGAGTACATGGAACGATCTTAAAAGAATGGCAAGAAACAGAACGGCTTGGAAAGTGTTTGTTGAAGACCTATGCTCCACAGGGAGCTGAAAGGTAGAAGAAAGATGGTTGCGTCAGACTGAACTACCTGAAATTTGTGTGTCTGTTGCCTGAATGAACAATGTAATAGAATTGGACTTGTCTGTAGCTGAGTGGTGGTAATAGGGTTAGCTGTGACTTTGATTAACTTGCTGTAGAGGGATTGGTTGTGTCTGTTTTTGAATTGCTGTAGATGGGTTGGTTGTGTTGAGTTTGACTAACTATTAAAACATTGATGTTATGATTGGTATGAAACAAATGAAAAGACAATTAGTGATCACAGAGATGGGATTTCTCAGAAGAAATCTGAAAGTTCCCTGGACAGCTAAAAAGACCAATGAGGAAATTCTCAAAGAGGCCAACACAAAAAGGGAATAAAAAAAAAACATCAGAAAGAAACATTTTTCTGGCACTTCATGAGAAGAGGAGAGTTGGAATACTTGGTTACAATGGGGAAAATACAGGGAAAGAGAGATCGCGGATGACAAAGAGAAAAAATACTAGATAGCTTGGTGTCATGGCATGGTAAACAGTTAACAACAGAACTGATACAATGCACAGTGATAGAAGATTGTGGAAGGATATGATCGCCTATGCCAACCGGTATGGCACACGATAATGATATGATTAATTGAATTACTGTAGGTGGGTTGGTTATGTCTGAATTTGACTAATTATTAAAACATTAATGTTATGATTAATTGAATTACTGTAATAGTGTTGGTTATACCTATGATTGAATTACATTGAAGAAGTCTATGTTATATGCAAATGAGAGCTTATGAAGAGCAGTGGTTAGTATTGAACTAGTCTAACTCCAAGCAATCAACTTCTAGACTCACCACGCCACAAATGGGCACCATAGATTTTCTCTGATAAAGAAGTGCCTACCACACTACCCAAAAATGGTACAACAATATGGATACAACACCACATTTTCTGTATGCCACACTGAGATATAGATGGTGTACTATTTTTCTCAATTATGTAAATTTTCTTTGCACAGCTGGTCAAGCAGCTTAAAAAAGGAACCACATCTATAGTTTATAATCAAAACAGGTTTGACCTTGGTCGTACTTGCGTTGCTTTAAAAAGTGTAATATTGCTGGAATACTTCCTTTTCTTAATGCTACCCATTAAGTGGGCGTGGATGTATTGTGTTGCTAGATTACTGTTTAAAAAAAAATGTGATATCAGCACCTGGTAAATGGATCAAGAATCATAGAAATGAGAAGCTGTCGTAAAGCTGATGATAATAATTAACATTTTAAAAAAAAAAAAAGGAAAAAATAGTATGGTAACAGCTTTACATGGATGAGAAACAAAACAAAAGTAGAACAATATTTCAACCAAATGGCCTTCAGCAGGAACAACAAACCACAACACAAAAATATATCTGCTCCAATGAGCTCAACACATTTGTCTTTAGCATGGATAGATTTGCTTAATAATTTTATCCAGCTGTAGCTATTTGTGGCCTCTTGTTTTAGACTTGCCATGGGTTCTTTGTTCTTTATTATCTAAAATTGACTGCATGGACCGGAAGTATTATTGTACTGCTAGTCACTGAACCAAAGGTTCACAACTTCTTTATATAATAATGTATTTAATGATCCATTAAGAATGTTTCACTATTTGCTCTTATATTTCTGAATAAATATTTTTGTATATGGTTACTAATTTACTTGTAACAGTTACATATGTCATAGTCTGAAATAACAAATTCGTCCAGAATTTCAACATCATTTAATATCACAACTAATTCTCTATGAAGCGAACATTATATTTCTTGTGACACATTTTAAAATTACATTTCTGTACAGATTATGACTGAAATAAACAAAAGAATAGGAATGGTAAAAAGTAATTTTAATGCCATGAAAAATATACTAACATCAAAACAAATAACACCAGGACTAAAACTAAGAATATCAAAATGTAAAATGTTATATCTTCTCAACATTCCTGTATGGTGCAGAAACATGGACTATAGACGAGAAAACAGAAAAGAAAATTGAAGCCTTTGAAATGTAGATTTATAAGAAGAATAGAAGAATTGGATGGAAAGTAAAAGAAAACAAACAATGAAGTCTTAAAAGAACTAAAAATAAAAAGAGAACTACATCAACAGAAACAAATCCAACATTCAGGGGTCGCAGGATGTAGTAATTAGGAAGGTACACAAAGGTAAAGAATGTTTGAACATGGCAAACTATCAAATTTGGAAAAAATTTGTGTTTTAATGCTGTAGTTACTTCAGCATAGTAGTCTAGGGTTAATGTGGGCAGTGTTCTACAGGACCTTATTCACTGTTAATTGAGAGATCTAGACATCAGATCATACTGTCCAGAGACCACGGGATGGTAGAGCCATGAAGAAACCACTTATTCAAAGTGGAAATTCCTGCTGCCTGTGGTGAGACAAACTAGGGATCTTCCTGTGCAGAGGTCGCCATCTTAACTCCAGACCACTCAGTCTTTCTATTGTTGGTGTTATCTGTATTTTGAATTACTGTAACAGAACTGTCTTAGTCTGTAATTTGAATTACTGTAACAGAACTGTCATAGTCTGTAATTTGAATTACTGTAACAGAAGTGTCATAGTCTGTAATTTGAATTACTGTAACAGAACTGTCATAGTCTGTAATTTGAATTACTGTAACAGAAGTGTCATAGTCTGTAATTTGAATTACTGTAACAGAACTGTCTTAGTCTGTAATTTGAATTACTGTAACAGAACTGTCATAGTCTGTAATTTGAATTGCTGTAACAAAACTGTCATAGTCTGTATCTTTGAATTACTGTAACAGAAGTGTCATAGTCTATAATTTGAATTAATGTTACAGAACTGTCATAGTCTGTAATTTGAATTACTGTAACAGAACTGTCATAGTCTGTAATTTGAATTACTGTAACAGAACTGTCATAGTCTGTAATTTGAATTGCTGTAACAGAACTGTCATAGTCTGTAATTTGAATTACTGTAACAGACCTGTCATAGTCTGTAATTTGAATTACTGTAACAGAACTGTCATAGTCTGTAATTTGAATTACTGTAACAGAACTGTCATAGTCTGTAATTTGAATTGCTGTAACAGAACTGTCATAGTCTGTAATTTGAATTACTGTAACAGAAGTGTCATAGTCTGTAATTTGAATTACTGTAACAGAACTGTCATAGTCTGTAATTTGAATTGCTGTAACAGAACTGTCATAGTCTATAATTTGAATTACTGTAACAGAACTGTCATAGTCTGTAATTTGAATTGCTGTAACAGAAGTGTCATAGTCTGTAATTTGAATTACTGTAACAGAACTGTCATAGTCTGTAATTTGAATTACTGTAACAGAAGTGTCATAGTCTGTAATTTGAATTGCTGTAACAGAACTGTCATAGTCTGTAATTTGAATTACTGTAACAGAAGTGTCATAGTCTGTAATTTGAATTGCTGTAACAGAACTGTCATAGTCTGTAATTTGAATTACTGTAACAGACCTGTCATAGTCTGTAATTTGAATTGCTGTAACAAAACTGTCATAGTCTGTATCTTTGAATTACTGTAACAGAAGTGTCATAGTCTATAATTTGAATTAATGTTACAGAACTGTCATAGTCTGTAATTTGAATTACTGTAACAGACCTGTCATAGTCTGTAATTTGAATTACTGTAACAGAAGTGTCATAGTCTGTAATTTGAATTACTGTAACAGAACTGTCATAGTCTGTAATTTGAATTGCTGTAACAGAACTGTCATAGTCTGTATCTTTGAATTACTGTAACAGAAGTGTCATAGTCTATAATTTGAATTAATGTTACAGAACTGTCATAGTCTGTAATTTGAATTACTGTAACAGACCTGTCATAGTCTGTAATTTGAATTACTGTAACAGAACTGTCATAGTCTGTAATTTGAATTACTGTAACAGAACTGTCATAGTCTGTAATTTGAATTGCTGTAACAGAACTGTCATAGTCTGTAATTTGAATTACTGTAACAGAAGTGTCATAGTCTGTAATTTGAATTACTGTAACAGAACTGTCATAGTCTGTAATTTGAATTGCTGTAACAGAACTGTCATAGTCTATAATTTGAATTACTGTAACAGAAGTGTCATAGTCTGTAATTTGAATTACTGTAACAGAAGTGTCATAGTCTGTAATTTGAATTACTGTAACAGAACTATCATAGTCTGTAATTTGAATTACTGTAACAGAAGTGTCATAGTCTGTAATTTGAATTGCTGTAACAGAACTGTCATAGTCTATAATTTGAATTACTGTAACAGAACTGTCATAGTCTGTAATTTGAATTACTGTAACAGAAGTGTCATAGTCTATAATTTGAATTACTGTAACAGAACTGTCATAGTCTGTAATTTGAATTACTGTAACAGAAGTGTCATAGTCTGTAATTTGAATTACTGTAACAGAACTGTCATAGTCTGTAATTTGAATTACTGTAACAGAACTGTCATAGTCTGTAATTTGAATTACTGTAACAGAAGTGTCATAGTCTGTAATTTGAATTGCTGTAACAGAACTGTCATAGTCTATAATTTGAATTACTGTAACAGAACTGTCATAGTCTGTAATTTGAATTACTGTAACAGAACTGTCATAGTCTGTAATTTGAATTACTGTAACAGAACTGTCATAGTCTGTAATTTGAATTACTGTAACAGAAGTGTCATAGTCTGTAATTTGAATTACTGTAACAGAAGTGTCATAGTCTGTAATTTGAATTACTGTAACAGAAGTGTCATAGTCTGTAATTTGAATTACTGTAACAGAACTGTCATAGTCTGTAATTTGAATTACTGTAACAGAAGTGTGTCATCTGGTGTTTTTTATGAGCTCCCTTTTTGTGTTGGCCTCTTTGAGAACTTCCTCATTGGTCTTTTTAGTTGTCCAGGGAACTTTTAACATTCTTCTGAGAAATCCTATCTCTGTGGCCTCTAATCATCTTTTCATTTGTTTGTCTACTGTCCATGATTCGCTTCCAAAGGTCAGAATTGGTTCTATATAGCACCGATGAACTTTCTTGCTCACTTCTATTGACATAGATTTGTTGCATAAGATATTTTTCATTTTCTGAAATGCTATTTTGGCCTGAACTATTGTCAGGGGCCATGGGAAGTAGTAATTAGGAATGTACACGGAGGAGGGAAATGTGGAACATAGCAAAATGCTAAATTTGGAAGAATTTGTGTTTTGATGCAGTAATTTTTACTTAAGTATCATAATCTAGGGTTAAAGATGCTTTATCAGTTGTATCACACCCCATTACTGGCTCCATGCTACCAGCTTTACCGCAGCATTGCAATTATTTGCCTGTTCCCATGCTTTATCAGTTATTTCTTACTCTACATTAATTTAGGAGAGGTAATAGCAAGACAAAGAAAGATGTTAAATAAATTGTTGAAATAATTATATATGCCATATTACATATGCACAAACATATAATTTTGTAAATCACAATATTAGCATTTATACATTATAGAGGTACAGTATTTGCTAGTAATTAATAATTTTCTGTGGTAGCTACCAAAATTTGCATCAAAGAGTCAGTAACTTAAAAACTATTTATCTTTATGACACATATTACCATTGCTGGTGTATGGGGGTGAGGGGGCTGTGGGATAAAGGCTGCTTGGTCAAAGCAGTCGCCACAACTGTTGAGACTCAGGTTTATATTTCATCCGTGATAGAAAAAAAATCCTTTCTGTCTACTGCGGCTTTCGAATACCGTATGACCGCTTTTCAGCTAGCGAAACAGTAGATTTCGCTGCATGGCCACGCGCTCCTCAATGTTAACTTAATGATTGTAATAAATTGTTTGGATAGCTGATCTGTTTGTTTTCTTGTTAAAACCATGCAGGCACATATAAACCCAATCTACATGCACAGCTTGGGTCTGGTTTGGCATTACATTTTAGCCAGCATGCTGAAACAGACACAGGAAGTCAAATGTCACTAATGCTTGGTGGAGGAGACTATGGTCATGATCTCAGGTAATCAGATCTAGCAATATTCATACTGATTTAGCAATTATTTAACACTAGATCATGACACCTTCCTCCTTGTACCTTTCTAATATATCGACAGGGAAGAGACAGACGGGGAATCGCCTCCACAATGCAAGGCGAACTCGATCATATTTCTTCCTGGTGTGAGGTTTCAGGTGCCTTGGTTAATCCTAATAAAGTATCAGTTTCATGGTTCTCCCTCAACAATCATATTGTTAATACGGACACACCGGTAGTACGAATGGGAGCTGATGAGGTGACCAGGGACAAGTTGATGACATACCTCGGAGTTAAGTTTGATCGCAGCCTGTGTTTTCGGGACCGCGTCAACCATGTGATAACAAAATCCCGCAAAGGATTAGCTGCCTTGAAGGTCATGGCAGCTGCCAACATCAAGCAGAAGCTACTTACTTTTCTGTTCCAGGGATTAGTCCTCGCACCAATTGAGCATGCCCTGGCAATTCTTACTGTCAGTACGACTCAAATTAATACATTGTCACACTCGACAGGAAAAGTTGGGAACAGAACTTGGTCGTCGTTAATGCGGAGGTCAACGGCCTCATCTGCGATAACACCGATGAGAAAGATGCAGCCATCTATACAGACGGATCTGTAATACGACACCAAAGAAGTGCATGGGCATTTACAACACGCTCAGCAGGCAGAATAGTCAAAGAAGACAGTGGTGCATATATCATGACCACGAGTAGCATGACAATGGAGGTGATGGCAGTGACCAAGGCATTCAAATGGTTAGAGTCACAAGACTACACCCACGCATGTATACTGAGTGATTCAATGAGCATGATAAAAAAAAGTGGAGGCAGGCTCTGTACGCATGCAATGGGTAGTGTCATTGCAGAAGTCCAAAATACGTAAGGTCACCTTTGTCCTATGTCCCTGGGCATGCGGGAGTACGGGGAAATGAAAGAGCGGACAGGTTGGCTAGCTGTGTTGTTGTTGAGGACAGGCAACCAATGGATCGGGCGGAATCATCAATGCCCTCCGAGATGTGGGAAGAGCACAGAACTTCGACAGACATAGATCCACGTCACTTCTTCGGATGATGGAGATGGGAGTTAAGATGGGCACAGCCAGAAATGAGAAACTTAGTGGCCATGTAAGAAGACTTATCAACCAACACAGAACTGGAGTCGGCAGTCACTGGACACTGCGGGACATGCTGAGGAGGGGATCTGAGCACCTATGGACATGTTCGGAGTGCAATGATAATGACCCGCAAATAACTCAATAACCTTTCTAATTCTTTGCTTCTGCTGACTCCTGAGTGTTTGATTTATTTCCTTTGATGTTGGATATTTTTTTTTAACACGTGTGTGTTGTTGTAAAATTACAAAGGTGTTATAAGAACACGGCTGTTTTTATTTTAACATAAATTTTGCCAATTTTCTAGGAATTTTTTTTTTTAATGAAGGTGGGGAATTTTTTTGGCTGTCGGCGAGACATCAAACAAACCTTTGTAACACAAGATAGGTAGCGAATGACACTAAGAGGAAGTTGAACATACGGCTTGAATAATGGCAGACATGTGAATTGACAATGTAACACCTCCGGTAGCCACAGCGCCATAGGGTCAAATTTCAGGCCATTAATTGAACGTAAGCCAGGAAATGATTACTGCATCCAATTACTATGTCTCTACTAGTGTAAACATGGGGAGCCGCGATAGCTCAGTGATTAGTGAACTGGACTACAAAGGACATGAGGTCAGGTTCGATTCTAATCGACAGCTTCCGGGTTCACCCAGCCTTAAAAATGGGTACCGAATTGTTTCTGGGAAAGTAAAGCGGCAGAGCCGTAATACCATCCACATTACCCCAAAAATCACGTGTTGAAGGTCTATAAAAATTATGGCCACTAACACCATATTCTCTATGCGCCACTAGGCATGACGGGGCTGTTTAGTTTTTACTCTTTTACTAGTTTAGACGGGGTTGTTTAGTTTTTACTCTTTTACTAGCGTAAACACAGCTGTGTAGCAAAAGTTCAAAGAAAATACTATTTTTGGAACTCCAAATATAACATTTAATGTTCGTACATTTTACAAAAGTGTTGTGAAAACATGGTTCGCTGGAATGTGTCATAATCTAGTGTGAAGTGACGTTTGAATATTTAGTTAGCTTCTTAGCCACATGGGTACATGTGTATGTAATTATTTTTGTTTACAGAATTGTGTACCATGTTATTTTATCATGTTACATTTTCTTGAGAAGATAAACATCAAAACTGCTTTCTTTTTACCACAATGTAGGAGGAATACAAGATTGACAGTTTTTCCTCAGTATCTTCTCTTAGTTGGGAAGTTGCAATAGAACAGTGGTTAGTGAGCTGGTCAACTGAGGAAATAAGGCTAAGTTCACTCCCCTGACCAACTGGCTTCTGATTTAACCTTTTTGGGTACCCAGGATGTTTACTTCTTTGAAAGAATCATGGCCTGGCATAGTGCTTACTATATTACACACACAAAAATTAGTTAATGGTCAAAGATAATACTATTTTTTAATATATATATATATATAGATATATATATATATATATATATATATATATATATATATATATATATATATATATATATATATGGGAGCTGCAATAGCTCAGTGGTTAGTGAACTGGACTACAAAGGACAAGAGGTAGGGTTCGATCTCAACCGACGGCTTCCGGTTCACCCAGCTTTTAATGGGTACCGCATTTTTTTTCTGGGTAAGTAAAGCGGCACGGGCGTAATACCGACCACATTACCCCAAAAATCATGTGCTGAAGGTCTGTAAAATTTATGGTCACTAACACCATATTCCCTATACGCCACTTGGTGTGACGGGTGTACTTTACTTTTTTACTATATATATATATATGTATATGGCCTTTGGTGTCTTGACAGACGGTTGGTAGCAAGCAATCATGATAAGTTAGTTTGGTAAAATATCAGTCTTATGCTGTATGCTGTTTTATTGAACAACTTCTATCTTGGCTGAATCTGCCAATATTGGACAGACAGATTTTTATTGGACTGACTGAAAAATGAACAAGGTGTATTTGTGATGCCTGGCTGATGAACAAAGGTGTATTTGTGATGCCTGGCCGATGAACAAGGTGTATTTGTGATGCCTGGCCAATGAACAAGATGTATTTGTGGTGCCTGGCCTCATCTCGTTTCTCCTGCACCCTTTTCCTTCTGAATTTTATATCAGTGCTGCCTTGAATGTTGTGCTGTTTTAAATTTTTGTATCTATGTGCTAGCCAGATTTTTGTTTCTTTCACTGATAGAGAATTCACTCAAGGAAGTCCTGCAAACATCCGTATATCTCACAACTGTGGACTACTTTTTGGACTCTTTCCATCCTTAAGTTTGGTAGAAAATATTTGTTTGGGAATACGATTGTTTCCCATTTTTCTTACATGACCCAGCCACCTCAGTCTCCGACTCCATTGGCCAAATAAATAATATTGACATCAACATATTTTCCTCTATGTGCTAAACTTGAGGATATGTTTCCCTTGTAGTAAAAATGATATTTTCATTACCTGTTATTATTTTTTTATTTTTAGAGCTGAAGATTTGCCAGCTGCCCATAGAGCTCCAGAGACAATTGTTGAATTGCCTCAACAAGACCGTAGCAAACCACAGAAAAGACAGCTACAGCAACAAGGGGATAAACAGATTCAACATCAAGAACCATCACTTCGGCAGATGCAGATTTCACCTTTGTCCAGGCCAGCGGATTCTCCTCCTGAGTCCTTAGCTAGCCCTGTTAGAAAGCAAAGGGTAATAACACATTGCACTTTTAACATGCAATTCTATATATGGAGTTTTGTTGAGAACAAAGCGAAAATTAATAATAATAGCTGGGAAAATATTTTCTTTCATGTTAGCTATGTGCTAGAATGTAGATTTTCATTTGAAAAAAAAAGGGTATCTTGAGATCAATGTTTATGTAGGAGCGAGGTGACTAAATGGACATGATCGTTTTTCAAATTTCGTGTAGACACAGGTTTGATTTTCGCTGGGGTGGACAGGTTTTTTTCTCTCTATTAATTGCTAATAAAAGCTTCCTGAGCACTTTATAGTGCTGATAAGCATAGATAATGCACAAAATGTAGTGCCAGTATGCAGCCTTTATTCTCTCTTATAGACCTCCTGGCAGACCCCCCTTGAAAATGGCGCAACAATTGCTCTTTACAACATCTACCTTAGTTTTATGCAGTTGTGATGTAAAATACAGAACTCCCTCCCTCAAAGTCTGACCAGAATGTTTGTCTAGCCTGCCATTCCCAGAAAAATTACACCACAACTATATATTTTATATTACAATATACCAGACTCACATAATTTTATATCTTTTAACATTGAACACCATATTTGTTTAAACAGAAATACAATTTCTGTGAGTAAAAGTGAAAATCATATTTTTTGCTATATTCATAGTTGGAGTCTATCTATGTTTTTGTGCTCGCCACGTGGGTGACCGAAAGTGATTTAATAATATTTTATGATCCGCTTAATTCATGACATTTAGTCTTTCATAATAACATTGAACACTGATATTTGTTTATACAATAATGTAAATTTTATAATATCTGTGAGTGAAAGTAAATGTAATAATATATTTGATGGTTTCAATTTTGTGAAATTTGTCCTGGAAGTTGAACTATATTTTTGTGCTCATCGTGCCAATAAAAGCGACATTCATAAACACTGGGCTATTAGGAAGGCAATTGTTATTTTAGCAAATTTGCAAGATGAGCTGAAACAACAGACACCGCAATGTTGGCTGCGTTACATAAACAATAACCATTTTTATAGTAGTGAGAGCTGAATAGATAGCAATCCTGAATGTAAATTGGAAAATCTTAATTTTTGTCATGGAAAGGGGTTCATTTGCTTCATTTTAGGGTCTCATTTGCGTCTTTGTGGCTTATGACATTACAACTAAAGAGCATGTCTTGAACAGGTGTGAGAAATGTAATAAATGCTGTAATGATAGGTTTTTTTTAATGTGTCTATATAGATACATATATAAATTATAGTTAAATAATTCAATATTACTCTCATTTTCTTATATCTTTAATTTATTGACAGGATTACTATGGTCCACAATATGTGTTCTGGAATATTAAACCTTCCATTAGAATTGCCGTTCCGCCATCAGATGTAAGTTATTTACAAAATACATTGCTTTATAATTAATTTCTGTATGTGTTTGTAACCTTGGTGTGGTACCAACCATATCTTCCAGAAATGTGCCGTTGGTCACAAAACTATATACCTCATTTTTCCTCTTACTCCAAGCAAGGCATGGAAGGAACCATTATGTTTGTTTACATTGTGGATGGATAGTAACAAAGTCTGTTTTTTTTTTTTTTTTTTTTTTGGGGGGGGGGGGGTGCCTCATTTTTCACACATCGAATCAGTTAAAAAAAAAATAGGTGTGTGGTCTTTGAGCATAGTGGAAAAGGAATGAGGAGTGAGAGAGAGCACTGGGCAGCTCTCCCTCAGAAACAAGATGTGTCCCACAGAAGTAGAGCCTGTACACTTTAACGTTTTTGTCTATGGTGGAATCAATTATTGACAGGAGGTCATGCAAAAGGTCGCTGTGGTTACAGATGAGATAAGTACAGAACAATTACTAAAGCTGAACTCCAGCAGCTATGTAAATTTATAATCAAACTTGGCTTGATTAATTATTGTAATATAGCAGAAAGCTGTATTTTACAGCCTTGTGGATAAGACACTTTAGTTACAGACTAACCAGTCTGGCCTGGCCAAATGAATAGGGGTCGCATGGGAAGGCAACCAGGTACTCAAAAATTCCAGTACAAAGACGAATGTATGTGTTGGGTTGAAAGGTGCAAATATCAGTTTTTTTTTTAAAAAACTGCAAACAACAACATAGCGCACTTATGCCCACTTAACATCCTTTAAAAGGCGGATGATCAACAGGGATAACAAGCATAGAGATTAGTGAATCAGAGCAATCCAGGAGATCAACTATTCTTGTAGTCATTGGGTGAATACACACATGCAGAATGTAATTACAATTATAGAACTTGTTTACATAGTGAGTGAAAGAAACCATTAGCATGGAAATACTGCTGTATGCTGTAATAGATTGACAAACTTTGCAGTTTTATCTTCCATAAATTGTTTTTGTGTCGTGGACTGGTTGGGCTGGAGGCAAGACGTCGGCCTCGAGACAGAGAGGTTGTGGGTTCAAATCCCAGCTACACCGGTTGCGATTTTTATTTATGATTTCTCTCTGCTGCAACCACCCCTGGTCTCAGCAGAGGCCCGGCTTGAATCGTCAATTACTCATTGTCAGAAAAAATATGAGTAGCTCCAAAATCTGAGTTATCTGCCTGTGCAGTGAGGGTCCCCTGTGCAATCGGCTGCCAGGTAAAATTGGATTAACACGCAAAACTCACTTCCTAGTCTCTAGGGACTTCGTCAGAGCTGGCGAATGAGAAAAAAAAATTGTTTTTGATAATATTGGAATCAATATATTGAAATAGCTTCATTTATCTTTATAAACTTCAGAGTCTGAAAAATGTTGCACTGTTGAGAAAACTGACAGTAATCCATTTGACTGGGCAAAAGCTGGAGGTTGTCCTTGACCCAAGTACCAGCGGACAGCAACTTTTTGACACAGTCATTCCTCATTTAAACATTGATGATTTTTTCTTTTTTGGATTGACATACATGTCAGGTAAGTTGCCAGAGAATTTTTGTTTTTAATATTGCTATCTAAATTATTTGTCATTTGTTAAATGTCGTTGAAATGTATCTAAGAAAGCATGTTTTCTGTATTTGTTTGCTTAACTCTTGGAGAAGCCACTCATTGAATGTTTATTAAAATGTGACAGAGATATTAATTAGGGTGCTGTTCTGAGAGTAGAGAATCAGAATTTGCATGAATTGAAAGGAACAACTGAGAATTGAAAGGATGAATTAGTGTGTGTGCCCAGTAAGATTGGGAAACTACTATCAGCTCTTAATTGTATTGTCTGTTGAGAAGTGCTGATGAAAGCCTATTTCTTTGAATTAGTAATCAGTTACTATTGTTTATTGAGTTAATTGCGGGTCATCATCATTGCACTCCGAACATGTCCATAGGTGCTCAGATCCCCTCCTCAGCAATTCCTCAGTGTCCAGCGACTGTCGACTCCAGTTCTATTTTGGTTGATAAGTCTTCTTACACGGCCATTAAGTTTCTCAATTCTGGCTGTGCCCACCTTAACTCTCATTTCCATCATCTGAAGAAGTGACGTGAATCTGTGTTTGTCGAAGTCCTGTGCTCTTCCCACATCTTGGAGGGCATTGATGATGTCCACCCGATACATTGGTTGCCTGTCCCCAACGACAGTGCAGCTAGCCAACCTGTCCGCTCTTTCATTTCCCCGTACTCTTGAATGTCCAGGGACATAGACAAAGGTGACTTTACGTATTTTGGATTTCTGCAACGACTCTACCCATTGCATGCGTACAGAGCCCGCCTCCACTTTTTTAATCATGCTCATCGAATCACTCAGTATACATGTGTGGGTGTAGTCTTGTGACTCTAACCATTTGAATGCCTTGGTCACTGCCATCGCCTCCATTGTCATGCTACTCGTGGTCATGACGTATGCACCACTGTCTTCCTTGACTATTTTGCCTGCCAAGCGTGCTGTAAATGCCCATGCACTTCTTTGGTGTCGTATTACAGATCCGTCTGTATACTATTTATACTATTGTTTATGTTGAGCTGGTTCAATTTCTGTAACACTAAATGCAGATTATACATGGAAAACAAAACAGTGAAAGAGATTGATCACTTTATCTATCTTGGAAGTCACATTGATCAGAAAGGGGATACAAGTAAAGAAATTAGAATCAGAGTAGCTAAAGCAGTAACGTTCTTCAAAAGTCTTGGGAAGATGTGGAAATTAAAATTCATCAACACAAAAACAAAACTTAGACTTCAAAATAAATGTACGATCAACCTTTACATATGCATGCGAGAGCTGGAAAATAACAAGAGACAGACACAAAGTTGAACACATTTGAAAACAAATGTAAATAAATGAAAAGGGAAATACTTAGTATATCTATCTATCTATTGACCTTTCGAGCCGTTGCTTGCCCATAGGGCGTAGACCAAGATACACCTTCTCATATCTGAATTTTTGTTCTAGCAGTTTTCTTTTAAAGATTTTTTATCAAATCTCGCCATTTGTCTCTGTTCTGTGCAAGCAGCTCTATCTCATTGAGGGAGCCGAATCCTGTTGCTCTTGTCTCTCTCATCAATGTTCTTCTCAGTGTCTCCCTGGGTCTTCCTCTTTTTCTCTTACCTGTTGTTTCCCATATGAGGGCCTGCTTTGCTATTCGGTTATTATCTCTTCTCATCACATGTCCAAGATATGACCATCGTCTTTTCTTTATTACTGAAGATATTAGTGGTTGATTGGCGATTTCTCTAATTTCCTCGTTTGTTTTGAATTCGTTCCATGCTATACCAAATATTTTCCTTAGACATTCTCTTACCTGTTGTTTCCCATATGAGGGCCTGCTTTGCTATTCGGTTATTATCTCTTCTCATCACATGTCCAAGATATGACCATCGTCTTTTCTTTATTACTGAAGATATTAGTGGTTGATTGGTGATTTCTCTAATTTCCTCGTTTGTTTTGAATTCGTTCCATGCTATACCAAATATTTTCCTTAGACATTTATTTTTGAATGCGTTCAACTTTGTTTCTATATCTCTTGTTGTTTTCCAGCTTTCACACGCATACATAAGGGTTGATAGTACATTTGATTTGAATAGCCTAAGTTTTGTGTTTGTGCTGATTAGTTTTGATTTCCACAACTTTTCAAGGCTTCAGAAAGACATTGCTGCTTTAGCTATTCTGATTCTAATTTCTTTACTTGTATCCCCTTCTCGATCACTTAGTATAGCATGGAACAAATTCAAAACAAATGAGGAAATTGAAGAAATCGCCAATTATCAGTAATCAAGAAAAGATAATGGACATATGTTGGATATGTGATGAGGAGAAATAATAACCGGTAACAAAGTAAACTCTCATGTGGGAAACAACAGGTAGAAAGAAAAGAGGATAACCCAGAGAGACACTGAGAAGAACATTGATCAAAGATGCAAAAGCAGCAGGAATCTACTCCCTCAACGAGATTGAGATGCTTGCACAAAACAGAGACAAATGGTGGGAATATGATAATTGTTTTTTTGCAGGGATTGAGTGTGCTAGAAAGAAAATTTAGAAAAAGAGAAAGAGTATCTGGGTCTATGCCCTATGGGTGGCCACGGCTCGAAAGGTCAATAAATAGATAGATAGAAAGGTAATCAGAGGCTAGTACTGATATCTTATTATGTATAAAATGTCATTTGATGAAATTGCATATTTGACTGGAGTATATTATTTGGTAATACAGAAGGTGAGCATTTTTTCTTGGATGCTGAGACCAAGCTACACAAAGTAGCACCAGAGGGTTGGAAAGAGGGGCCAAAAGGTCAAGCCATTCATGTAACATTCACACTTTATGTCAGAATCAAGTTTTACCCAGATTCCCTCACAGATTTCCGGTAAGTTGACCATTCTTGTATTGATGTGTTGTTTACAGCTATTATAATATGGTTATTTATTTATTTGTGGCAAGTGTTTTATTGAGACAGGACTAGTTTGGTTCAGTAGTGTAGTTTACTATGTTAGGTAAGTGGGGGTAATTCTGTAATAAAGAAGATATAGTGGCAACACTTGTTCGACAGAGCCTTCTGATAATCAGATTGCCTCATTCTACAAAACTCTGTATAAACAGTTTTTCCTATTAATTTTAGGTAGGTATAGGTAATACTGTAATAAAGAACATATATTGGCAACATTTGCTGAATGGGTCCACTTCTGATGATCAGATTCCCTCCTGCTGTGAAGCTCTATGTAAAGAGATTGCTTGCTGCTGTGAAGCAATGTATAAAAAGCTATTGCATTTAAGTAAGTGCAGGTAAATGTGTAATAAATAACAACATATACTGGCAACAAAAAGCAGCCATAAGAACTGGAAATCAGTTGGAAATGTTTCAACAAATAAAACAAAGCCCAGTGAGTTTATGCTAAGATACTATGCTAAAGACAGATGTGTCAGGCCAAAAGGCTCAGATAAAGCAGCTTGCCATAAACTAATGATGCAGTGCATCATTCGCAGTCTTAGCATCCCTTTAAAGGCAGACAATAAAGAAGAATAAACATTGAGCGAATGCTACAGAATAAGAAGATATTAATACCCATAACAACTTATAGAATGCCTAAAAGAGATACATCCAGATGATATGGACATACGCCTAATATGTAATCTATACTGGGAGCAAACAGCAATAATAAAATATAACAAAGAAAACTCTACACCCATTGATATAAAAAGAGGAGTAATACAGGGATGCATCCTATCACCAAGCTTGTTCAATCTATACACGGAGCAAATTTTTAAAAACATCATAGAGATGCCAGGCCTACAAATTAATGGAAAGATAATCAATAACCTAAGATATGCTGACGATACTCTACTACTAGCAGAAAATCCTAAAGATCTACAACAATTACTTAATGAAATAAACATGACAAGCAAAAAATATGGACTAGATAAGAATATCAAAAAGACTGAAACTATGATCATAAACAAAGAAAATACTCAAAACCCACAAGTAGATATCAAAATAGAAGGAATAGGCCTGGAGACAGTTCAGAACTACAACTACCTTGGACATTCTATAACCAGTGATGGAAAATGTACAACTGAAATGAACAAAAGAATAGGAATGGCAAAAAGTAATTTTAATGTCATGAGGAACATACTAACATCAAAACAAATAACACCAGGGCTAAAACTAAGAATCGCAAAATGATACATCTTCTCAGTATTCCTATATGGTGCAGAAACATGAACATTAGACAAGAAAACAGAACAGAAAATTGAAGCCTTTGAAATGTGGATATATAGAAGAATAGGTAGAATAAGGAGGAAAAGAAAACAAACGATGAAGTCTTAAAACTACTAAAAATTAAAACGAGAACTACTAAGCACAATTCAAACAAGACAAATGCTATTTTTGGGTTATGTTAAAAGACACAACATTAGGTTAAAAGACCCTCCTGGAGGGGAAAATACAAGGTAAAAGAGGCAGAGGCAGACCAAGACTAACATGGACGAGTAACATCAAAAGATGGACAAATCAGCCTATGACAACCTGCACCATCAAAGCAAGAGACAGAGAAGAATGGTGCTCCATGGTAGCCAACCTTCGTTGCGGAGAAGGCACTCGATGATGACGATGATGAATACCCATAAAGGGCCCACCTGAAATCTGCTGGCTTGCGTTCCCCTGATGACTAAAGGAATACATCTCCTCATCAAATGCCCTTAAGTGGAAGTTAAGTGGGTGTGTCTGCGTTGTCTTGTGGTTTGCAGTAAAACTGATATTTGCGCCTTTCATCCCAATACATCCACCTTCAGCATGTTATTTTTGAGTACTGGGGTGTCTTCCCTCTTTGATCCCTATTTGCTTGGCCAGACTAGACAGGTTAGTCTGTTACTGGAGGCACCACGGAGAGGTTGAGTATGGTCTGGATGGTTCTGGTTCATCGATCCTGTCGCACGCCATCAGCTGTGAGTAGCTGACGACTTCCAGCTCCGCTGCTGGGAGGCAACTTTGCCTCCTCCTGAAATATCAGTCATATTCACAGTACGAACAGCTTGAAATATGTTGTATTATAATTTGTATTTTTTCTTCTTCTTCTTCTACCTTTTTAGCTCCCAGTGGAGCATAGGTCTTGAACAAACACTTTCCAAGTCTTTCTGTTTTTTGCCATTCTTTTAAGATCATTCCATGTCTTCCCCGTCATCTTCATCTCTACTTCTATCTGTCTTCTCCAAGAATTCCTTGGTCTTCCTCTTTGTCTTTTCCCCTGGGGATTCCAAAAAAGGGCCTGTTGTGTAATACTCTCAGTTGGCTTCCGTAGTGTGTGTCCTATCCAGCGCCATCATCTTCGCTGTATCTCTTTATCCACTGGTGTTTGACAGACTGGGTACATTTCCATAATTCTATGTTAGTGATTTTATCCTACCATTTCCATCCTTTTATCCTGCGTAAGCATCCACTATAGTACGAACATTACAGGTGCCAATTCTGGAGGATTTCCTGGTAGACAAAGGGTGAGTCGGCAACCCGGGCTCAACTTTTCTTTTCTTTGACTTGTCCATGTTTGTGAAGTTTTTTCGGCTTATTTTTTTTACAGTATGGGATAGCCAGTCCCATGCCCAATCCTCCTTTCTCGCCTCTTACGAACATGCCTGGTAGGGTACAGTGCCACTATTCTTGACTCCTCTTTCGGGCCCCGGTAGAGCACGGGCGATAATTTGTACTGCAGTGTCATAAACAAGTGAGTCACAGATTGACATCATAATCTAGAGTTAACAACTGTAAGTAAAAATAGACTGTCATGTTGATCGTGGAGTGAATAGATTTAGTATTTGATTGTAACTCAGACAGAAATGATTATCTGCCCTTCAAATATGTCTTCATTTTTATTAACACTTTCGCTTCTCCTGTGGTAAGTTTCCTATGCTTACCATTTTACAGTCAAATTGTTGAAAAGCTTGATGGGGCTGCTTCTGATGATCAGATTGCCTACTGCTGTGAGGCTCTGTATAAAGAGTTTCCTATTTCTGAGGTTAGCATTTCACGCAAGAGATGAAATGCTTCCATGAATCTAGCTGCCATTAGGAAGTCTTTCATGAGTATTTCATAGCTTGATGGTCACGCACTTCTGTTGGGTATTTGCACAATAGATAAGGAAAGTAAGGTCTAAATTCATTCCATTTTTCACTTTTTAAAAAATGTTATTGGTCACAAACAGTTAACACAACCAGTGGTTGGATGTTCATTGACTTTGTGATGGCATAAGCATAATCTGTCTACCTTCCTCAGTCTATGATGACAGTCTGTCATATGATGCTGCAAGTCAGCAGTGCATCACTCTCACAGATTCTTTGCACTAGGTTACTTTAGGACTGCCACTCCTAAAAAGTGAATTTTATTTTAAAATGGTTGTTAATAATGAATTTTAAACATTAACTATGCATTTTATTTTTGTAATGTTTTATTCTGTTTGCTTCTCTTTGAACAGATATGTTAGAAGTATCCATAAAGTTTGTTTTATAAAATTGTATTTGTTTTAATTAGTAGCAAGTTGTAATAAGCAAAGTTGCTGGAAGCTTGTTTGTTGCTGAATTTCTGTAATTAATTATCTTTTAATGCCTTCCTTTCCTACTTAGCCACATGGGCAGCTACCACATCCTCTATCTTCAGCTACGGAAAGACATCCTAGAGGAGCGAGTAACTTGTGACTTTGACACACTCGTCCGCTTGGCTGGTCTGGCTATTCAAGCTGAATATGGAGACCACAGCCAGGCGGTCATGGAAGAAAATATTTTTATACCAGAACATTACTTTCCCAGTCGAGTTGTGCGAAGAGTTGGAGCATCAGCCATGACAGATAAGGCTTTGAGAGAGCACAGAAGTTGTACAGGAATTCCTGAGTCTCAAGCAGAGATTGAGTACATAAAGGTACCTTGAGAGCTCCTTATATTTTTATAGTGGAAGGAAATGCTGAAAACTGCATTATTTGTGTCGTTTATTAGATGAATCAAAGGTGAAATGGTTTATTAAAATGGGATATGCTACAGGAAAATAAATATTGTAGATTAAATGACATAAATAAGTTGTTTTGATATGAAATTATAATACTTGATCTTGATCGTTCAAGCACTGCTAGATGTTGCATAGGGATTACACTATTGTTTTTTGCCATCTATCATCTTCTGGGAGAGATTTTCCATCTTATTTATGAGTCTATGCCTGCTAACTTTGCTTCTCTTTTATTTGTTCTTTCAGTGTCTCAAGATCTTCCTCTTATACTACATCCTGATGTTTCCCATAGAAGAGCCTGTTTTGAAATTCTTTTGTTGTCTCTTCTCAGCATATGCCTGACATATGTCTATCTTCTCTTCCTAATTGTGTATTAGATCGTTGGTTGCATGACCATTTCTCTTATCTCAATATTAGTCTTGAATTCATTCCATTATACACAAAGTATCCTTAAGCATTTGTCTTTGAAATTATTTAATTTTTTTCTCAATCTCTTTTGTTGCTTTCCATCTTTCATATGCTTAGGGAAGGGTTAATAATACATATTGCGATGAATATTCTAATACCCACAATTTATTTTTTTTAAATTGTATTTGTTCATGCAAACATCATCCAGTTGCCATGGAGACCAAGATAAACAGCTGCCATATTGAAATGTAAGGAATAATTTTCCTGCATTAATAAGCACCACAGCAACACAATTTATTGACGTACTTGTTCTCTTTTGTATCCTCTGGTCTGGAGAAGATTATTGTGCTAATATAAAAGTAAAGTACCCCCGTCATGCCAAGTGGCGTATAGGGAATATGGTATTAGTGACCATAAATTTTACAGACCTTCGGCACATGATTTTTGGGGTAATGTGGTCGGTATTACGCCCGTGCCGTTTTACTTTCCAAGAAAAACAATCCGGTACCCATTAAAGGCTGGGTGAACTGGAAGCTGTCAGTTGGGATCGAACCCTACCTCTTGTCCTTTGTAGTCCAGTTCACTAACCACTGAGCTATCGTGGCTCCCATTCTGCTAATACGAATACGTTAATTTTATTTTATAATTTTTTTTTTTTCTGTTATCAAAGTCCCAAATTATGATTGATGGTAACCAATTGAACAGAAGAGTCCTATAAACAGTTCTCACTTTTGTCCAAAGGTAACAAGCATGTGCCCAAATATGTCAGGTTATATGAGATTTGTATGGGAATTTCTGGGGTATCCTTTTCCTGAGATCACATGAATGGCAAAAACCTAAAGTTACTCTTTACATTTTACTAAATATCTCATAATTACTCTTCACACTTTACTATATATCTCATAATTACTCTTCACACTTTACTATATATCTCATAATTACTCTTCACACTTACTATATATCTCATAACTACTCTTCACACTTTACTATATATCTCATAATTACTCTTCACACTTTACTATATATCTCATAATTACTCTTCACACTTACTATATATCTCATAATTACTCTTCACACTTTACTAAATATCTCATAATTACTCTTCACACTTTACTATATATCTCATAATTACTCTTCACACTTTACTATATATCTCATAATTACTCTTCACACTTTACTATATATCTCATAATTACTCTTCACACTTTACTATATATCTCATAATTACTCTTCACACTTTACTAAATATCTCATTATTACTCTTCACACTTTACTATATATCTCATAATTACTCTTCACACTTTACTATATATCTCATAATTACTCTTCACACTTACTATATATCTCATCAAAACACAAACGTCAATGGCACACATTAAGATTGAGTTCTCACCGACCATTTCGCAGGCTGACAGTGCACTGACGGTATGTGAGGTGCAAACATTTACAGACACCTATTGTCTGGACGAGCATTCTTGGTCGTTTTGTGCAGTGTGTAGTGGGTGTAGTAAAGGCTGCAATGTCATCATCGGTACTTGTCATGGCTACTGTTCACATGGGATCTATGGACACGACTGTTCCGGGTCTTGTCTCAGTGTCTGTCCTTTATTTGAGGAAAAATTTGGAAAATGCCTACAATGTAAACATCTTGGCTATACCTGTAATGACACTTGTCCCGATGGTAATTTTGGGCTACAGTGCGAATAGATGTGTTCTGATGGCTGTGACATCATATGTACTCTCAAATGTCCGGACAACTGTTTCAACGACACCTGTCAACAGTCGATCGGGAATCTGTACATGCAAGAGAACGTTCTTTGGGTCAGACTGCACTCTCAAATCTCTGGACAACTGTTTAACGAAACCTGTGATTCCCACGTTCAGAAGAGTCTGCCGACTACAACAAGCCCAAGCATATGGGCACTTTAATGTATTTCTGTGCTAGACATGGTTCATTTTTTGGTGTTTTTTAGTGAAGCCATGGCTCATATCTTGTTGTGTTTCTGTCCTAGCCATGGCTCATATCTTAGCTTGTGTGTGCTGGCCATGGCTCTTATCTTGGTGTGTGTCATGTTAGTCATATCTCATATCTCGGTGTGTCCGTGTTAATCATGTCTCATATCTTTATGTGTGTCTGTGTTTAGTCATATCTCATATCTTAGTGTGTACCAGTGTTAGTCATATGTCATATCTTTGTGTGTGCATGTCTAGGTTAGTGATATCTCATATCTTTGTGTGTGCATGTCTGTGTTTGTCACATCTCATATCCTTGTGTGTGCATGGCTATGTTAGTCATATCTCACATCTTTGTGTGTGCATGTCAATGTCAGTTATATCTCGGGGAACAGGCAAATAATTGCGATGCTGCGGTGAAGCTGGTAGCAAGAGGCCAGTGGTGAGGAGTGTAGAACACTCCAAGGTATGAAGACAGCTTCACAAGGGAGGAACACAACACAATACTGACGTTTCGGCCAGGGGCCTTTTTCAGAGTTCAAGGACAACGAAAACAAACAATGAAACACAATTATCTATAAATACATGATCAGAAGAAGAGGATAGAAAAGAAAAAAGTAGGATGATGAAAAAAAAAAAAAAAAAAAAAAAAAAAAAAAAAAGAAGAGAGCTAAGATAAGAATATAGAAAGGATATGAGAATATATGTATAATTAAAATATAAAATACAGAATCACTTAGCTTTGAACGACTGGTTAATCCGCCGGGAACCCAACGAAAGAATGACTACAAAAGGATCTCCCGAGGCGGGAAAATGGAAACGAGGCTATGACTGACCAGAGTTCATACACCTGAAGAAAGAACTAGAAACCCAAACGACAGCTTCTACAGCTAATGTCGTACAAGAAAAAAAAGGGGGGGGGGGAAATAAGGTAACAAGAAATAACGGGGCCTAACAAGAAGGGGGTGGGGGGGGGGAAGAGAAATGAAAAGGACTAAGAGAGTCCGGAATGGGGAATATGAGGAGAGGAAGTGAAAGAAAGAAGGAACGAAAGAAATAGGGCCCAGCGAGGAAAAGAAGTAGGGAACGGAGAGACTCAGGAGGATACTAGGAATATATATACAAAGAAGAGTATACATCAGAGGAGGACAGGTAAAAGATAGGATGAGAAGCGGAGGGATACACAGAGAATAATACGCTGGCAGGATTGCCTAAAGAGGAAAGGAAAAGGGGAAACGGAGAAAGCGATGAGGAGGAGAAGGATAAAAAGGTAATACGCAAAAAGGAAAAGAGAAGAGGGGGGGGGGAGATGGAAGGGTACAGAAGGATGGGGGTGAAGACAAGGAGCAGATGAGCATAAATATGAGATGAGAAGAAGAGTAGGGGTGGGAGAAGGGTACAGAGGAAGATGGGTCCTCAGAGGGACTGGATACATTGATGCCACGAGGGGTGAGGCAACCCCAGCGAGCGATCAGACGGTGCTCAAGAGTGAGACGACTATGGTGGTCAGAAGAGCATGATACTAAGCCCGTGACCCAGACATCGGCTATACCGTGATGGCCACTCGAGTTAAAGTGGGCAGCTACAGGAGTGCCAGCTTCTCGGGTGATGTCGTATAAATGTTCTCGGCACCTATCGCCGATCCGACGACCAGATTGACCGATGTAGGTTAACTTGCATCTCTTGCAGATGATGGCATAAATGATATTCCGCGATGTGCAAGTGAATCCCTCTCTGATCTTGAAAGGACCATTAGGAAAGAGAACAGTGTCCGTCTGGAGAACGTGGTCACAGGTTTTGCACACTCTGCGGTTGCAGGGAATAGTACCTCTATGGCTAGGGAGGGAAGCTGGAAGACGACCTCTGACAAGAAAGTCGCGGAGGTTACGGTCACGTCTAAAGGCCACCAGTGGTGGGTCAGGAAAGAGCAGACGAGTAGTAGGGTCAGATCGGAGAATAGGGAGGTAGCGATGAATCGTCCTAATCACAGCGTAATGGTGAGGGTGATATGTGAGGGCGAGTACTACTCTATCCAAGGGGGATGAGTAGAAGGGGTAAGAGCAGATTGACGAGAAGTGTGGAGAACTCGACGCAGGGCCGGGAGGAGAGTAGATTCAGGATAGAGGCGTTGGCGGAAGAAGTCGAGCATAAGGTGGGCATTGTGAAGGAAATCTTCATCGTCTTGGCAAAGGCGACGAAGTCTGAGCAGCTGGGAATATGGAAGTGAGTTCTTACAGGAAGTAGGATGAGAGGAGTCGTAGCGGAGGAAACTGTGGGAATCAGTGGTCTTGTAGAAGACCGAGGTGAGAAGATGAGAGGTGCCCAAAGAGACTGAGATATCAAGAAAAGATACGGAGGAGGTAGAGATGTAGTAGGTGATGCGGATAGAGGCGTGGAAATGACCAACATACTCGATGAAGCGAGAGATCTCATCCTCTGGAAGGTCAGTCAGACCAATGCAATCATCGATGTACCTACGATACATAAGGGGAAGAGGACCCTGGTAGGTATGGAATATTTGGTGCTCGAGATAACCCATGAAGAGACAAGCATAGCTAGGGCCCATTTTAGTGCCCATAGCTACACCGCTGATCTGGGTAAAGAAGTTGCCATTGAACTCAAAAGAGTTGAGGTTCAAGACTAATTCCGCCAGACGGAGGAGGACGACAGTAGCAATAGAAGGTTGGATCCTACGATCCAGGAAAAACTGGAGAGCTAGAAGGCCGTCGGAGTGGGGAATAGAAGTATAAAGAGAGCAGACATCCATCACGAAGAGGCGGTAATGGCGATCAGGAAGGAGGGAGATAGAGGAGAAGATATGGAGGGCGTCGTTAGTGTCTTTAACAAAAGAAGGTAGACCCATAACTATGGGTTGAAAGACACTATCAAGGAAGTCGGAAATGAGGACTGTAGGACATGAGATGGAAGAGACAATAGGTCGTCCAGGAGAGTCAAGTTTATGTATTTTGGGCAGCATATAGAAAGAGGGTTGCCCAAGCAATGATCAGGAAGGATCATACGGGAGGAGCTAGAGGGAAGTAGCCCATCCTTGATGAACCGGAGGATCGTACGACGCACTACGGCGTTGTTGGAGACAGTGGTGTCGTCGGGAGTAGGGAGGTAGAAAGTAGGGTCAGATAATTGTTTATCCCCTTCCCGGATATAGAGATCCTTCCTCCAGACGACCACCGAGCCTCCCTTGTCAGCCGGCTTGATGACAATGTCATCGCGTCGGCGAAGGTCTTGAAGGGCTTTATATTCATCACTACTTAAATTGGAGCGTCGAAGTCTATGAGGACGGAGTGACATAATCTCCCTGAGAGTACTCTTGATGAAAAGGTCCAAAGCCTGAGAGTCTCCCGGGGAGGGAGTCCAGTCAGATTTACGTGAGGAGAAGCGGGCAAATATGTCAGTAGGATGAGGTAAAGAGGAAGGGTTCGGATGAAGAAAGTGATAGAGTTTGAGACGTAATCGTCTATGATACTCATGTATGTCCCGTAAGAGGGAAAATGAGTCACTCGATGGGCGAACGGGGACAAACTTAAGACCCTTGCTGAGAAGAGAGCGCTCGTGGTCAGAAAGGGACAGATCAGGGGGAATACAGACAACAAGGGAGCTCGAGTCAGAGGCAGTCGGGGGAGGAGAAGGTGAGGGGGGAGGAGGACGAAGGTAGGAGAGTTTACGTTTATGATGGGAGGACAGAAAGTCATACAAGGAATGATTATGGTGGTGGATGGTGTAGCGGATGAAGCGCAAAGTGCCAGGAAAGTTAGAGGTAAGGAGCTGGAGTTGGGATAGGAGGTGAAGTTGCCGGGTAGTAAGGTGGGCAATAAGACGGGAGTGGCTCGAAGAGACGAGACGGATACGTTTGAAGCCATGCTGGAGTTCAAGGTGCTGCAGTTGGCGGCGAAGATAGTTAGAGAGGTGGGGTTGGCCAACCTGAGGAGAGAAGTGGGAACGGAACCCACATGGGAGAATTTTACGATGGAGGCAGTTATTCAAGAAGTTCAGATGACAGGTAAATCTAGTCTTCTTAAGGGTAGTGAAAGCAAAGTCCTTGGAGATGTTGATAAGATCTGGGGGTAGGGTGGAGAATGAGGCGATGATGGAGCGACGGATGGAATGAGATAGATGTCTGAGGGAGGGCATAGTAGAGGGATAAGAGGGATTGAGAAGAGAAACAGGAGATAAACCTGATCGAACAAGAGAGGGAGGAAGGACAAGCGAAGGTAAGAGAGGTCGAGGAGCGAGAGAGGGAGGGTAAGAAATAAGGAGAATAGGAAGTAAAGTATGAGAGGAGAGGGTAGGAAGGTACAAAGAAGTGGTAGCAAGGAGACGCTGACGAGAGATACTGTAGGTAAGAGAAAGAGAAGAGCGTAGATGAAATGGTTCTAACTAAGGTACACAGAGATGGATGACGTTAAACAAACATAAAGTAGCAGCGATAGCAGTACTGGCCTCTTGCTACCAGCTTCACCGCAGCATCGCAATTATTTGCCTGTTCCCTTTTATTGATATCGCTGCTACTTTATGTTTGTTTAACGTCATCCATCTCTGTGTACCTTAGTTAGAACCATTTCATCTACGCTCTTCTCTTTCTCTTACCTACAGTATCTCTCGTCAGCGTCTCCTTGCTACCACTTCTTTGTACCTTCCTACCCTCTCCTCTCATACTTTACTTCCTATTCTCCTTATTTCTTACCCTCCCTCTCTCGCTCCTCGACCTCTCTTACCTTCGCTTGTCCTTCCTCCCTCTCTTGTTCGATCAGGTTTATCTCCTGTTTCTCTTCTCAATCCCCTCTTATCCCTCTACTATGCCCTCCCTCAGACATCTATCTCATTCCATCCGTCGCTCCATCATCGCCTCATTCTCCACCCTACCCCCAGATCTTATCAACATCTCCAAGGACTTTGCTTTCACTACCCTTAAGAAGACTAGATTTACCTGTCATCTGAACTTCTTGAATAACTGCCTCCATCGTAAAATTCTCCCATGTGGGTTCCGTTCCCACTTCTCTCCTCAGGTTGGCCAACCCACCTCTCTAACTATCTTCGCCGCCAACTGCAGCACCTTGAACTCCAGCATGGCTTCAAACGTATCCGTCTCGTCTCTTCGAGCCACTCCCGTCTTATTGCCCACCTTACTACCCGGCAACTTCACCTCCTATCCCAACTCCAGCTCCTTACCTCTAACTTTCCTGGCACTTTGCGCTTCATCCGCTACACCATCCACCACCATAATCATTCCTTGTATGACTTTCTGTCCTCCCATCATAAACGTAAACTCTCCTACCTTCGTCCTCCTCCCCCCTCACCTTCTCCTCCCCCGACTGCCTCTGACTCGAGCTCCCTTGTTGTCTGTATTCCCCCTGATCTGTCCCTTTCTGACCACGAGCGCTCTCTTCTCAGCAAGGGTCTTAAGTTTGTCCCCGTTCGCCCATCGAGTGACTCATTTTCCCTCTTACGGGACATACATGAGTATCATAGACGATTACGTCTCAAACTCTATCACTTTCTTCATCCGAACCCTTCCTCTTTACCTCATCCTACTGACATATTTGCCCGCTTCTCCTCACGTAAATCTGACTGGACTCCCTCCCCGGGAGACTCTCAGGCTTTGGACCTTTTCATCAAGAGTACTCTCAGGGAGATTATGTCACTCCGTCCTCATAGACTTCGACGCTCCAATTTAAGTAGTGATGAATATAAAGCCCTTCAAGACCTTCGCCGACGCGATGACATTGTCATCAAGCCGGCTGACAAGGGAGGCTCGGTGGTCGTCTGGAGGAAGGATCTCTATATCCGGGAAGGGGATAAACAATTATCTGACCCTACTTTCTACCTCCCTACTCCCGACGACACCACTGTCTCCAACAACGCCGTAGTGCGTCGTACGATCCTCGGTTCATCAAGGATGGGCTACTTCCCTCTAGCTCCTCCCGTATGATCCTTCCTGATCATTGCTTGGGCAAACCCTCTTTCTATATGCTGCCCAAAATACATAAACTTGACTCTCCTGGACGACCTATTGTCTCTTCCATCTCATGTCCTACAGTCCTCATTTCCGACTTCCTTGATAGTGTCTTTCAACCCATAGTTATGGGTCTACCTTCTTTTGTTAAAGACACTAACGACGCCCTCCATATCTTCTCCTCTATCTCCCTCCTTCCTGATCGCCATTACCGCCTCTTCGTGATGGATGTCTGCTCTCTTTATACTTCTATTCCCCACTCCGACGGCCTTCTAGCTCTCCAGTTTTTCCTGGATCGTAGGATCCAACCTTCTATTGCTACTGTCGTCCTCCTCCGTCTGGCGGAATTAGTCTTGAACCTCAACTCTTTTGAGTTCAATGGCAACTTCTTTACCCAGATCAGCGGTGTAGCTATGGGCACTAAAATGGGCCCTAGCTATGCTTGTCTCTTCATGGGTTATCTCGAGCACCAAATATTCCATACCTACCAGGGTCCTCTTCCCCTTATGTATCGTAGGTACATCGATGATTGCATTGGTCTGACTGACCTTCCAGAGGATGAGATCTCTCGCTTCATCGAGTATGTTGGTCATTTCCACGCCTCTATCCGCATCACCTACTACATCTCTACCTCCTCCGTATCTTTTCTTGATATCTCAGTCTCTTTGGGCACCTCTCATCTTCTCACCTCGGTCTTCTACAAGACCACTGATTCCCACAGTTTCCTCCGCTACGACTCCTCTCATCCTACTTCCTGTAAGAACTCACTTCCATATTCCCAGCTGCTCAGACTTCGTCGCCTTGCCAAGACGATGAAGATTTCCTTCACAATGCCCACCTTATGCTCGACTTCTTCCGCCAACGCCTCTATCCTGAATCTACTCTCCTCCCGGCCCTGCGTCGAGTTCTCCACACTTCTCGTCAATCTGCTCTTACCCCTTCTACTCATCCCCCCTTGGATAGAGTAGTACTCGCCCTCACATATCACCCTCACCATTACGCTGTGATTAGGACGATTCATCGCTACCTCCCTATTCTCCGATCTGACCCTACTACTCGTCTGCTCTTTCCTGACCCACCACTGGTGGCCTTTAGACGTGACCGTAACCTCCGCGACTTTCTTGTCAGAGGTCGTCTTCCAGCTTCCCTCCCTAGCCATAGAGGTACTATTCCCTGCAACCGCAGAGTGTGCAAAACCTGTGACCACGTTCTCCAGACGGACACTGTTCTCTTTCCTAATGGTCCTTTCAAGATCAGAGAGGGATTCACTTGCACATCGCGGAATATCATTTATGCCATCATCTGCAAGAGATGCAAGTTAACCTACATCGGTCAATCTGGTCGTCGGATCGGCGATAGGTGCCGAGAACATTTATACGACATCACCCGAGAAGCTGGCACTCCTGTAGCTGCCCACTTTAACTCGAGTGGCCATCACGGTATAGCCGATGTCTGGGTCACGGGCTTAGTATCATGCTCTTCTGACCACCATAGTCGTCTCACTCTTGAGCACCGTCTGATCGCTCGCTGGGGTTGCCTCACCCCTCGTGGCATCAATGTATCCCAGTCCCTCTGAGGACCCATCTTCCTCTGTACCCTTCTCCCACCCCTACTCTTCTTCTCATCTCATATTTATGCTCATCTGCTCCTTGTCTTCACCCCCATCCTTCTGTACCCTTCCATCTCCCCCCCCCTCTTCTCTTTTCCTTTTTGCGTATTACCTTTTTATCCTTCTCCTCCTCATCGCTTTCTCCGTTTCCCCTTTTCCTTTCCTCTTTAGGCAATCCTGCCAGCGTATTATTCTCTGTGTATCCCCTCCGCTTCTCATCCTATCTTTTACCTGTCCTCCTCTGATGTATACTCTTCTTTGTATATATATTCCTAGTATCCTCCTGAGTCTCTCCGTTCCCTACTTCTTTTCCTCGCTGGGCCCTATTTCTTTCGTTCCTTCTTTCTTTCACTTCCTCTCCTCATATTCCCCATTCCGGACTCTCTTAGTCCTTTTCATTTCTCTTCCCCCCCCCACCCCCTTCTTGTTAGGCCCCGTTATTTCTTGTTACCTTATTTCCCCCCCCCCCCTTTTTTTTCTTGTACGACATTAGCTGTAGAAGCTGTCGTTTGGGTTTCTAGTTCTTTCTTCAGGTGTATGAACTCTGGTCAGTCATAGCCTCGTTTCCATTTTCCCGCCTCGGGAGATCCTTTTGTAGTCATTCTTTCGTTGGGTTCCCGGCGGATTAACCAGTCGTTCAAAGCTAAGTGATTCTGTATTTTATATTTTAATTATACATATATTCTCATATCCTTTCTATATTCTTATCTTAGCTCTCTTCTTTTTTTTTTTTTTTTTTTTTTTTTTTTTTTTTTTTTTCATCATCCTACTTTTTTCTTTTCTATCCTCTTCTTCTGATCATGTATTTATAGATAATTGTGTTTCATTGTTTGTTTTCGTTGTCCTTGAACTCTGAAAAAGGCCCCTGGCCGAAACGTCAGTATTGTGTTGTGTTCCTCCCTTGTGAAGCTGTCTTCATACCTTGGAGTGTTCTACACTCCTCACCACTGCCTCTTCAGTTATATCTCATATCTTTATGTGCATGTTTATGTTAGCCATGTGTCATATATCTTGATGTGTGTCAGTGTTAGTCATGTCTCGTATCGCTGTGTGCATGTCTGTATTAGTCACATCTCATATCTTTGTGTGTGCATGTCTGTGTTAGTCACATCTCACATCTTTGTGTGTGCATGTCTGTGTTAGTCACCTCTAGTGACTCGGGCAGATGGTGCTCGTAAACCTGGGAGGGCCGACCATCTAAGGGCAGAATCCCCTACATAAAAGATCATCTGCTGCCTTGCAGGAAGATTGGGGACAATCAAAGGCTAGGGAAAGCAAACCCGAATAAAATGCTGGCTGAAATCGGATGCACTGGGCCACTGGCGCAGAACACAGTGCAACGTATTAACGGGTGTTCAGTCAGAGTGGATCTGACAGACTCTAATTGTGATGTTCTGTCTGTGGGGGCGATCAACACACTTAGCCTGACAGCTGACTTCATATGAGAGTCTGGAATCCTTACTCTGATTGAGTCCTGAACGCAGAGAGAGAGAGAGAGATACCTAGGTATACAAACTCATATCTCACTGATGTTTTCACTGTTATAGCTATTTTAATAAATTAAATGCAACTTTTTCTTTATCTAGTTTGAATATTTTATGTAAATAAAACTGAAATCTTTATTTTATTTTCAGCATGTAAGGAATTTGCCAGAGTATGGAATCCACTTCCACAAACTTTTTAAGGTAGACATTTAATCAAACCAGATTGATATATTAAACATGTTCTTCATTCTTGTTTGTTTGTTCTCTTTTATAGTGCTTAAGTTTGTTGTCATCTTTTTACATTTCATTCACTAATTCAGTTACCTTTTTTTTTAAAGTTTAGAACATAATCGCTCCAGTTTAATTAATCATTTTTGTGTGTGTTAATGATTATTGTATATTGTGTTATTTCTTTCTATCAGTAGAAAAATATGGGTACAGCACTGACTATACTAGTTTATTATCTGCATTTACTAAATTATTTATATAGTTTTTTTTTCTTATATTTTGTTGCATAAAAGATCCAAAAAGCGTTTGATCGTGTGGACAGGAACAAACTTTGGCAAACTTTAGAAACATACGGGGTAGCAGGACAACTACTAGATAATATAATAGCACTATATAAAAACAGTCAAAGTGCCGTCAGAACATCGGAAGGTCTGTCAGAATGGTTTCAGGTTACAACAGGAGTAAGACAAGGATGTGTCCTCTCACCACTCCTCTTCATCATATATATGGACAAAATAAATAAGGAAACAACCAACAACAAGGACAAATCAAATAATAACATAGAGGTAGAAAACTCCAACATCAATGAGCTACTCTTCGCAGATGACCAATGCCTAATATACGAGGATGAAAACCTGCTACAACAGCATTTAACATCTCTAGATAAAAGCTGCACAAACTACAGTATGAAAATTAACACAGCAAAAACAGAGGCTATAAGAATAAGCAAATTAAGACACCCATTAAACATCAAGATCAAAGACAAAGAAATAAAACAAGTAGAGGAATTCAAGTATTTAGGCACAATGTTCACAGAAGATGGAAAACTAGACAGAGAAATTGACATGAGAATACAAAAAGCAAATGCTGTCACATACCAGCTTTCACCATTGTTAAGACATCTAAACATTTCTATGCCAGCTAAACAACAAATAATAAATAGCATCTTCATACCAACTTTGTGCTATGAAAGTCAAACATGGACCCTTTCTAAATCACATTTAAGAAAGAGCAATACATGTGAGATGCGATGCTTGAGAAAAGTAACAAACAACACAAGAAGAGATAGAATACCAAATGAAACCATAAGAAAAATGGTAGGAACAAAACCTGCCAAGAATATATAGAACAACAACAACTTAAATGGTTTGGCCACCTGGTCAGAATGAATCCTCACCAATCACCATCAAGGGCGTTCTTCTCGAGAATGCATGGAAAAAGACCAAGAGGAAGACCCAGAAGAAGATGGATAGATGCAGTGACAGAGACATGTAACAACAAAGGAAAATCACTAATTCAGACAATTCGAGCAGCACAAGAACGACAAATGATATAAACCACGACACCTTTTAGGTATCAGTGAAAGAGAAAAGAAGAAGAAGAAGAAAGATCCACATTGAAATAGGGAGATATCTGAGATTTGGAATAGACTTCAAAAAGTTATATCTGAATCTCAATAGAGATATTTGAGATCAGAACACGGGAATAGTTGTAAATATGTGTAGTTTAACATTTTGTATCATCTTTATGAAAAGCTGAATCTATGCCATTTTTTTTTTTGCTCTCAGAATCAGACTCTTGAAAAAGATATACCTGAGATTCAAAATAAAAAGATTCAAAATAGACTAAAAATACATGTTTATGAGATTCAGAACTTTAACATTTTGATACTTTAATTACAGAACAAATCCAACACAGACACATTAATATGGGTTGGCTTAAGCAAGCACAGCCTTGTGTTAGCTGAACCTGAACCATATAGCAGAAGTATTGTCCAAGATTACCTGTGGAATGCCATCCTCAAGATTTCTTTCAACAAAAGAAGGTTCAGCATTCAGCCTAAGTTGGAGGTTACCAGGGGGAAGCCACCAAAGATCAATCTTTACACAAGTTCATACAGAAAGTAAGGAGTTCAGTTAAATAAGCAAAAAATATCTTATAGAACTTGGATACTACTGTTCTTACATTGTGTTTAGATTGATTAATTTTCCAAAATGTGATTTGAATCAAAATTGTGTACAGAATAGACATTTAGTAATATATAGTTTACATTCTGATTTTTCTTCTGCTGTCATCCAGTGATCACGTCTCTTAATCTTCTGCCTATAGAAGGCCATGTCAGGTCAGATAATTTTACCTGCTACTGTTTGCAGTAAACGGTACAACCTGCTGCTGCCTTGCAGGTATGCTCGGGAGAGTAAAAGGCCAAGGGAGGGTACCCCGAAGTAAAAACAACCCTACTGCCTTGCGGGTGAGACTTTTTAGTCAAAGGCTAGCGGAGCCAACCGTAAACAAACCGACGGAAGGCAACAGAAAACCACCATAATAATTTCTTTGTACAATCATGAATCGCCAAAATCACTGGCATCTGTAGAAATGTGGTTTTACAGAAGAATGTTGTACTATGGACAGCTAAGAAGAGTAATGAAAACGTTCTGATAGAGGCGAAAGCAAAAAGAGAGCTAATTTCCAATATTAGGAAGAAACAATCATCATTTTTTGGCCATTTAATGAGAAGAGAACAGCTGGAATACATTGTAACAACTGGGAAAATTAAGGGATGAAGAGCTAGAGGGAAGCAAAAAGAAAAAATACCAGACAGCTTAAGAGAATGGCTTGGCAGAAGGTCAACAGAAATGATAAATAACCGTCGTGATCGAAAGTTGTGGAGAGACATGATCACCTACGCCAGTAGCCCGGTACTTGATGATGTTGATGATGATGATAAAAGGGTGTTAATTGTATGTGGTTGCATTATGTTATGTTTGACAGTGCTCCTCTTGACCTAGCACATCAGACTTTGATACCAGCTTGCCATCTCAGTTTTGTCCCTGCGTGTTATCCTAACTCATCTTGTTTCCAGAGTTATTGTAGGGAGTTGAAATCAGACTCTGGTCAGTTCTGCTTCACTGCTCCTGACTCAGTTTATTTAACTAATAATTTACAAGCACTTGATGCTGTTGTAAGAACAAACTTCTTCCAAGATACAAATAATGACAGATACTGCAAAACTTGCTTGTAGTTCAAAATGGAAAAGCCTACAGGCTGTTGGATCAGTAGATGATCTTAAACATAGTTTTTCTCTCAAGATGTTTAGGAGTTGAACAATGACAACACCATTTAAATTCATCTGTCTTGGTTTGAATTAAGATCTCAGTTTCTCAAGAAATGTTCTGTTGTTTTTGTGTTGATTGTTATAATCAGTCATTGAACCAGAGCTCACCACAGGGCCCTAGTCCACCTCTACATGGTGATCTCATAAATAAGGAGTTAAGGCATCAAGATACATAGATATGTGGAGCTGCTGTAAAGCCGATGGTAATGACAATTTAAAAAAAAACAAGAAGAAAAATGTGGTATGGTAACAGCTTTACGTAGGTGAGTAACAAAACAAAAGTCGATGATTTTGGCAAAGTAGGCCTTCAGCTGGAGTACTCAGTCTTGCCAGAGAGTATGGATCAACGACATAAACAAGCCTGGTAAAAATAAAGTGCAATGGAAAAGCTGGATGTTTCAGTCACAAAGGGTTAAAATATCTCAACTTTTTTGTAAATTCCAACAAAATAAAATAAGTTTTTTTTCATGGTAATTGTTTTTTTAAAAATGTCACTTATTTTACTTTAAAAGAAAAACTAAAACTAGCACCTATGAATATTTAAGCAAAAGGCCTTACACAATTTAGCTAATATCATATAATGATTGAAAAGTTCAATATTTCACTTGATAATATTACAAATAATGTTTTCAGAATACCCTGTAAGAAATCTCTGACAATTATTCTATTTTAAAAAAAATAATTTCTGAATGGTTCATTATTATACAGTTCTTACTATTTTTGTTCTATAGAGGCAGGTACTTGCTTCAGTTTTCAACTGATCAGCACAAATTTCAAATCAGAATGAGAACAAGATCCAACAACACTGAAACATCTGGTAGGTGACTACATTTATAGTTTCATTACAAGAATTTTATAGAATCAGTTGTTTGTCCTTGAGTCATGAAAAGGTGGTAAACATAGATTATTCATGAAAAATGTCTGGGTGAAAAAATGGTAGAGGACCAATGCCCACCAGCATCAGGGCTGGGAGCTGTCAGAAACTAACAAGTGCAGTATACAGAGAGGACATTTTATTTTTATTTCTCATTCTAGTTCAGAATTATTTTTTAAATTATATTTTATTTTAAATACATATGTGTGTTTGTGTCTTGTATGTTTGTTCCTGCTGAGAGCCTATTGAGCCGAAACATCATTCTAATTTGTGTCTCCATTTATTACATAGAGCTTTAACCATGCGGTTTTTTTTCTCTATTTTTGTTTGTTTGTTTCTCCTTCCTTTAACAACACTTGGCTGCAGCAAAGCTGGTGTATAGTGTAAGTATGTATAAGTAAATTATAAATTGTATTTGGAGCTTTATAATAATATAAGAGAAGTAAGACAAGTGATATAAGAGAACATGTGTGGCCAAATCGATAACCTGTCTTACTCCAAACCAAGAGAACTGGTTTGAACCTGGTAAGGTCAAAAGTTCTATCAGGAGTGAAATAAAAACTTGGACTTGGACACCTCACAGTGACTGCACTAGACAAGTGGCCATTATTCTGCGGTTCTACAGGCCCTCTGACAGACCCAGTAATGGGCAAAATGCCATAAAGATAGTTTTTTAAAAACACTAATGATATAAAACAATAATAATGTTTCAATTTATAAAGTTTTGATTAGTAGACAGGAACTAAGACAATAGCACCACAGATTACATTAATAAATCAGGATAAAACAAGGTGAGGACTAGACACAATAAAATACTTAATCTGAAACATGTTGACTTTACCCACAAACTGGACAGCTAGACTACTGAAGTCAAAACATTTACTATTGTCCCATTTGTGTATCTGTATAACAGCAACATACCATTTATACATGATTATTCCACAAATATAATTGAAAGTACTAAACTAACAGAAACTGGAAGAATAAAACTATCCTCAATGCAGACAACAATTACTGCAGAGAATATAAACCTCATTTAGTCTGTTATTTGGGGTACAAACTAATAATTTGACAATTTATTTTTTTATAACAGCATTTCTTTTTATTCAACTCCCAATTCTATTTGCTTTTTTTTTCTCTCTCTTTTTTTAATCCTTTACTATGTTTTCTTTTTTAATATTTTCCTTGTTCACTTATGTTCGTTTATTTTCCATTTCATCCAAATTTTTTACAAATATATATACTTTTTCCCTCCATGCTCAAATGATTTTTGGCCATTTACAGAAAACTTGGGGATTCAGACTGCAGATGTGGCTGTAGGTGATAGTGAAATTGGAGAGGATTTAGTTGACGAGCGAGTAGCACCTCCTGCATACATGGACCCCAGTCTTCTGGCATGTTCTTACTTTACTTTGTAAAATTATCTAGTTGGTATTCATTTACTAAATGTATTGCAATAGATAACTGAGAAATAAACATATAATAAAAAAAATACTATAAAATTAGTCATGACCATGTCTTACTCAACTTGTCTCTTTTCTTACTCATCTTCTGTGTGTTATAAATATTATCTGTATATGATTCCTTATAGTATATCCATGTTGATTATGAAACGTTAATACTTTAAATTGTAATGTTTTTAGTGGAAAATTGAGTACCCTACATCAGAAAGCTTTAAATTAAACAACCTTTGAGAAATATTTCTGATGGTCATTAATCTTTTAAAACATCATGAATACAGAAATTATTGAAACTAGAAAATTCACATTTGTGTATGGTGTCTTCACATTGCAACCACTTCTATAAAATAACGCTTGTAAAGAATAAATAGAATGTAGTACATTCTATTACAAGGAAACATCAAACCCACAGTAATAGCCTTGAATGCAAGCCCAACTGAATCAGTACAAATTTCAGTGAATCTCAGATTTACTGTTATGGCTGTCCTCTCCCTTGTGTAGAAACTAAGTATATGAATTTGTAAGGCAGCCACAACATTTGGTAAATTGACACACTAGGCTTGGAATAATACAAAATTAACATTAATGACTAGAATCTTAATGTATCAAACCTGCATGCTGAGCACACTCTTATATGGATCTGAAACTTGGACAACCTATTCAAGACACCAGAAAAGACTAGTTTCTATGTGTGCTTCCTAAGAAAAATAATGAACATCAAATGACAGGACAAAGTAACCAACCCCGATGTTCTATCTGCTAATACAACACTCAAGTTTGTTGTTAGAATCAACATCACTGCACACTGGACTAATCCATAAATGATTAAAGTGTGTGGGACATGTTAAAAGAATAGACATATGCATCCTTGAGAAAATATCGTATGGGGAGTTATAGATGGGATGTGGCTCATGGGCAGACCAAACTTGAGATTATAAAGACATCTACAAGGCAAGCCTAGGTGAATTTTCCATTAGTGATAAAAGCTGCGAAAAGTTTAGAGATGATCTTAGCCTATGGAGAAGATGTGTTAAAAACAGCATAACACTCCAAAATGAAATGAGGCCACAATTAGAAGGAAAAAGATACAGGAGGAAAGAGGCAAGATCCCTTGATGTAAAATTGTATTGTTAATTCTGTAGCGACCTGCCATTTTTGTATTGGTAAGATCAGTCCTAAGTGAAGCTGCTCGACAAAACAGCACCGTATAGTTACTGTTGTAAACATCAGCTGATTTCTGTCTGTGACGATGGTTTTCTTGAAAAGAGGGATGGATTTTTTTACTTACTCACCATATCATCCATAAATGGGCTCAAAGAAAAAAAAATATAGACACTAACACCATATTCTTTGTATGCCACAAGTCACGATTCGGACCCTAACTTAATGATATCTTCATGTCCTGTATTTTTTTATCTTGATTAAGAAACTTTATTATTTTTTAAAATAAATTTATTAATTTCTAAACATTTTAGAATTTTTTTGTAGAATATGACAGCTTTTAGTCAAAATACAGTTTGTGGTGATTTGTCAATAAAATGCACAAACATGTTTTATATTTATAAACTATTTATTTAGGCATTACCTTATGACGAGGAAGAAGAAGTCAATAACAGTTTTTGGGAAGGAAAACCTGCACCAACTTTAGATCATCCGCTGCAGTACAGAAGGTGAAAGCTTGTTGAATTGTTTATGTCAAATGTGTTTTTTGCTATATTCCATATTGGTTTAAATTTCTCGGTCTATTGTACAACACATTGAATGAGGTAATACAGAGTTTTGTTCTGGCATTATGTTTCACTTATGGTACCAATAAACTTCTTGTTAGTGTAACTGTCTATGGAAATCGCAAAAGATGTAGGAAAGATAATTCTTAAGTGAAAATAATTGTATAGAGTGATGGACAGTTAATCAATAAAATAAATAGATATCACAGATTATATCAAGGGAATGTGAGTGTCACAAACTGCTGAAGCAGTCACTTGAAGCAGTATTGAAGCAAGCCACTGCACAAAGTAAATTTATTATATGCATTAAAAGGATGAACTCCTAAATGTTTGAGTTTGTTGAAAACAGTTAAAACACATAGTATCTTGTACAAAGGTAAGGGAAAGAGTAATAAAATGACAAAGTGTGTTAATATAATGGCATGAGAAAAGTTAACAATGGAATTAATAAAGAATAACAATGACAGAAAACTATTGGGAACCGTGATATAGGCCATCTAAGGCTGCATGCTACATGAAAATGTTTTGTCTTGTACTGCATGAACCCCATTCATTCTGAGATTGAAGAGGTTTAAAGCATCTTGTAAATCTTACAAAAGAGAAGCAGTGGAAGACAGCAGTTTGGAACAGTATGATAACATGAGTGTGAAAGTGGTGCTGTGGTTGCATATTGAGTGCATAATCTAAAGTTTACAGGTTCATTCTAAAGATAAACTTGCTTAACTTCCACTCTGCTATGAAAAAATAGGTTTTAGAGCTGCAAAGTTAAAGAAGGTAGTAACAAAGAAAAGTCATGTGTAGATGTGGTAGATATAAACATTTCATACCTGTAAAGTATTTCTTCAAAATCATTATGCTTTCTATTGTCCTTTCGAGCCGAAGACGGCACATAGGGCAGAACCACAATCTCAAAAACAGAAACCTTGCGTGCCAAAATGGCACATATTGCAGAGATCACTGCTTCTAAAATCTATGGCTGTTTCCATAACAATACTTTTTACAATGACAGCTTGTCAAGCCATCGATCAACCTCCTTAGTCGCCTCTTACGACATGCCTGGAAGGTCACAGTGTCACTATTCTTTACTTTCCTCATAATGAGGCCCCGGTAACACACAGGAGGATTATGCTTTGCTTTAAGAAAAAAACACTTGTTACCCTGTGTTACAGTTTAAAACTAAACTATAATATCTCTCAACTTTTAGCCAGACACATCAGACTTCATCTAAGCATTTTTGAACAGGGGTTGCCTTCTCACTTTGATATCTACTCACTTAGTCTTGGTAGTCTGTTTCTGAGATAACCACGTGTGGGGTAGGGTGGGGTAGGATCTTACTTTGTTCATGAACTCTACATTTCAGGTTTTTAAAACATTTTAAAGTTATAAAATTGTGAGGAAATTATTATAAATGGTGACATTTTAAAAAGTTGTGGAATATTTTGTGTATCATCGTTATGCATGGTGCATTATGTTGACATGTGCATGTCATGTGTCATAATTTTGTCTGTTTGTAGTTTATATTTTATAAATGAGAACCAGTGACATGCATGTTGCATGACTAATATTTTGTTGTCCCCTCTTTCTCTTCTGTTTCCAGTTTGTTTTTGAAACATTCTATCTGAATTATTTTACTTGTTTTTGAAAGATTCTGTCTGAATTATTTTACTTTGTTGCTTCTCCTGCTATCACTTGTTGAACTTCATTTTAAAACTTAGATCCATCATTTGTTCTTCCATAATTTGTTTGAGGACACCTATAGTTACCACAATAGAGGTACCAAGAACAAAATGGTGGATAATTAGTGAAAACAGGTTAGCAGTATGGATCAGACTTGGCACTGCTAAACGGAGAGAGTTTGTTATTGCCATACAAGACACATATATCACTGACTACTTTGTTAATCCAAGGACAAGGAAAGGAAAAAGAATGAGGTGTACTGAAGTTTTAGAGACTTTATTAGAGGGTGTCAGAGTGAGTTATTCCCTGGCCTGCAGAATAATGATCATTGGCTTTAGTCTCCACTATATAAACAAATTAATTTAAAAAAGCAGCAATGACTTTCATGCTCAGATAGGGCTAATAGAAATACAAGGGCCAGTAGAGGACTTACAAGAAAAGAGACATAGCATGAGCAACAAATTCTCAAACGGGCTGAAAAAAGAAAGATATTTATTAGAGAGCATTTATGTGAAAACAAATGCTCAGAAAAATACTTTATATACCATAGAATGAATTTGAGAGTAGTGCAGAAATAAAAGAAATGGCAAAGCACAAAAAAATATCATCTAAGGTGAAGACAAGAGAAAATGATGGTCATATTTTGGCCATGTGAGGAGAAGAGACAACAAAAGAATCTCAAAGCAAGCCCTCACATGGGAACCAGAGGGTAAAAGAAAGAGAGGCAGAACTAGAGAAGCACTTAAAGAACTCTGAGGTGAGAAGTAACAACATCAGGCATCATCTCCCTTGTCAAGGTTGAGAGGCTCGCTCATAACAGGGATGTGTGGTGAGTTACAATGCAGGTTCTGGGCGAGGTCTCACAGTTGATAGAACAGATAATGGATTGTCTCAAATTTCTTCCCTATGTGTCATCTTCAGCTTGAAAGGATGATACAAAGATAGATTTATGAGACCAGGATAATGAGATTACTGTAAATGTAGAAGCAGTCAATAAAGAGGATTAGAGTGTATGAAAGATATGGTCACCATTAATTAACATGAGTTTCTTTGTACCATCTTTTAAGGAAAACTCAACACCAGAATATGTATTTAAAGACCATGGTGTTGTTTCTGTCAATCAGTTATATTAAATTTGACTTACTCATCTTTGGTACCTGGTACAAGTGGAATGACAGAACTTGTAGAAGCCAGATAGATTTTATACTAGCAAAACAACAGAACAAGAAAAGAGTAACTGATGGCAGAGCTGTCCTAATATCACAGACCATAAAATGGTTATTACACTAAAACAATCTGAAACAAAGAGAAGAAATGCAAACAAACAAAACAAGCAACAAGAACAGACAATAAAAATTAAAACAATTCAAAGATCAAGAATCAAGGAAAACCCTACAAGAAAAACTAATAGAGGAATTCAAAGAACTGCCTAACGAAGTAAGCACAGTAGTAGAAGAGTGGAAGCAGTTTTAGAAAACAATAGCAAGCATCACAGCAACAGTATGTGAAAAAAAAAACTAAGGACAAAAGAAGAAAAAAGAGCACACCATGGTGGAATGATAAAATCAAAGAAGCGATTAAAGAAAGGAAGAAATTATTTAAAAATTGGAGGGAGAAGAAGAATATGAAAAATATACCTTAGTCCAGAAAAAAGTTCAAATTTTGATCAAAGGTGCTAAGCAAAACACCTGATCAGATTTTGGACAAAATATTAGCAGGGACTTCAAGACAGCCACAAGAGACTTCTATAAAGCAGAAAAAAACAACAAGAGAGAGAAAAGAAAACCATAATCCTACTGAACTAATAAATGACAAAGATGGACAGCCAATATCAAATAATCAATATATTCAACAGTGATGTAAAGAATATTTTGAAGACCTATTGAACATTGAATATACAGATAGAGATGATACAGGCACTAGAAGATTTTGGCACTGAAGTTATTACAGATACATGCAATGACATATACCACACAGGATACATACCAAATGAACTAAAAACATCAACTTTCATTGCATTGCCTAAAAAGAATGGTGCAGTTGAATGCAGTGACTTTAGAACAATAAGCCTAATGAGTCATGTTACAAAAATCTTCCTAAAAGTTATACAAGGAAGGATTCAGAATAAAATTAATACTGAAATAGATGAGCAGCAATTTGGATTTAAGAAAAATAGCAGGACAAAAGAAGCCATATTCTTCATTAATTAGAGAACATTAATCGAAAAGTACACAGAAGTAAACAAACCAATATATGCCTGTTTCATAGACTACACCAAAGCTTTTGATAGAGTACACCACAAAACAACTTATAGAATGCCTAAAAGAGATACATCTAGGTGACATGGACATACAACTAATATGAAAATATATACTGGGTACAAACAGCAATGATAAGATATAACAAAGAGAACTCTACACCCATTGATATCAAAAAAAGAGGAGTAAGACAGGGATGCATCCTATCACCAAGCTTGTTCAATCTATACACTGAGCAAATCTTTAAAAACATCACAGAGATGCCAGGCCTACAAATTAATGGAAAGATAATCAATAACCTAAGATATGCTGACAGCACTGTACTACAAGCAGAAAATCCTAACGATCTACAACAATTACTTAATGAAATAAACATGACAAGCAAAAAATATGGACTAGATATGAATATCAAAAAAGACTAAAACTATGATCATAAACAAAGAAACTCAAAACCCATAAGTGGATATCAAAATTGAAGGAATAGACCTTGAGACAGTTCAGAACTATAACTACCTTGGACATACTATAACCAGTGATGGAAAATGTACAACTGAAATAAACAAAAGAATAGGAAAAGTAATTTTAATGTCATGAAGAACATACTAACATCAAAACAAATAACACCAGGGCTAAAACTAAGAATAGCAAAATGTTACATTTTCTCGATATTCCTATATGGTGCAAAAACATGGACATTAGACAAGAAAACAGAACAGAGAATTGAAGCCTTTGAAATGTGGATATATAGAAGAATAGGTAGAGTTACATGGCTGCACAAAATATTCAATGCAGCTTGGCACCAATATATGCCAAAATTGTAAAAAGAAAGGCTGAGACCAATAATAGAACTACAGTTAAGCAATTCTCAAATGGGGTTTCGAAAAAAACAGAATGCACTGATGCTCTATTCACATTAAAATAGCTAGCAGAAAAAATGACAGCACACAATCAAAATTTGTACATAGTTCCTCATTGAGCAGGAAAAAGCATTTGACAGAGTAAACAGAGAACAACTGTAAGAAATACTAAAAACATATGGAGTAAGCCAACATCTAACCAACCTAATTAAAAGTCTCTACATCACTAGCAGTCGCACAGTCATTACAGCAGGCTACACAGACCACTTTGAAGTTAGATCAGGTTTAAGACAGGGATGTGTACTATCCCCTCTCTCTCTCTCCCTCTCCCTCTATTTTGCTTGCTCTCTTCTTCTCTCCCCCCCCCCATTTATTACATACATGGACTATATATATATTTATATATATATATACACACACACACATACATACATACATACATACACACACACACAAGTTAGCCAACCCATCAGAGGCAGAGAAGTACAACGAGCTTTTGTTTGCAGACGATCAGGCACTAATACATGGAAAATAGAAGACCTACAAGAACACTTAAATAGACTCAACAGCACAAGCACAAAAAACAATATGAAAATCAACATAAACAAAACAGAAGTCATGAATATCGCAAAAGAGAAACAGAATGTTAACATAACTGTAGAAGGGAGACAACAAGTAGAGGAATTTAGATACCTAAGGAGTCTAGTATCAGACGACAAATCACAAACAGCAGAAATAGACTCAAGATGCAACAAAGCTTGTCAAATCATCAGACAGCTGTTACCACTATTGTACAACAAAGAAATAACCCTAGAAGCAAAGCAGGCACTCTATGATACAATCTTCTTCCCAATGTTGTGCTACCAACACCAGTCCAAATGCAAGAACAATAAGAAAAATAACCACTACAAAGATGAAATGTGTTAGATGGATAACAGAAAGCAGCCTGAGAGATAAGATCAGAAATGAACTGAGAAAAATGCTAGGAATAATCCCCACCATGGAATACATAAAGAAACAACAGATAAAATAGTTTTGCCACATGATAAGGTAGAAAGATCAAAACACAACAAACCTTTGATAAAAATGTTGCAAGAACACCAGACATTGGGGCTGACCAAGAAAAAGATGGATTAACGGAACATTAGAAACACTAGGAAACATTACAGCAGTGGCCAACAGAAGAGCAAAAGACCACAAATTCTATCTCCCCTTGACACTGAAAGTCAAATGAAGAAGGTAAGAAGAAGTTCATCTTTGGCTCTTATTTTAACAATATGTTTTTGTTTCATTGGCTTTCCTGTGGAGAAATGTGCATGTTTTATCTGTTACACTTCCTTTTTATGTCCATTGTCCAGTCCCCCTCCCTACCAAACCCCTCGCATGGTCCAGGTCCTTGGAGGCTTGCATTTGTTATCTGAAGTGGACACTGTCCAGCAGTTGCATGCTTCAGCAACTGATCCGAACTACAAAGTCCTTGGTGAACGCCAGCTGCAGTTGTTGTTAGGTATTTTATGATTATACTTAAATAAAACTTATCAACTTTTATACATGTAACTTATAACAACATTTACTAATGATTGTAATAATATTATATGAGATTAAAGCATACGAGATGAGCACATAAACACTCCTTGATTTCCAACAGATATAGAATGTAATTTTGTTTAAAAATTATTAGACACTGGTAGGTACAGTTACATCAACTCATAAAGTTTTAATGGTATTGTGTGGTATAATACACATTTGATGTGTGGCCCATCCATTACTTGCCAAACATTGATGCATTAAATCTAGCTTGCACCATACTGTGCTGCATATCCGACGTGATTGAGTTAACAGCTTTAGATCATCTGTGGTTGAGGGTAATGAAGGTGCATACATTCTGTCCTTCACATACCCGCAAAAGAAAAAGTCACAAACTGTGAGGTCTGGTGATTTCAGGTTGATGGGGTGGGGAGCCCTACCACAAGCAGAACACTTAGTTATTTTGTCCAGCGTGGCCAATCTATTGGTCTGGCAGGTGTTCATTGAGAAATTTGTGGACACCAAGATTCCAGTGCGATGGTGTCTTGTCTTGCTAAAAAAGGCAGTCACCACCCTCACCAGCTAGTTCTAGAATCAACCAGGTGGTTGGCAATTCCAGGTATCCTGTGAATTAAATCATGTTCTTCCAGAGTTGAGTATGGTAGATACAAGAGAAACCATAGCTCTCCATCTTGGACACTGTACCATTAATTCCTGTAGATTCTGCATGTCTTTTTTTTTTTAACTCATTGTCGATCTTTCTGTTTTAATATTCCTCATGTTTCCTTGCCAGCTACTGTCCACTTACAATGCACTGTAGATATAAGATTGTGGAAGGACATGATCGCCTACACCAACCAGTATGGCATGATGATGATGATGACTGTCCACCTGGGTGTCTAAAGAGGAATTTTATTTTCTATTTTCTCTCATTCTGAATCATCCTCTACAGATGAAGATATTATTCCTTTGAATGCTAGATCTGAATATTTCTTGTTGTCCAGCTGTGTTGCTTGTCGCAGTGAGTGTTGTCTGTATGATACCTTGGTGTTTTGGTTCATTCCTACTCCACTTTTGGTGGCTGGGTGGTCTAGAGCAAGATGTCAGCTTCTGAACAGGAAGGTGCAGGGCTCAATTCCACCAATGAGCATAATTTTCAAAAATAAATAAAATTGAATCCTTGGTTTCTTTGTGGCTTTACTCTCCCTTGGTCTCTGGGTAGTAATGTCCAATGCCTAACCATCTCAGATAACAGCAGTAAACAGGAGTCATTTGTGCACATTAAAAAACCCTTGGCAGTTAAAAATATAAAAGAGTCATCATCATGTACCCTGCCGGTTGGCGTAGGCGATCATGTTCCTCCACAATCTTCTATCTACAGTGCATCGTATCAGTTCTGTTGTTGACTGTTTTCCATGCCATGACACCAAGCTATGCAGTATTTTCTCTCTTTGTCGTCCGCGATCTCTCTTTCCTTTTATTTTGCCAGTTGTAACCAAGTATTCCAACTTTCCTCTTCTCATGATGTGCCCGAAAAATGTTGATTGCTTCTTTCTGATGTTTTTTAAGAGCTCTCTTTTTGTATAAAAGAGTAGGCAGTAAAAATGGCCGCTGCCCAGACAAAATTGTCAGCAAAAATCTACCCACATCACTGTATCCCAGGCTGTGCTATGGAGTTTGTGCACATAGGTCAGGGTTCTCCTCTCAGACTTGATATTTCGAGGGAAAAATCTGAGCACCTGTGGAATATTCCGGTGTGTAGTAATGAGGAACCTAAAATAACATAACTTCTCCACTGTCCAAGAACTATACCCACCTTTGGGAGCTGCAATAGCTCAGTGGTTAGTGAACTAACTACTAAGGACAAGAGGTCAGGTTCAATCTTGATTGACGGCTTACATTTTCATTTAAACTTAAATGGGTACCAGATTTTATTCTGGGAAAGTAAAGCTGTATAGAAGTAATACTGGCCACATTACACCCCCCCCCCCCCCAAAAAAAAAATAATAATAAACCGAAGGTCTATATTAAAATTAAAAATATCTAACACCATATTCCCTAACACCATGGCACTAACACCATATTCCCTATAAGCCATGTGGCATGACAGTGCTCTTTACTTACTTTTTTATACCCAGTTTTGTATTGTCTACTGTATAATTAATATTTATTTGATATGTTAAACTGTTTATTCAACAGTTTGAAGATTTTCATTTTCACTTTGATATGGTACTTGAATATTGAGGAAAAAATAATGACCATTTGTCATAATGAAATAAAAACCATTTGGCACGCAAGGTTTCTGTTTTTTTAGTTTGTGGTTCTGCCCTATGTGCCGCCTTTGGCTCGAAAGGATGGTAGATAGAAAAATAATGGATCAGTAAAAAGACAGACTTAATGGTTATAACATAGAGAAAGACATCTCCTAAATGCACAAATAAAGTAAATGGGAGGGTACCAAAACAGGTAAGTGAAAATAAATACCTAGAAATGATGTTGGCTTCAGATGGCAGATGTTCAACAGAAATAATATGCAGCAGAATAGCTCAGGCAATGACAGAATACCAAAGAGGAAGAAAATGTGCTACCTAGTTTTGTCTATGGAAATAAAAAAAAGTTCTCCACTGTTATGTAGAACCACTCTTGACATTAGGATATGAATCCAGGGTAATCAGGCAACAGATAGAAAGTCATTGGAGGCCATAGAAATGTAGTCTTACTGAAGAATTTGGAATATACCACGGACAGCTAAAATTTGTCCTGAGAATATTCTGAGAGATCAAAGCTAATGACAGCTTACTTCATCATTAGGGAAACAATCATACTTTTGTGACCATGTTATGAGAAGGGAACAACTGAAATATAATGTGACAACAGGAACAATCAAGGGAAGAAGAGATAGAGGAAGCAGAGAGAAAATATTCAAAACTGTCTAAGTGATGGGTGCCGCCTTTGGCTCGAAAGGATGGTAGATAGAAAAATAATGGATCAGTAAAAGACAGACTTAATGGTTATAACATAGAGAAAGACATCTCCTAAATGCACAAATAAAGTAAATGGAGGGTACCAAAACAGGTAAGTGAAAATAAATACTAGAAATGATGTTGGCTTCAGATGGCAGATGTTCAACAGAAATAATATGCAGCAGAATAGCTCAGGCAATGACAGAATACCAAAGAAGGAAGAAAATGTGCTACCTAGTTTTGTCTATGGAAATAAAAAAAAGTTCTCCACTGTTATGTAGAACCACTCTTGACATTAGGATATGAATCCAGGGTAATCAGGCAACAGATAGAAAGTCATTGGAGGCCATAGAAATGTAGTCTTACTGAAGAATTTGGAATATACCACGGACAGCTAAAATTTGTCCTGAGAATATTCTGAAAGAGATCAAAGCTAAATGACAGCTTACTTCCATCATTAGGGGGAAACAATCATACTTTTGTGACCATGTTATGAGAAGGGAACAACTGAAATATAATGTGACAACAGGAACAATCAAGGGAAGAAGAGATAGAGGGAAGCAGAGAGAAAATATTCAAAACTGTCTAAGTGATTGGTTTTGGTAGAAGGTCAACAACACAGGTGATAAACAGCTTTAGAGAAAGAAAGGTATGGTGAGATCACCTATGCCAGCAGGTACTTGCGATGATAAATATTGATATTTTTAAAATTATATTTCTGTATTCTTTATTTTAAATATCTTGAACCTGACAGTAATATTCTCTTTCTTTATTATAAGAAACTTGTTCCCACATCTCTCCATTGATTTTTATATTTCTCATCTTGTTTTCAGGACATTTTCTCTTTTCCTAACTACAGTCTGGTGACATGTCTACCCAGTTCTGCATGCCTGTCATCACTACAAAAGTTTTTAAAATTTATCTGGTCAAGGAAGACCACCTTTTATCAATATGACTCAATCAATTATATTGCTTCATTTGTTGATGTAGCCTCTGAACTTATATCTCATTTTGGATCAATTCTATGCATTGTATTTATGGGGATCTGTGAGTCTTCTGCTCATGCAGGTTTTATACCCACAAAGGGTGAATATGGTAACATTTTACTTGGGGTTGATCTTTTATCAAATATTATTTCTTTTTGGTGCCTGGCCTGCTCTTTTCTGCTTTTAACTGCCAAGGGTTTTATTACAGGTTCCTTTTGACACTTGGCCTGTGTTTTATTATCTGTTTCCTATAAGACTAAGCACCCAATCTCTCCTGACTTGATATCACGGATACCTGAAATAATAATAAGATCCACATATAATTTGTGCTGGGTGTTTTTTGAGCTTGAAATGAGCACGTAACTCTATACACCAGAAGTGATGCTTTATTTGTTTACTTATTCAGCTAATTCTTGTTTTTAGAGGCATGCTTAATTTCTTTTCAGAAATAAGGAAACATTTTGTGATGGTTGTGATTATATCAGCTCTTAAGCAAATCAATTTTCCTTGATAGTTTAAAAAAAAATATGCAGCAGGGGGAAAAAATAATGAAAAAAAAAGAAACTTGATTTAAACAGCAAAAGAAAATAAATAATGGTTATCTGTAGGAAGAAGATTTCTTAAAGTGCAAAATAAAAGTAAATTAAAAGTAAGTTCAACATTGCTCATATGATCATATATGGCCCTTTTCGTCTTGTCAGACGGTCTAGTGGAGGCTATTGCGTATTTTTTTGAGGTATTGTTTTTGCCGAACAGCTTCTCTCGTGGCTAATTCTACCAATGTTTGACAAACACACGCGGTCACATAATGAACAGGTCAGGCTCGCTGGTCCACAGGGTTTACCATCCTTTTTCATGAGTCTCTTCTCTTCTAAGTCCTGTCTTAGAACAGTCTCAAATGTTGTTATACCGTTCCTTATACGTGCTCTCCATGATGTGCGATCACTTGCCAGATGTTGCCAGTCGTTTTCACAGATGGAGAAGTCTTTCAGAGATGATTTGCAGATATCTCTATATCGTAGTTTAGGTCTGCCGATTTGTCGTTTTCCGTGTTTTAGCTCGCCATATAGTATTTGCCTAGGAATGCGTTTTTCTTCCATCCGTTGGACATGCCCCAGCCATCTTAGCCTTCGACTTCTGAGCATCGACATGATTGTTAGGGTCTTAGCACGTTGCAGGACAGTTAAGTTGGTTATTTTGTCCTGCCATTTGATGTGCATTATTTTGCGGAGACATCGCATGTGGAAGACATTTAGTCTTTTTTCCTGGTTTGAGTATGTTGTCCAGGTTTCGGATCCATATAGTAGTGTGCTAAGCACACAAGTTTGATATATTAAGAGTTTAGTCTTTTGAGTTAGTTTCGTGTTGTTCCATGCCCTTTTTGTGAGCTTGCCGAAGGTCGTAGCTGCCTTACCAATTCGACAGTTTATTTCTTCATCAAGAGAGATGGTTTGCGTAACTGTGGATCCAAGATATGTAAATTTCTGTACTGATTCTAGTGGGCAGTCTTTTAGAGTAATAGATATAGGTTTGAAGTCACCTTGATTTAGTATTACTGTCTTCTGAACATTAATTGACAGTGAAAAAAGGTCGCATGCTTTATCCAGGTTGTTGATCAGCGACTGTAGGGTGGCCTCACTATGAGCGACTAGGGCTGCATCGTCAGCAAATAAAATTCTTTAAGTAGGACAACATTTGTTTTGGTTTTGCTCTTAGTCGTGCTAGGTTGAACAGTGAGCCATCTGGTCTAGTGCGAATGTAAATATCTCCTGAGCTGTTTTCGAAGGTGTAATTTAGGAGGGCAGCAAAAAATATACCAAAAAGGGTGGGGGCGAGGACACATCCCTGTTTCACTCCTTTGTTGACTTTGAAATTCTCTGATGATATGATCATAAAAGTAAAAAAAAAGAGTAAAGAGCCTCGTCACGATAAGTGGCTAATAGGGAATATGGTGTTAGTGACTGTAATATTTATAGACCTTTGGCACATGATTTTAGGGATAATATGGTCAGTGTTACCCCCGTGCCACTTTACTTTCCCTGAAAAAATCCAGTACCCATTTAAGGCTTGGTGAACCCAGAAGCTGTCGATCAGGATCGAACCTGACCTCTTGTCCTTTGTAGCCCAGTTCACTAACCACTGAGCTATCACGGCTCCCTTCATATAGTCATATGTAATAGTAAATATTGAAATTTCAAACAGTAGCATTTTCTTTGAAATGAAAGTGTTTAACAACAACACCTCCCTGCTATTGGTAGTGAAAAAAAGAACTCTTAAGTCCTATATAGAACTAGCATTGATATATGAGTATAGACCATGAACAGTTAATAAAGTAACATGAAAATGGCTACAGACCGCAGAGGTAGGTTTTGACAGAAAAATAAAAACCTTAGATTATGATATATTTGGGTCATGTTTTCATAATACCGTAAAAATTACTACCATTTAATTGTTGCATTGGAGTTGAGAAAATAAGATTTTTTTTGAAATTTTCCACAAACAGCCGTGTTTTTACCAAGGCAGACATATAGGAATCGTATGATGTAATAATTTCCTGGGTTATGTTAAATTTATGGCCTGAAATTCCAATGCATGGTGCCATAGCTACTGGAGGTGTTATGTTGTCTATTCACATGGCCCGCCATATGTTCAGCTCCCTCAAAGCTGTCTATCCCATGTTACACAGGTTTATTTGATGTCTTGCTGACGGCAGAGATTTACCCTGTCATAAGGGGGGGAGGGGGGGGGGTGAAATGAATTTCTTGAAAATTGGCAAAATTTATAATTAAAAAAAAACAGCCCTCTGTTTACGGCAGACTTGGAAAAAAAAATCCAGCATCGAAGGAAACAAACCCAGGGGTTATCAGAAGTTGTAATTAGTTTTTATTTTTTTAATTTGGGGGGGGGGGGGGGGGGGGGATTTGCTAATTTTTATGACAGAATCATAAATTGTAATGTATTGTTAATCCAAAGTTCTGTGAACAACCAGGGGAAGTAATAACAACATGCTGGAACAGGTTAAGGTTTGGTTAATAGGTAGACTAGAGAAGCTTATCACAAATGTCAAGTATAAACAATCATTCTCAGACATCAGATGGAGAGAACATGCAATAAATTCAACAACTCAGTGATGACCATCATGAGGACAGAATATTGTGAAAATCCATATGTCATTTTGTCATAAGAAGGAAATTTGCAAACAGTTCTTTTTATTTTGTCTTATCTTTGTGTACTTGAGTCTCTTTTTGCACTTCATATACCTTCACTGCTGTGCTTTTCAATCTCTTCTTTGGTTTATTTTATGTACTTTCACTGTAGATCAGATATTGTACTAAATTACTAATTATCCTGAAAATAGTATATATAATGTGTAATGAGCTTCTAAACAAGCTAAATGGTTATAATTAAAATTTATGAGGTATACATTTTTAGCTAAACGTTACCAATTATTAATATGGCACGTCAATACAAATAGGACTTCATCAATCAGACAATATAATATTAATATAATACAATCACAGATATTTGAATTAATACCTGGAAAATACACAAGAATAATTTATAGCTACCATGTTCAAGATTTAAATCTAATTTAAGACTACTTTCCTGAGAGACACTTTCTGACCTGAAACCACTAATGCCTTGTAGAAGGGTGCAGACTAAAGGCTAGAGCAGTAGTCTGAAATAAATATTTGCTTGATTAAGGGTACACTGGTCCAAAAGGTGCAAAACACAGTGCATTGCAACTTGCTAATAAAGCATATTGGAGTTGGGGGGGGGGGGGGGCAATGCACATTTATGCAAAGGGGCAAAACAAAATAACCAAAAACTTAGGCTACTTCATCAGTAAACAAGGACGAACACACAATCACATAGATCATTTGGACAATTCAGCTGGAGAGAGAACAGCAGACCCTGCAACGGATGGTGGCAGGACATGAAGCCAGACCAGAATTGATTGACCTTTGGTTATTTTATGTTCTGGCTTAATTTTATATCCTGCCATCATTCACACCAGGACCCTTCAGGTCAGGAAGCAAACACACTAATCACTCTGCCACCGAGGCTCCTTTTTTTTTTACTTTTATTATTCACACCAGGGACTACTGCTTGTCTCCCAGCTGAGTTGTCTCATATTGAATCTATGTGATTGTGTGTTTGTCTTTGTTTACTGATGATGATTTGGTAGCGTAAAGATTTAGTTATTTCGTTTTGTCCTTATTTCATAAAGCTGTTTAATTTGTGTTTTTTTCTCCCTTCCTTTGTCCAGCTTTGCTGTGGCTTCACATAAATCTATGCCTATTTACATAATAAACATATGAAGGAGACATTGGAGATCATTACAACACTACTTTGTAATCAAATTATTGTGCTGATAAATGCACGTTACGGACCAGGTTACTGGTTCTAACACTAGCCAGGAGTTATCTTCTATGAACATTTATTATTTTAACTTTCTAATGATAATCTTATCTTCCTTCATGATTTTATTGTTAACAAAAACATAACTTTTGGTGAATGCAACAATAAAACTGGCCATAAACACTGTCAGTACAGTAGGCAGTCTGCATGACAAACATAATGAATTTGATCTGTTTCTAACTCTTATACATGTTGCTTGTAACGGTGTTTGCTGCCTGCTTGGTAGTTCCCTGCCATAAAGAGATTCATTGTTTATAATTTTGTGTTGTTTTTTCATTTCTTATTGTCACTGACATTATTTCGTCATTTTACTACACAATCTTCTTAGACAAGAGCTCCAATTCCTCAAGCCAAGATTCTGTATTAACCAGTGATAGATCAGAATATGGAGGTAAATGCTCTATGTTTGTGCTATTTTCTTACTCACATACAACTGATATGAAAACTCTGTTCTTTTTATGATCTGTAATCATTGTGAATCATATAATCTGTTCTTTTTATGATCTGTAATCATTGTGAATCATATAATATGTTCTTTTTATGATCTGTAATCATTGTGAATCATATAATCTGTTCTTTTTATGACCTGTAATGGTGAATGATTTGGTATTTCATTTTTTTGCTTCTTGTAGATGAGAAGTAAATTGTCCATGTTTATTTATTACCAGTCTTCATTTAATTCTCAAGGTCTTTTTTTTTTTTTGTTGACTAAGTTGTTCTTTTTTTTTTAAAATAAAATTTCAATTTTTCCCCTTAAAAATTCACGATGTGGCAGTAAAATGGTAATGATGGTGTAATGTTTTTTAGCTTCTTTTATCATGCCTAATTTGGCCAAGTGGTTTGTGCATTCACTTTCAGATCAGAAGAATCTGGTTTCAGTTTCCAGGAGTGACATATTTTTATTCAACTAATAAAGCTTTGGGGTTCACTCAGCCTCTAAAAATTGGTGCATATATTTTCTGAGAAATAAAGGTGGCCTGATGTGACACTGATCACTTCACCCAAGTATGTGGTTGTGGAAAAATATGGTCGCTAACATCATATTTCCAATACACGTAGCAGGGCATGAGAGAACTGTTTCTTATGTTTTCATCATCATCATCATCGTGTGCTTTCTCCGCAACGAAGGTTGGCTACCATGGATCGCCATTCTACTCTGTTTCTTGCTTTGATGGTGCAGGCTGACATAGATTGACTTGTCCATCTTTTGATGTTACTCGTCCATGTTAGTCTTGGTCTGCCTCTGCCTCTTTTACCTTGTATTTTTCCTTCCAATATTACTTTTAGTAGGCTGTTGTGTCTTTTAACATGCCCCAAAAAATTTATTTGTCTTGTCTTAATTGTATTTAGTAGTTCTCTTTTTATTTTCAGTTGTTTTAAAACTTCATCGTTTGTTATCTTTTGTTTCCATACAATTCTACCTATTCTTCTATAAATCCACATTTCAAAGGCTTCAATTTTCTGTTCTGTTTTCTTGTCTAATGTCCATGTTTCTGCACCATACAGGAATATTGAGAAGATGTAACATTTTGCCATTCTTAGTTTCAGCCCTGTTGATATTTGTTTTGTTGTTAGTATATTTTTCATGGCATTAAAATTACTTTTTGCCATACCTATTCTTTTGTTTATTTCAGTTTTGCATTTTCCATCATTGATTAAAGTATGTCCCATTTCATTATGTTATTACACTTATGTTTTATAGTTCATGATTATAGTGAAACTTAGTGGGTCTGAGTGGCCTACAGGGGGGATGTCTGCCCATGGACAAGAAGGTCCAGGGTTCAAATCCAGCCACAGGTTATGTGAATTTTTCTCATTGAATTCATGATCACTTTATGATTCTACCTGCTTCTAGTATCTAAAAATGAGATTCAATTTTTTGAATTTTCAATTTTTGCAAAAGGTCATATGTGCTCTCTGTGCATATTAAATAACCCTTGGCAATTAAAAGTAGAAAGGAATAAACCAAATAGCCACTGCCTGGCACAACATTTTTAGAGAAATTCTTCCCCAAAACATCAGATTCTCAATGATAAAAATAAATTGGAAGACTAGTTGGTCTCGAGGCAAAACGCCGGTCTCGAGACTGAAAGATTGTGAGTTCAAATCTTGGTTGCACCAGTCGGGATTTTTATTTGTGATTTCTCTCTGTGCCAACCACCACTGGTCTCAGCAGTGGGGACCATCTTGAAATAAAAAAAAATATGAGCACCTCTGAAGACAGAGTTATCTGCCTGAGCAGTGAGGGACCCCTGTGCACATGACTGCCAGGGAAAAATCGTTTAATAAGCATAATTCAGTTCCAAAGCTCTAGGGACTTCGCATGAAAGTTGGCCAAAAAAAAAAATATATATATATATATATACCCCTGAAGTCGGAGAATACGTGCTTGTATGGGACACTTTCTTACACTGAGGACACCCTGCTGAGACATGAGGATGCCCATTGAGAACAGCACAAGTGTTTGTGCAAAATTCAAAATTAACGCAGTCCCTGAAAAATTCACAGGATTTTCACTAAAGATTGAAAGCTGGTGAATGCTAGGGCGGCCTAAAATCAAATGAAAGCCTACAATACCTAGCAGTGAATCCTCAGATATTGAGAGTTATCATTTATGTCTTAAGTGCCATCTTTGACCCGAGAGGAACTAACTAACAGGGTTTATCACACTAACTAGTTTTGTTTTTGTCTAACTTGTAAGCTCTGAGTTCCCAAGGATTACAGCTGCATGAGGCAGATTGCTAGAATTTAAAGAGTTAATACCATTGTACTGCATTGTTTACCACACAAATGTGTATGAAAGTAATTATTTAAAAAATCACTAACTGGAAACATAAATATGAAACTAACAGGAAAGAACAATATTGACAGATTCAACTTAACTTTATATTATATATTTTTTATCTCTTCAGAAAATTCCCCTCCCAAAAGTCCACTGATACCATCTAGTGATTTCAAATTTGGGCGCCGCATATTTGAGGCCACATTAGAGAAAGAAGGTGCCCATGGCATTGGACTTACTATTGTGGGAGGGGAGGCAACCAGCAGTCTAGATCTTGGAATTTTTGTCAAATCTGTAGTACCGGGAGGTCCAGCTGATCGTGATGGGAGAATAATGCCAGGCGATCGCTTAATAGCGATTGGTGGAATCAGTTTGGAAGGGAAGCAACACCATGAAGCTGTAGCAATGATAAGGGATGGCGGTTCTCAAATTGTTTTACTTGTTTCACAAATCCGACCTCCTGGTACTATAAAGAAGCGAAACTTTCATGAACAAGCAGAATTTGAAAAAAAGTTGAGAAATTCTATGCTGGAAGACAACAAGATTGGCCATGATTCAGCTTTTTCTAAGAATGACTTTAATGGCATAGAACATATACTTCGTTTTGATGATTTTGTGAATAATATTCCTAGCAGTAGTGATAGTCACAATATACAACATCCTCTGATGGTTTACACTGTAGCATCTTCACCATCACCCCCATCTCATACCAATACCCAAACTTTCTTATACCCTGGAGACAATATAGAACCAGTCAACACAATGAAATCAACAAATATACCTGTCAGTAAAACAAAATCAAACATTCAGCGTAAAGTTAACCCTGGTCATAACACAGGACAACAGAAATTACATGGTGTAACTGAGGGTGACAACATACCACAGTTTTCATTACATCCTGAGGCACTTAAAACAAATGTGTGGCAAAAGAGTAATTATGATCGCAACGAGAGAAGTGTTGATGCGTTTCAACAACTCAGAGAAGAAGGTGAGATCACCTTTGACTGTGATGGACAGATTCAAGACTGGTCTAGTGATAACATGAATCAGAACAGGGGAGAATTTTCTCCTGGAGGACTCACGAAGGAAGACAGAGAACATCTTCAGTTGCTTGGAGGTAAGTGTCCTTGTTCTGTTAAAGTTTATTATAAACATTTGTAATACTGTGCTTTTATTTTTATCAGCAGTTGAAGTTTAGTAAGGATGATCTATTGGTTAAATAATCCAATTGGTATTGTTGGTAAATAAAAAGACCAATGTTATCAAAGAGGCCAACACAAAAAGGGAGCTCTTAAAAAACATCAGAAAGAAGCAATCAACATTTTTCGGGCACATCATGAGAAGAGGATAGTTAGAATACTTGGTTACAACTGGCAAAATAAAAGGAAAGAGAGATCGCGGACGACAAAGAGAGAAAATACTGGATAGCTTGGTGTCTTGGCATGGAAAACAGTCAACAACAGAACTGATACGATGCACTGTAGATAGAAGATTGTGGAGGGACATGATCACCTACGCCAACCGGTATGGCACACGATGATGATTGGTTAATTACATAGCAGAGAGGCTTAAAAAGGATGATCTGTTGGTTAGTTACAAAGCAGAGAGGCTTAAAAAGGATGATCTGTTGGTTAGTTACAAAGCAGAGAGGCTTAAAAAGATTGATCTATTGGTTAGTTACAAAGCAGAGAGGCTAAAAAGATTGATCTATTGGTTAGTTACATAACAGAGAGACTTAAAAAGATTGATATATGGTTAGTTACAAAGCAGAGAGACTTAAAAAGATTGATCTATAGGTTAGTTACATAACAGAGCTTAAAAAGATTGATCTCTTGGCTAGTTACATAACAGAGGCTAAAAAGGATGATCTCTGGCTAGTTACATAAAAGAGGCTAAAAAGGATGATCTCTTAGTACATAACAGAGGCTTAAAAGGATGATCTCTTGGCTAGAGAGGCTTAAAAAGATGATCTCTGGCTAGTTACATAAACAGAGGCTTAAAAAGGATGATATATTTATTAGTTACATAACAGAGAGGCTTAAAAAGGATGATCTATTGGTTAGTTACATAACAGAGAGGCTAAAAAAACATAGCTTTTATTCATAAAACAAGGACTGATCTCTCCGCATTCTTCCAGTGGGGTCAGATGTCACACAAGACCTACTTAATGGCCATAAGTTCCTATTCTGGGGAACCTTTTATTACTATTTTTGCCTCTCATGCCAATATTCGTTTCACTATATCTCAAGGTTTAACCTCTTTTTATTTTTCTGTTGTTTTCCTATTTGAGGGCTTGTTTTGTAATCTTCTGATTATATATTCTAAACTCGTGGCTGACACATTCCCACCTTCTCTTCCTCATTATTGATGGATAAGACTTTTGATTTTTTTTTTTTAATCTATTCATTATATACAAAGCATTTTTCTTAGATTATGTTGAATGCATGTAATACATTCTCTGTTCTTTCATTGATTTCCAACTTTTGTATGCTGAAGTGAGGGTGGATAATATATCTGAGGAGAAAATCGTATGCTTTGTTTTTTTCTCACAATTCTTCTGCTAATGTTCATATCTTTTGTCAGTGTGGATTTGATCTTCTCTTTTGTTGTTATAATGGGGATTGGAATGGCACTATAATACAAGATAACTCAGTCACATGGTCAGTACTCATGTTTCTTGTAACCTGATTTTATTTTACTTGATGCAACATACCTGTCATATTCCATCTTCTACATGTTCGGCGGCTACCTCAAAGTGTTATTGGCTGTGTTTCCAGAATTACAAAGGGTTGTTTTGATGTCAGTGATGACCAAGGACACTTCCCTGGTTAAGAAAAAGAAACAAAATAAAAAGGAAAAATGACCAGCTTCTTGAAAATATTTGATTTTGTTATGCATTACATTATACAAGATCATATCTCAAAAAATGGGGGGGGGGGGGAATCCTACATCAATAGAAACAAATCCAACACTCAGGGGTCACCGGATGTAGTAATTAGAAAGGTACGAGGGAGGGGGGAGTATGTTTGACCATGACAAACTGTCTAATTTTGAAGAATCTGTGTTTTGATGCAGTAATTTTTACAATGATATCGTAATCTAGAGTTAACTTCCTGGATCAGAACTTCTGTAACACTCATTCGCAGGTGCTATCCTTGGTCAAAGAGATGCTGACTCCATGACAGTACATTAACTTTATGAATTAGAACTTCTATTACACTCATTCACATGATGTATTAGCGAAGTCATAAGGGACTCACTTTTCATGCTGAACACCAGGATTTAGAGCTCACATCTTTCAATCAGCTCAGCTGAGAGAAAAATGGGTACCTGGACTTTGGTCAGGGAAGAAAAGCATTTTAGAGAAAGAGCAATGGGCAGTGCTGTCTCCCCACCAGTAGATGTAAAGTAAAGGTAAAGTACGAGACTTGAACGAACCGGCATCTTAGCACACGAGTTTCCACCCATATGTGCTCGGCCGCCTATCCAGAAATGTTCAGAGATTTCTGGATAGTGTCGCTTCAAGCATCGAAACTCACGATGCGAGGCTCACCTTCTCAGGGTAATACCGTGGTACCCATTTCTGCCAACGGCTGGGTCGACCGTGGGAGTATTTTTTTTTTCCAACCTGAGTACAATTCACACGGCTCCTAGCGGGAATCATACACGGGTTGTCTGAACGTCGGTAGTTCAGTCAGGTGGTTTTCCCAATTAGGCTACCAAGGCCCCCGACCAGTAGATAGTCCAAGGCAAATAAAGGCCCTATTCCCAACAACAGTAAGAATGGGGGATACCTTTGCCACTTATTATATAGAGAAGACCTTTGTCAATGGAAAGAAGACAAAATACTAAATTTGCAACACTTCTACAGACTCAAGACTTCGTCTATATTAGCTTCCATACCACGTCCTTTACTAGTAAGTAATCTCATTAATTGACTATGTCTTTCTTCACTCTGACTCCATGTATATTAGCTTCCCCACCACATCCTTCTCAAGCAAGTTATCTCATTGACTATGTCTTTCTTCATCATCTATATGACTGTTTTGTATGTTTGTGTTTCTGAATACATATTAAAATGGATGTGAGTGCAGTGATCATTTTGTTAACTGAATTGTTATGAACCCTCAGACATAGCAGCACTGGAAGCAAATGACTCATCATCTGACAGTGACTTTGATACTGCCATCAAGAACACTATCGCAGGAGCAAATCAGAGAACAAAAGATGGTAGAGCTGTTATGCCTGTCAGCCCTGCTGTAATAGGATACCTGCAGAGCGTGATATACAGTAATCCTGCATATTCTTCATAAATTTTTAGTAAATATGTTTAGTTTACAATATATTTTACACCTCTCAGAATTTTTATAGTATTTTTAATGACCTCAATTTGCTATTTTTCGTCACTTTTGAGATCCTTAGGAGCGTGATAGCTCAATGGTTAGTGAATTGGACTAATAAGGACAAGATTTTGGGTTCGATCCTGGTCAACGGCTTCCATGTTCACTTAGTCCTTAAATTGGTACCAGCATTTTTATCTGGAAAAGCAAAGCGACATGGACACAATACTGGCCACATTACCCCAAAATAATGTGTGAATCCTGTCAGTGCAAGTTGGAAAAAAAGTAACCATAATTGGGAATTGAACCGTTACTACTTACCCAGCAAGCAAATGCACTTAGCCAGTTCAGCAAACCAACCTCAATTTCAAATAAATGAAATACCCAACCATTTTTGTCTGATATTTTACAACATTGGTTAACCTGGGAATCTATTTTCTAGAACATGTAGGAGGAGATGTGTAATGGAGATAGATGAGGAGACTGGAAGGAGAACTGAATGCTTTAACATTGTACACTAAAACATGTGATTGTTGCCAGCAATCACTTTGTTTCTAATGGAGTTAAACACACATTTAAATATGTTAAATACTGAGCAAGGCTGCGGAGATGCAGAGAATATGTTAAATAAATACAAAGTTAAACACATATCTCTTTTTATTGGCCATTCTCATTTTGAGATCTGTGTTTAACTTTTGTTTTTATATTTGTCACTTCAGGTTAGTATCATGTTGTTTTATACCTGATGAAGGTATTTGCCGAAATGTTGTGGTATGTCTTATCTCTCTATTAGTTATAGCTGCTTTATACCATTCTGTGTTACTTTAACATATTTGTTTTCTCAGCACATTTATATTATTAAAAGTTCAAGAATTTGCATAAAATTATTGACATAATATAGTTTGCTTCTGTATTAAAAGCACCACTTTTTTTTTGTGATTACAAATTTACTTGATAAAAATTGATAGATTCTTAAATATGTTTGATTTGCTTCAACGGCATTGTAATTTATTCTTGTCACAGTTTGCCAGACACTGCTGTGATTTATGAAGTTATTTGGAAAGCCATAGTAATTCTGTGGGAATCATTACTAATGTAAGTATATAATTGGTGTCTTCATTTGACAGATCTTATAATCTGTTGCCTATAATCTGTTGTTTGATGTTTGGCAGGGTCTATTGTTATCATGTGATCTGTGAAAAAATGCAATCCTTTAGTTGAATTATGAGAGAATTTGATTCCTTTTCTTTTCTTTTGGTTTGTACCAAAATATGGTATCGTGTTATCCATTGATATGTGATGATCAGTCTCTTAGTTGCAATACAGATTTTGTTGATTCAATTTTTTAAAAATTACATTATCTTTTGTTGATGCACAGCATATTATATAGCATTCACTTGATTTATTGCAGATCATGTTGTTTCTAGCTATGTTATGACATCATTATAAAGATGCTGATTGTATGAAAAAAATATGGACACAAAACCATAAACTCATTTAAGTGTGTACCTTTTACTTTTTTTTTACTCAGAAAAATATGTCAAATGTCAGACATAAAAAAAAAGAGAAATTAGTAAACAACTAACCTTAGATTCTCTGTCCAGCACCTTGCTATCATCATCATGTGCCATACCAGTTGGCGTAGGTGATCATGTCCCTCCACAATCTTCTATCTACAGTGCATTGTATCAGTTCTGTTGTTGACTCTTTTCCATGCCATGGCACCAAGCTATCCAGTATTTTCTCTCTTTGTCACCCGCGATCTCTCTTTCCGTTATATTTGCCAGTTGTATAACCAAGTATTCCAACTTTTCCTCTTCTCATGATGTGCCTGAAAAATATTGATTGCTTCTTTCTGATGTATTTTTAAGAGCTCCTTTTTTGAGTTGGCCTCTTTGAGAACTTCCTCATTGGTCTTTTTAGCTGTCCAGGGAACTTCCTTGCTATATATCTTTAATATATTATAGAAAGTAAGTAATGGTACACTTCAAGTATGGCAGACAGACAGACAGACTCCAAGTATTACGGCATAATTAATGCCTATATTTCTCTGTGATCAATGGCATATATTATAGGTTGATGTAGCTGATGTCAAGCCAAACTCTCTCACCATACCAGACAAAAATGTCTAGTACCTATTTTCATAGACTGGTTGAACCTTGAAGCCATGTTAATCTGAAAAGCATTTGCTACATTTGGGAATTAAAACCAGACCCTTCTTGTCAGTAGCAAGAGCACTAACCTTCCAGTTCAATGAATAACATTAATGTACTTTAACACTTACACCATCAGTGTATTTTTGTTTTTTTTAGGCAGTAATATCTTTGTATTGAATATTGTTCTCTGTTCGTTCGTGACTTCTACTAATGTTTGTTTGCTGTCGATATGCTTTGTGAGGCTAAATTAAAAATATTAAATAAATATTCAATTTCGTTTTCAGACACCATCTGATCCTGGGTTCCTTTAAATATTCAATTTTCTTTTCAGACACCATCTGATCCTGGGTTTCCTAAAGATGGCGTGTATGTTAAAGAAATAATACCTGGCAGCTCAGCTGAAAAAGGAGAGATAATAGTTCCAGGTACAATCTCACACCTTTTCTAGTAGAGTATAAAGACATTTGCTGACAAACACAATACATCCAGTGGAGCACCAATTCTAGACAAATCTGGTTCAATGTTAACAACAAGCGCAGACATAAAAGCATTTTGGGCGGAACACTTCAAAGAAATTCTTATTTTATCTTATTATATTATAAGATAGTCTTGTCTCGTCTAAACCACTGGAAACTACTATTCATGCTGTTTCATCTTATAAATCTTTGTCTGCAACACAAGAAACAGCCCTAGTCTATCCTGGAGATACCTGTCTTAATAGGAAAATACAGATATACAATTTATTCCTTAGTTGTGTTTGTAATTCTAAGCTATGTTCATGAGTACACATGCGTGAAAGACATCACCAATGATTGCTACTTTTTTTGTTGCTCTGTTGGTTGTGTGCTTGCTCGAATGCAGGTTTCTTGTGGCAATTCACTGTGTCAAGGAGTATGGGTTCAATCCTGCTTCGGTCTGTCTGGGTTTTGTTTTTTTCTGTTGTTGATTATTTGTGAATTTTTTTCCAAGTATTGTAAACATACCCCTTACCCTAAAATGATTTTCTAGTTTTTAGTGTGTAGGGTGTACTTAGTTTAGTAAGCTAGTCAACAGATTATATTCTTGCTATACATTGGACAACTCTCTCTCTATAAGTACTATAGACCCCTCCTTATTTATAATCGTCAGCATATAATGACTGATGAATAGGTAGAATTGGATGAAAAGAAAGAAAACAAACGATGAAGTTTTAAAACAACTAAAAGTAAAAAGAGAACTACTAAGTACAATTAAGACAAGACAAATGAAATTTTGGGGCATGTTAAAAGACACAACAGCCTACTAAAAGTAATATTGGAAGGGAAAATACAAGGTAAAAGAGGCAGAGGCAGACCAAGACTAACATGGACGAGTAACATCAAAAGATGGACAAGTCAATCTATGACAGTCTGCACCATCAAAGCAAGAAACAAAGTAGAATGGTGATCCATAGTAGCCAACCTTCGTTGCGGAGAAGGCACTCGATGATGATGATAATGACTGATGACTCCGATTCTGTGTTAGTTTATCAGCCTTTTATGGCTGCTGTTTCTAGTGAGTTTTCTTTCAGTATTCTTTGACTATTCTTTAGGTGACCGGATACTGGAAGTAGCAGGGCAGAATGTGGAGACAAGTGACAATAACACGATACAAACATTGCTCAACTCTGCCCGTGACATTCTCACTGTCAAAGTCTCACGCCCTCTTCACAAGGATGTCTTGGTAATGGGAAAATCAACTTTGGAAATCAAAATAATGTAAGTCACAAGTTATCTCTACCCCAGTAGTACTTTGTGTTAGAAATCAAATCATAAGTGTTTCAAATCCTTAAAGAAGGAACAAATTTGAAGACTAGTTAAATAGATCATCATCATTTCTAGTCCATAACCTTATAGTTAAGTAAATCATCATCATTTCTAGTCCCATAACCTTCTAGTTAAGTAAATCATCATCATTTCTAGTCCCATAACCTTCTAGTTAAGTAAATCATCATCATTTCTAGTCCCATAACCTTCTAGTTAAGTAAATCATCATCATTTCTAGTCCCATAACCTTCTAGTTAAATAAATCATCATCATCATCATTTCTAGTCCCATAACCTTCTAGTTAAGTAAATCATCATCATTTCTAGTCCCATAACCTTCTAGTTAAGTAAATCATCATTTCTAGTCCCATACTTTCTTGTTAAATAAATCATCAGGACGCCAGACTCAAGACAGAGAGTTGGGGTTCAAATTCTGGCAAGATAGGATTTTTATTTGTGATTTCTCTCTGCAGCAACCACCCCTGGTCTCAGCAGTGAGGCCCAGCTTGAAACGCCAATTACTTATTAAATTGAAAAAATATGAGTACCTCCGAAGACGGAGTTATCTAATTGTGTGGTGAGTGACCCCTGCTGCCAGGGAAAAATGGATTCTTCTTCTTCTTCTTCTTCTTTCCTTCCTCATCTGCTTTCAGCGTCGAAGGGAGATATATTTGCGGTCTTTTGCTCTTCTGTTCGCCTCTGCTGCTGTTATGTTTCCTAGTGCTTCTAATATTCCATCGATCCATCTTTTTCGTGGTCGACCTTGGGTCTGTTGTTCTCACAACGTTTGTTGAAGGCTCGTTGTGTTGTGTTTTGTTTTCTTTCTGCCTTGTCACGTGGCGAACCATTTTATCTGTTGTTTCCTTATATATTCTATGGCTGGGGCTATTCCTAGCTTTTTTCTCAGTTCTACATTTCTGATCTTATCTCTCAGGACTGTTTCCTGTCATTCGTTCTCTAACACATTTCATCTCTGTAGAGGTTATTTTCTTATTGTTCTTGCATCTAGAGTCCAGGTCTGGCATTGGTAGCACAACGTTGGAATGAAGATTGTATTGTATAGTGCTCGTTTGCCTCCAGAGTTATTTCCTTGTTGGACAATAGTGGTGATAACTGTCGATGATTTGACAAGCTTTGTTGCATCTTGATTCTATCTCTGCTGTTGGGAATTGTCGTTTGTCATTAGACTTCCTAGTATTTGAATTCCTCTACTTGTTTTAGTTGTCTGCCTTCTATAGTTATGTTGAGTTCTGTTTATTTTGGCGACATTCATGACTTCTGTTTTGTTGATGTTGATTTCATGTTGTATTTGTTCCTAAGATGTTGAGTTTGTTTAGTGTTCTTGTAGGTCTTCTATTGTTTCATGTATTAGTGCCTGGTCGTCTGCAAGTAGAAGCTCGTTGATCTCCTCTGTCTCTGATGGGTTGGCTAGCTTGCATATATGGTCCATGTATGTAATAAACAGTAGGGGGGATAGTACGCACCCCTGTCTTACACCTGATCTAACTTCGAAGTGGTCTGTGTAGCCTGTTGCTGTTCTGACCCTGCAGCTGCTGTTGGCGTAGAGACTTTTAATAATGTTGGTTAGATGTTGGCTTACTCCGTATGTTGTTAGTATCTCCCACAGTTGTTCTCTGTTTACCTGTCGAATGCTTATCCTGGTCAATGAAGGCTATGTATAAGTTTTGGTTGTGTTTTATGTCGTTTTTTCTGCAAGCTGTTTTAGTGTGAATAGTGCGTCGGTACATCCTCTGTTTTTTTTCGGAACCCCATTTGAGAATCGCTTAACTGTAGTTCTATTATTGGTCTCAGTCTTTTTTCCAAGATTTTGGCGTTAGCTTTCCTACATGGCTGAGCAGAGATTACCTCTATATTGATTGCAGTCTCTTTTGCTACCTTCCTTTTCCATATTGGTATGATGATTGCCTGTTGCCAGTCTTCTGGGGCTTGTTGTTGGTGCCATGCTGCATTAAATATTCTGTGCAGCCATTGCATTCCTGTTTCCCCGCTGCTGCTATTATTTCTATTGGAATGTTATCTATCCCTGGTGCTTTGTTTCTTGGTGCATATTTGATTACTCTTCTATTTCCTCTTTCATGATGTTGGGTTCAGTATTTGTGAGTTCTAGTGTGGTTTTTGTTGTCTTGTTGGTAGTTGGTATGTTAAACAGGTCTTCAAAATATTCTTCCATCTCTGTGCATACATGTTGTTTGATAGTTGTCCGTCTTGTCATTTATCAGCTCAGTAGGATCATGGTTTTCTTTTCTCGCTTTGTGGTTTACTGCTTTGTAGAAATCTCTTATGGCTGTCTTGAAGTCCCTGCTCATGTTTTGTCCGAATTCTGTCCAATCCTTTGCTTAGCTTCTTTGATCAGCATTTTAACTCTTTTTCGAAAAAGGCATATCTTTCATATTTTTCTTGGTTCTTGTTCTCCCTCCAATTTTTAAACAGTTTCTTCTTTTCTTTAATTGCTTCTCTGATTGTTTCGTTCCACCACGGGGTGCTCTTTTTCCCTTCTCTTGTTCTTAGCTTCGTCGTTCCACAAACTGTTTTAGAGATGTTAGTTACTGTTTCCTTAAATTGTTTCCACTCTTCTTCTACTGTGCATACTTCGTTAGGGAGTTTCTTGAATTCCTCTCTGAGTTTTCTTCTAGGGTTTCCTTGTTTCTTGATCGTTTAATTGTTTTATTTTATTGTCTGTTCTTTTCGCTTCTTTTGTTTGTTTTTCGTGTTTTCTCTTTATTTTTGGCTGTCTTAGTGTGATCATAACCATCTTGTGATCCGTGTCGTCTGTAATATTTGGGATTGCTCTACTGTCGTTACTCTTTTCTTGTTCTCTTTTCTTGTTAGTATAAAATCATCTGGCTTCTGCATGTTGTGTCATTCCATTTGTACCAGGTGTATACTTGCGCTCTCTGTGTTTGAAGAATGTGTTGGTGATAAATAAATTGTTTTGATTGCATAGTTCCAGCAGTCTGCTTCCGTTTTCGTTTATTTCAGCTGTTTATCGCCAAAGGGTCCTAAGATGTCACTGTTCTCACTGTTGCGTTTCCCTAGTCTTCCATTAAAATCTCCCATCACTAACATGTCGTCGCTTTCGTCAATCTTGTTAATAATTTCACTCAATGTGTCGTAGAATTCTCGCTGTCTTTTACATTGTTGTTGCATGGTGCATAGATTTGAATGTAATTTGTTTTTCGGTCGTCTTCTAGTAGTTTAATTGAGATAATTCTTTCTGAATAGTATTTTATTTCTAGAATGTTCTTTGCGTGTTTCTGGGTCGATGATAAAACCTACTCCATGTTGTTGCTCATTCTGAAAATGGATTAACACGCAAAATTCAGTTCCTAGTATCTAGGGACTTCGTCCAGAGGTAAAGATGGCGAACGCAAAAAAAAAATAATAAATTATCATCATTTCTAGTCCCATAACCTTCTAGTTAAGTAACCTTCTAGTTAAGTAAATCATCATCATTTCTAGTCCCATAACCTTCTAGTTAAGTAAATCATCATCATTTCTAGTCCCATAACCTTCTAGTTAAGTAAATCATCATCATTTCTAGTCCCATAACCTTCTAGCTAAGTAAATCATCATCATTTCTAGTCTCATAACCTTCTAGTTAAGTAAATCATCATCATTTCTAGTCCCATAACCTTCTAGTTAAGTAAACCATCATCATTTCTAGTCCCATAACCTTCTAGTTAAGTAAATCATCATCATTTCTAGTCCCATACCTTCTAGTTAAATAAATCATCAGGACGCCAGACTCAAGACAGAGAGGTTGTGGGTTCAAATCCCAGCTAGATGAATTTTTATTTTATGATTTCTCTCTGCGGCAACCACCCATGGTCTCATGCACTTGTCCTGACAATAAAGTGAGCATGGCTTCAACTCCATTTTGACACTCACCAGTTAACTCTAAAGAATGATAGATACCTGGGTTTTTTTTTATTTAGGATGAATATTGATTCACTTTCACTACCAAACTAAATTAATAACATGCCTTTAATGTCTTTACTGAAGTTGGAATGTTTTAAGGCAGTATGCCTATATCTGTCTGAACTATTGTGTCATTTTTACAGGCAGCACAAAAACGGCACTGGAACTTACCACCTCATCAAGCATACCCGATGTGAGAGATCTTCCACAATCACAGAATCTAAATGAAACCCATGGGACTGTTTCCTCTGAGAAGCACCCACCCAGCTTAAAGATCTGCCTAAAGAAATGTCTATAACAAAACTTATAACATCAGCACCAAAGGAAATAACGAAACCATTGGATGAAAATCTTAAAATAGTTCCACCACCGCCTCCTCTTGTTTTCACATTCCAGGACTCAGAATCTAACACGCAGAGTGATATGGACTCTGATATTCTAGACAGTTCTAGATCTGAACTTGAAAATATTTATAGTAAGGCTCATATGAATTTGAGTGAAAATTTAGATGTGACTTCAAAATTAGCACATGGAAATAAGGCTGCAAATTTAAAATCAAAAGAGGATATAGATGTGAAGAAACATGTGAATGATGAAAGAACATTTGTGAAAGAAAGAAATGATGATGTTGAACGAGATTCAACATCTTTAGACAGTAGCTATGAGTTCAACAAGCAACTTTTATCTTTACAGTCAGCTTTGGATAAAGTGATGGGAAGTGAGACATTTCATCGAATAATGTTTCTCATGTTGGAGATTCTTCTTCCACAGACTCAGTTGTGAGATCTACCAGAAAACTATTGAAGAACGACAAAAATCTTTAATTAGGCAGTCAAGGCTGTATTCAGAGGAAATTGAGCAAAATAAAAATGGTGATCATGAAGATGATATAGTCACAGTATCTGAGAGTGAACTAACTCCAATCTATGATTTAAGTAGAATAGATGCACTATCTTTATCATCAGTTGAATTTAGTAGAAGTGAAGAGGGTTCAGCGACAACAGTGAGAAATAAATCTAAAATCTTAGAAAATCAAGACTTGCTGTTTCAAGAGGAGCCAGTTGAGCCTCAGGTGAGTAGATTGTTTTTTGATAAGGTTTTTGCAGTAGGGTAGTTTTGTTTTGATCTTGTAGCACAGTGTCTGAGATGTAGCAGTGGGTCGGGATTAGGTAATGATGAGTGAACGAGAGGGGAATCACGGGAAAAAGAGAAGAGTGAACGATAGACAAAAAAACATAAGAGTCCCATGTATGGGTGAGCGTCAATCAGGAGAGTTTTGATTGGCTGGGGGAATGAGAGATATTCAGGATACAGGAAAAATAGTCAGATGAGAAGTATCCATGGACTCAGATGGACGGCTTATAGAGTAGTGCTGCCGAGACGGTAAACATAGGGTTAATGTTACCTGTTTAGCCTGTGAGTGGAGTTTTCGTCCAGGAGTTGACCATAGTGGTAGTTTGTTAAGAGTTGTATTGTTTGATGCCTCAGCGATAGTCTAACAGTAGTCACAGCGATAGTAATATAGAAGGCAATCTTGTGTTGCAAGTCGAGGCAGTTTTTGTGTTCGGACTATAGTTTCTAGTCTCTATAGCTCGTTTCAAATCACTTGCCCAACTTCAAAACGCTATTACTCAGTAACCGTTTGTTAAAAAACTGTTGAAATTTTCCAAATGTTATTAGAATGCAAAAGACCCTTTAAATGTATATTTAACAAATATCTTGCAGCTGCAGTTTTCTTAAAGCGGCGAATTTCTTTGATGTTTGTCAAAATTGTAAATTGTGAACCCCTAAATAATAGAAATTACCATAGTTGCTGGTCTATGATTAATTTTCACTAGGTAAAGGGTGGCCGTAATGGGGAAATAACTGGATAAGACAAAACACCAGGAGAATTATTGTCTTCTCAGTTTGAGGACGGACGATAATATCAAGGTATACCTGTATGTCCAATTTTCATAGTTGTGTGGTCCTGAAAAGGACCGTTTGTTGAACTAATTTAAGGTAATATAGGGGCCAACATTGTGGGGGCTATATACTTTCATTCTGAATCAGACGAGTCTAAAAGATTAATAACTGTTTGGGGTTGAACATTCCACAAACCATCATTTTTCCAATATTCCTCTTCCTGTTTAAGACGTGGTCTTCACATTTAGCCAATAATCTTTGTCTATATTTAATAACATGCTTGCCGTTTCCGGTTGTTTCCAAAATGGAGGAATTATTTTTCTCGGCTTGGTATAGAACCGTTGATCAGAGGTTTAACAAGCCGCTATCGTAAAAACGATGTTTGTTAATGAAACGTAGACCTGATACAGAATGTGTAAATTAGCAGTAGATAGTAGTGATAGTTTTTTCGGCCCTAAAACAACAACAAAAATAGGATTCTGGAATGTGCGAACAATGGCCGCTCCGACGAAACATGCACAGGTCGCGAGCGAGATGGACAGATACGATCTAGATATTTTAGGATTAAGCGAAATGCGCTGGCCTGGAACAGGTAGGAGATCTATTGATAATAAAATAGTAGTTTTTTCTGGAAGGAAGATGGAAAAAAACCGTGAAGGAGTAGGCATAATGATGACAGACAAAGCTGCAAGAAGTTTATTAGAATGGGAACCGGCAAATAGCCGTCTGATACGAACACGATACAAAACAAAACATGGAAGACTTTCAATTATTCAATGTTATGCGCCTACTAACGAAGCTGATGATGAAGTTAAGGATGATTTTTATAACCAACTGCAACAACTTATAAACAAAATACCAAAACACGATCTTTTAATTGTAATGGGAGACTTCAACGCCAAAGTAGGACAAGATAACGCAGGAGTGGAACATGTGATGGGGAGAGAAGGCTGTAATACAACAAGTCAGAATGGAGAAAGATTAATAGAATTATGTTTAATAGAAAATTTAGTTATAGGTGGGACATTATTTCCACACAAAAATATTCACAAAACAACATGGATATCTCCTGACGATAGAACATCAAATCAATTGACCACCTATGTATTAAACAACAATTCAGATCATCATTAATAGATGTAAGAGCTTACAGAGGTGCTGATGTTAATAGTGACCACAAACTGTGCATTGGAAAATAAGATTAAAATTTAGAAACCAACAGAAGAGGTCAATTACACATAAAATTGATAGTCATAAACTGAAAGATGAAGCCATAAAGGAAAAGTTTAACATAGAGCTAAGTAATTGTTATTCAGCACTCGGTGAAATAGACTTAGATATCAATGAAATGTGGGACTCACAGAGCAAAATACTAATGACAGCAGCAGAAGCAAGTGCGGACTGAAGAAAATGGAAAAACGAGCTTGGATCTCAGACACCACATGGAAATACATCAAAGAAAGAAGAGAAGCAAAGAGAGCCGTGACTAATGTAAAGACAGATCTTGGAAAGGTTCTGGCAAAAGCAACATACAAAGAATTAGACAACAAAGTGAAAAGTTCGGCAAGAAGAGATACAAGAGCTTATATAGACAACTTGGCAGAGAGAAAGCAGAGACAGCTGCAATTACAGGAGACAGCAGAACTCTCTATACAGTACAAAAGATGCTGACAAACACCTATACATCCAGTGGAACACCAATTCTAGACAAATCTGGATTAATGCTAACAACAAGCGCAGACATAAAAGCCCGTTGGGCAGAACACTTCAAAGAAATTCTTAACCGTCCACTACCTCACAGTTTAATAGATTTTGAAGCTGAAACACCAGCAGCAGAATTAGATGTAAATTTAGATGACTTCACCTTGAGTGAAATAGAAACCACCTTAAAGCTAATGACCAATAACAAGGCTGCTGGAGAGGATAAGTTAACAGCTGAGATCCTCAAGGCAATTGATAGCCATAATTTAATACATCTCCAAAAAATGTTCAACATCATTTGGAAAACAGAGAAGACGCCTCATAAATGGAAAAAAGGAATCATTGTTAAGATCCCAAAAAAGGGCAATCTTAGAGATTGTAACAACTGGAGAGGCGTGACACTTTTGTCAGTTGCCTCAAAGTTATTCTGTAAAATCATCCTAAATAGAATAAAGGATTCAATAGATACAGTAATGCGTGAAGAACAGGCTGGTTTAGAAAAGGGAGAAGCTGTCTTGACCACATTTTCACTCTACGACTTATATTGGAGGAATAGTATTCATAGAGATTCTTTGTGGAAAATTCTGAAGCAATATGGTTTACCATCAAAAATCATAAATATTATCAAAGACATGTATGATGGTTACACATGTGCAGTTCGAACAGAGGAAGGACTGAGCGAATGTTTCCCAATAGAAACTGGGGTTAAACAAGGATGTATTTTATCGCCCTTGTTATTTGAATTGTTATGGACTTCATAATGAAGAAGTGCTGCACTGGTAATAAAGGCATCGAATGGATACAAGGAGACCATTTGGAGGACCTCGACTTTGCTGATGACATAGTTCTCATCAGCAGTCAGATAAAAACGATGCAGGAAAACACAAATGAACTATCATCAATAGCCAGCAAAATTGGGCTTGAGGTCAATCATGAAAAGACTAAAGTCATGAAAAGTTTAATTCCAACAAGTGACAAAATATACATGGAAAACAAACCAGTAGAAGAGATCGATCACTTTATCTATCTTGGAAGTCACATTGATCGAGAAGGGGATACGAGCAAAGAAATTAGAATCAGATGGCTAAAGCAGCAATGTCTTTCAGAAGCCTTGAAAAGTTGTGGAAATCAAAACTCATTAGCACAAACACAAAACTTAGGCTATTCAAATCAAATGTACTATCAACCCTTACGTATGCGTGTGAAAGCTGGAAAACAACAAGAGATATAGAAACAAAGTTGAACGCATTCGAAAATAAATGTCTAAGGAAAATACTTGGTATAGAATGGAACGAATTCAAACAAACGAGGAAATTAGAGAAATCGCCAATCAACCACTAATATCTTCAGTAATAAAGAAAAGACGATGGTCATACGTTGGACATGTGATGAGAAGAGATAATAATCGAATAGCAAAGCAAGCCCTCATATGGGAAACAACAGGTAAAAGAAAAAGAGGAAGACCCAGGGAGACACTGAGAAGAACATTGATGAGAGAGGCAAGAGCAGCAGGAATCGGCTCCCTCAATGAGATAGAACTGCTTGCACAGAACAGAGACAGATGGCGAGATTTAATAAAATATCTTTAAAAGAAAACTGCTAGAACAAAAATTCATATAGGAGAAGGTGTATCTTGGTCTACGCCCTATGGGCCGGTTACGGCTCGAAAGGTCAATAGATAGATAGATAGATATTTAATAAAGCGAGATTAGCAAGAGTCTTTACATCGCATATTTTGAATGTTGTATTTCATCTGCCACTTGTCCTTTTAATTTTGCCCAGATTAGTTCTATTGGATTTAAATGAGTATGGTAAGTTAAGGTGCAGCCTCAAACTTATATGACCGTGCTCTTGGATAATCTTATCTATTTGAAAAATCTTTGTCCTTTGTTTTGCTTTACTAGAGATAGTAATTCAGGTTTAAGTACATGTTTAAATTGTATGTGCTCCTTTGTGAGCCATATCTTAATAGCATCTTTTGTACTGGATGACGTCGGGACTTTATCTTCAAGTGCAACAATGTTGTGGTACGCTGCATTGTCCATTATTAGGCAAGATGGTCGATCTAGTGATGGGAGAACAGAATTTTCAGTCCAATGTCTAAATATGTGACCATTCATCTCAGAGTGATAATCCGGATTGTCTATGGATTTTGAAAGAAAAATGAGCTCTGCATTCTGTATTAGTCCGTGTTGTTGACTACCTGCATGAGCAATTATCAAGCGCTGTCCTTTGCTGCTAGGTATTAATCTCTTAATCTTTCCATCTGATGACTGCCATTCCTTTGGTTAGTGTGGTGAGCATTGATCCATGTTTCATCCAAGTACACAATATCATAACCTTGCTTGCGCACCTCTTTTACTTCACGTAAGTACTTGCTTCTCATGACTACTATATGTGGCTTCTCACAGATGATGTTTCGTCCATTGGAATACTTTATGAATGTAAAGCCTGCAGCTCTCACATTCCTCCATAATGTAGACTTTGATATTTCAATACTGTTGTTCTTTTTCAGCGAAACTTTTAATTTTCTTATTGTAACAGTTTCATTCATACCCAACATTTTGCGAATTTCACTTCTAATAAGTTCACTGTGGAAATTATCCAACATTTTTGCTCTTTCTTGTGATTTTGTATATTTTGAACATTGACGGTCACGTGCTTGAATCCAGCGATTAAATGACCGTTTAGATAAATCCAAAATGTGTCTTGTCCTATTCTCAGGGTTTTCTAAAGAATGAAATAATCTTCCTCGTTTAGCCTCTTTGGAAAAATAGTCATACATTTTTATTGTGATGTTTTGTAAACTGCAGAATTTCATTTTAAGACTCATGATAAATGTTACCGATCCAGGTCTACACCTCTGAATGAACGGAAATGGAACACACAATTTCTCAAGTGCCTAATTTTGTCAAAAAACCACGGCGAAAGTGTGCAAACACGTCAATTTTACCGTGTATGGATTTTTACTCGCTATTTTTAACTTAAAATACTGTAAACATTAAGTTTTGACTACATCAATGGGTCGTTATAAATTTATATAAATCAAATAAGCAACAATAATAACCAAATGTTTTTTTTTTAATGAAATTAATTCCCTGCTGGGTTCTAATCATTATAACTTTACATGCAAATTTTGAACAACTTACAACAAGCGGTTAAAAAGCTATCGATTTTAAAAGTTGGGCACGAGTTATGAAACAAGCTATAGTTACGTATAAAGTGGAGTCTTTCAGTATGGACAAACAGAGTGTGAATGAGGATGGCACGGCTTTATTGACAAGTGCCTGCATTGTTTTACATCTGTGACAGTCAAGCGCAAAGTAAATCGCTGACTTTTTAATTGTTGTACTATTTGACAAGGTGCCAGTTAATAAACGCTTGTCATTTGTTATGAGTTGACTTTGAATTAGTGTTTGGTATCAGTGTGGTGGTCGCCAACCATGGTAGTGACGAACGAATCTTACAGACGCGGAAAAGACGAAGTCCTCAGATCTGTGTGGCAACGTCACAGCGGCAAATCAACACAAAGTAATTCATTATCACGATCACGGATGAAAGTGGCGCATGTCCGGAAAATTAATGGGTGGATGGCAGAGTCCTGTTGAAGGCAGTATTTAAGAAACCAGTCCAGTGCCCAGACCAGCGTTAGCTGTTGAGGCTGACAGAGAGTAGGTCAGGTGGCTTGAGTTCAACAGGCAGGGACACAGTATTGCAGCAGGTAGCAGTCGCCCTGGGCCGATTGTTACAGTTGCCACCGTGGAGAGCGGTACACGTAAGTGCGGGTGACCACTTAAAAAGCTCACACGTGACATTCATTGATAAAAATTGACGGGGCCGTGATAGGCCCTCGTTGCTGCTATCAGTACACGCATTCAAGGAGATGATAAATATTTAGATCCAGGTGGAGAGGCAAACGATGTCAAGTCATCTGATACATCAGCAAGGGTTTATTGAATACATCCTCTGTCTCGTGTGTTCTGCTTTCATTCAATAGGTGGTACATAGACGGCTACAGAGAGAGAGTGCTTTATAGCAGTGCAGGGTATATTAATTTGTCTGGATAATGTTACAGCATATATTAGAGATTTTGTAACATTAGTTGGTATAACATTGCAGTGCAGATTAGTTTGTCCTATAGCATAGTAGGACATATTAGCTTGTCTTATATAATTACAGCACATATTAGTTTGTCTTATATAATTATAGCACAAATTAGTTTGTCCTATAGCATTGTAGCACATAATAGTTTGTATTACAGCACATATTAGTTTATCCTATAGCATCATAGCACAAATTAGTTTGTCCAATAACTTTTATGACACATATTAGTTCTCATTTAGTATTATAGCACAGATTAGTTTGTCTTATAGCTCAGATTAGTTTGTCCAATAACTTTATGACACATATTAGTTTCTCATTTAGTATTATAGCACAGATTAGTTTGTCTTATAGCTCAGATTAGTTTGTCCTGTAGCATTACTTTATAGCACAAATTCATTTTTGCTAGAACATTGTAACAAATTTGATTGCCCTAGTGAATTACAACACAGATTTGTCTTGTAACAATACAGATTGGTTTGTCCTAAACATATATTGACTTGCCCTGTGTAACATTTTAGCACATATTCATTTGTTTTATAAAAGTAGTCCCCCGTAGCTATTCACATTGTATAAACAGTAGAATTAATCTAACTCCTGTAAATGAAAATATAGACACCTTAGATGAACTCACTGCAGAATGTCATTGTATTTTTTTTTTAATGTAGCCATTATTCATCATATACCTGTCTGTTATAAGATGGATCATCATCTTGTGCCATTTCACCGTATCTCTTGCCTTGATGGTACACGCTATCATAGGTTCTCCTTTCCATCTCTTTATGTTGTCAGTCCACTTTTGTCTTTGTCTGCCTCTGTCTCATTTACCATGTATTCTCCTCTCCAGGATGGCTTTCAGTAGGTTATTGTGTCTTGTTATGTGTTCTAAAAATGTAATTTATCTTCAAATTGTCTTAAATAATTCTTTCTTCACTTTCAACTTTTTCAAAACTGCATTATTTTTCTTCTCTGTCCCAGCAATTCTCACCATTCTTCCATATTTCAATGCATCAATTTATTTCTATTTTTTTGTTTTGTGTCCTTGTTTCTATACTATATAAAAATGTTGAGTAGATACAGCTTGTTATTATTCTCAATTTCAATTCCTGTGTTACATGTATAAGTATATGTGTTAAAAATGCTTTTGCCATTTCTATTTTTTTTTATTTTATTTATTTCTGTCTTGCATTTTCCATCACTTGTTTATATGTCCAAAAAAAGTATATTAATGAGGTCTCTTTAGGCTCTTTCCATCTACCTTGATATTCACTTGTAGGTTTTATATGTTATGTGATTATTATCATAGTTTTAGTCTTCTTAATATTTATACCATATTCTCTACTTGCCTTGTTTATTTTTTTTAACTAGCTGTTGTATTAATTACACTATCAAATCTTAACTTATTAATTGTGTATCCTTTGATGTTTAAACCTGGTAAAGGTGTATGAGTCACACTTGAGTGGATAAAGGTGTATGAGTCACACTTGAGTGGATAAAGGTGTATGAGTCACACTTGAGTGGATAAAGGTGTATGAGTCACACTTGAGTGGATAAAGGTGTATGAGTCACACTTGAGTGGATAAAGGTGTTTAAGTCAAACTAGAGTGGATAAAGGTATATGAGTCATACTCGAGTGGGTAAAGGTGTATAACTCATACTCGAGTGGATAAAGGTGTATGAGTCACACTCAAGTGTTTGATGGACTGCGAAATTCAAGAAACAGCGTCACTAGAGGGGAGGATTCTCCTTGCCCTGTTCCAGTATAGATGGCAGCTGTAGTGAATGTCATACAGGGGAAACTGACAAGTCACAGTCAAGGAGGTGGTATTACTATTGGACATTAGTGTTGATTTTCTGCAGCTTATTGTCACTGAATGAGAGCTCAGTTTTGATGCTTTAATTCGTTATCTGTCCTAAATATTAGAACTAATCTATGATGCTTTCATTCCTTATCACTCCCAAATATTTTAGAACTAATCTATGATGTTTCATTCCTTGTCTCTCCCATATATTTTAGAACTAATATTTGATGTTTCATTCCTTGTCTCTCCAGATACTAGAGCTAATCTATGATGTTTCATTCCTTGTCTCTCCCATATATTTTAGAACTAATCTATGATGTTTCATTCCTTGTCTCTCCCAGATACTAGAGCTAATCTATGATGTTTCATTCCTTGTCTCTCCCATATATTTTAGAACTAATCTATGATGTTTCATTCCTTGTCTCTCCCATATATTTTAGAACTAATCTATGATGTTTCATTCCTTGTCTCTCCCAGATACTAGAGCTAATCTATGATGTTTCATTCCTTGTCTCTTCCCATATATTTTAGAACTAATCTATGATGTTTCATTCCTTGTCTCTCCCATATATTTTAGAACTAATCTATGATGTTTCATTCCTTGTCTCTCCCAGATACTAGAGCTAATCTATGATGTTTCATTCCTTGTCTCTCCCATATATTTTAGAACTAATCTATGATGTTTCATTCCTTGTCTCTCCCAGATACTAGAGCTAATCTATGATGTTTTTCATCCTTGTCTCTCCCAGATATTAGAAATCTCTCTACAGAAAGATAGTTTTGGGTTTGGATTTACTGTGGCTGGTGGGGTCAACACTGGTGGTTGTTATGTTAAACATATAATCTGTGACCCTGCAGCAGCTGATGGCAGACTGAGGCCAGGAGACAAGATCTTAAAGGTCAGTTGTATGTGATCTCTATGGAGTTGCGAGTGATGAAATTTTATGTCATAGGTTTAGTACACCTTGTAAAACTATAATTTGCTTGTAACATTTATTGAAATTTTGATTCATCAAAAGTGTTATTTAGCTGAAAAATGCAGTGTTAATATATGATTTGACTGCTACACACTGTTATCTTTTCAGTGTTGAGAGAAAATTGAGTTTTCAGGTTAGTGTACTGTAGTGTGTCTCATGCTTGTTGATCATTGTGATCTCTGATATTTCATGAATTCTTCATCTTCTCCCTTTTCCTGCGGCTGCTGAGTGTTTATGCTCTTTAGTATTGTGTTACTTGTTTAAACCATTTAACCTGTTCTTTCTTAACTCTTTCCCTTCCTAATTATTTTGCTGGTTTGGCCTGAATTATCCAGATTAGATTTGTGAAAACTCAATGTCACCAATTTAAAAGTTGTTTAAAAATTGTGTCTTTAAATAAAGCATATCATGTAATATATCAAATTAAAGAAGGAATATTGCACAACACAAAAATAATGTTTGTTTGACATAAAATCAATAGGGTAGGTATTTAAAATGTGAAGAAAGGGGAAAATGAAAGTTGAAAAATTGAAAATGTTCAATCACAATTTAACCAAATATAATATAACCGCACAATTTCTTATGGAAGTTTAGTATACTTACTTTTCACGGCTGTGGTGATCTTTTAAATAATCCAAGGGTTCACTCATTTTCCATTGGAAGCCATGATAACATGACCAAAACACACAAAACCAAGCACTATCCAAGATACAATTTTATTCATCAAACATTCACAACACATGATAAATCAAAGTTTTCATAAGTGGATATGTAGCAGGGAAAAACTATTCTGTACATTGAACTACTGTAAGACATAGAAAGAGAGATACAGAAGAATTATTAAGACATATCACAAGAGATGGATGGAGCGTTATTGAGAAGCGAAAAGCGAAGGAACTTTGCCAGTGTGAGCGTTACCGGGAAGGCAAAGAGTTATTATGATCTAGGACAGATGTAATTCCAACTCCTTTCCTTACATCTTTATATCTGATACTGTCATTTCTTGTCACATGCAGCATTCTTCTTGGACATTTCATTTCTTATATAATTGTTTCTTCTTTTGCTTGCATGTGATAACTATTCATTTTTATCGCCTACCCTTAAAGGTCATAATTAGATGTGTATGCGTTGTGTCACTAATTTTGACAAGTTGGGATATACACCTTTCAGCCCAGCACATCTATTTTTGGTCTAACCTTTGTGACAATTTTTTTTTTTTGCTTTGACTTTTAATGTCGAATTTTGGCATTGGTAGCAGAATGCTGAGAAGATATTGTGTTATCTAGTGTGTATGATATATATATATATATATATGTATCTGTATTTGATGTTAAATTTGTTTTCTATAATACTGGAGCCAATTTCCAATCACCTGGAATGGTTTCACAACATCTGTTGTCAATCTGCTAGAATTTTGTCATTACATGATATGACAATTTCTTAGTGTTTGAGTCTATTGGTTGCTTGCTGATGAGGATTTGTGCTTGAATTTTTGTTCTTTTTGCAAATATAACTTCTATTTTCTTTAAGTTAATATTTATTTTATAATCTTTGCATGTTTTGTTTTGCTTGTACTTTGCTTTTATTTTTTTTTTTTGCTTTATACATGAAAAGGAGCTGAATGTGACTAATCATGTTATTTAAACTTTGATTATATGAAACACATCGTTGTTAACTTTGATTGGTTAAACCTTATGATTTAAACTTTGGTTTCATGAAATACAGCATTAATTTTAATTAAATTAAAAATCACATGATTTAAAATATCATTTTATTTGAAACATGGAGTTTCTTCTGCATTTGCCTAATTTGGGGGGGGGGGGGCGGCTGTGTTTATTTTTCCACTATACCATAATGATACGCATTAAAAAAAATATCACATTAGAGAAAATATTTTTTGCAATCTATCAGAATTTTCAAATACAATAAAAAAGCTTGATCAAAAGACCATATCACCATTTTTTTGACTCGCTAAACAGATGTTGTGACTTGTCATGATTATTCCAGGCAATTTAAGAAGGTAGTTTGCCATTCCTTTCCTTCTTGGCAGTGACTGTACTAGTTGGAGATCGCAACCATTGTCTCTATACATGAGATCCCCTGCCTGCCATCGCGGTGTGGGGACCATAACCGGCACTACTTGTCGGCTGCTCCCACAACACCATCCACCACCTGCTCCAATGGCTTCACATAACCCTGATAAGGGGGCTAAACGGGAGCTCCACCTGGACAGATAAAAAGACCAATGAGGAAGTTCTCAAAGAGGCCAACACAAAAAGGAGCTCTTAAAAACATCAGAAAGAAGCAATCAACATTTTTTGGGCACATCATGAGAAGAGGAAAGTTGGAATACTTGGTTATAACTGGCAAAATAAAAGGAAAGAGAGATCGCGGCCGACAAAGAGAGAAAATACTGGATAGCTTGGTGTCATGGCATGGAAAACAGTCAATAACAGAACTGATACGATGCACTGTAGATAGAAGATTGTGGAGGGACATGATCGCCTACGCCAACCGGCAGGGTACATGATGATGATGATGAAACAGATGTTAGTAATGATGATGAAGAAATATGTCAGATAAATCAACTAGTAGATCTGTTGCAATAATTCATTATGATAATGATACTGTCTTAACATAGAACAATTAGAAAGATTATAGTCTACAGTTGATATCATCATGATTATCATCAAGTATCATGCCTGCTGGCGTAAGTGATCATGTCTCCCCACAACTTTCAAACTCGACAGTTATTTATAATTTCTGTTCCTTCCGCCACGCCATTCTCTTAAGCTGTCTGTTATTTTTTCTCTTTGCCTCCCTCTATCTCTTCATCCCTCAATTTTCCCAGTTGTTACAATATATTCCAGTTGTTCCCTTCTCATTATATGGCAAAAAAATAATGATTATTTCTTCCTAATATTGGAAATCAGCTCTCTTTTTGCTTTGGCCACTTCCAGAACATTTTCATTACTCTTCTTAGCTGTCCATGGTCTTCTTCTTCTATCTTTTTAGCTCCCAGTGGAGCATATGTCTTCAACAAACACTTTCCAAGTCATTCTGTTTTTTGCCATTCTTTTAGATCATTCCATGTCTTCTCCATCATCTTCATCTCTGCTTCTATCTGTCTTCTCCAAGAATTCCTTGGTCTTTTTCCCCTGGGGATTCCAAAAAGGGCCTGTTGTGTAATACTCTCAGTTGGCTTCCGTAGTGTGTGTCCTATCCAGCGCACATTTCTACAGTTTCCAGTGATTTTTCTTGTCTGTTGTCCTATTGTCCATGATTCACAGTCATATGTTAAGACTGGCTCTACATAATATTTAAGAACTATTTTTTCTTGTCTCTGTTGTCAAAAATGGTTTGCACAGTATCTTCCTCATTTTTTGGAAAGCTGCTTTTGCCTGATCCATTTTGCATATTCACCTTTATTGTACATTTGATATAGTTGTACCAGATGTAAGACCTATATCTAATTAACTTAAAGGCAAACAAATTGTTCGTTATAAAGTCTAAGATTAACAGGAGAGGAAAGTAAAAATAAAGTTGGTGCTTCTGTCTTGACAAGGCAATTAGATAATAACAGTGGCATTTTGGGTGCCACTTAGGCAGCACTTGTTAGATGGCATGTCATTTGATGACACAGTCGTCATATATATTGTTCTGTTGTAATTATAATTGTTGCTTGTTGTGCTGAGATTTGTTACATTGTAATGATTGTTGGAGGTTGTCTTTAGTCTTATCAATCAAGATTGCAGTGAATGATGGCTTGAGGATGTTCTGTATTTTTGTTAACCAAACAGGTGAATGGGAAAGACGTGACCTCCTTGAGTCATGTAGAAGCTGTGCTGTTTCTGAGGAGACTGCCCGGCATAGCTAACATGCAGCTACTGAGATACTCACAATCCATAGAAGACTCAGACAATCTCAATATTGCACAGGTCAGTTTACAGAAGCTATATGTGACATTGATAATTAGCAGAAATCAGTAACATTTGTTTTTGTTCATTGCAAACTGACGTTCATAGTTCTAAACAGACTCATATTTCAACCTTCATTGCAAACTGGCATTCATAGTTCTACACAGACTCATATCTCAAGCCTTCATTGCAACTGGCTTTCATAGTTCTACACAGACTCATATCTCAAGCCTTTATTGCGGTCCTGTCAATTATTCATGGTTCTAGAACATGAGGAAGTTCAAAGGTTAGCTGTAAAAACATGTGTCTAATGGGTAAAAAAAATAAGTAAGTAGCATATCCTTTACAGAACGTTGTTATTACCCCAGCATTTTTAGCTGTGTGATTGTCTAGGCATTATACGTCAGTGTTTGCCGTTGCCTTCTGATGGTAGGCACTGTCCTGAGGACAGCAATCCCATGAGTCGTGATTTCGTTAAGAACTGTGCTCATCAGGACTTGTTCACCAGACCTCGGGTTTGTGAAATTGAGTTCACTACCTCTAGGCCATGGATGCCTACCTATAATGGGGATTATTAACAAGGGAAACAAATAAAGTCAGTCAATAATCATTATTAGGATCTAGACCTGGTTGTTGATAAATCTACAATCTAGAGACTGCATGAATTTTGATGCAATCATGACAGTTGAAGAATTGATGATTGAAGAGTTAACTAAAAGCTGGCTAGCGAGCTGTTGTAGCATGCCTGCTTTTCATTTTCTTAAAATAGTGGTTGAGTTATTTTATAATTGATGAGTGAATTAAGGTTAGTTTTGCTAACTGAAAACAATCACAAAACTAAATATTTCATGTAATGTTTATCAATTTATTTTCTCAAATTTCTCAACTGTTGTCTTATTATATTGTAACATATTTGTATTTTCATCTTCACATCCAGAGTACAAAACACAATGCAACACAACTTGCTATATGAATGAATATAAAGAAGAATATTTGTTTACATTTAAAATCGTTTGTATTAAGTCCATAAATATTATTCCTAAATATGTTTAACATGAGGGAGCCGCAATAGCTCAGTGGTTAGTGAACTGGACTACAAAGGACAAGGGGTAGGGTTCGATCCCAACCAACGGCTTCCGGGTTCACTCAGCCTTAAATGGGTACCGGATTTTTTTCTGGGAACGTAACATGATATAGGTTATTATTAAATTAAGTATAGGTACATTTTCTTTTATAGTATTTCATAATAAATTTGTAGTTATTTTTATGCATATTCTTTGTATCAATCATTATCCCATATTCTTGCATTGCATATCATTTTTTGGAAAGCTGCTTTTGCCCGAACTATTCTGTGTCTCTATCGTAGAAAGTGTCCAATGTCCTATGATGATGATCCATTGACTAAACTAAACTAAACTAAGCACAGCTGTGTTTAGTTTAAGTCACTCTTAGTAAGCAATTATGTATACAGAAGGTGTCACACATTGATAGTTGTTATTAAGATTATGTGGCTCTTGTGAGTTGATGGTTTTTAACTTCTAGGCAGGGATGATGAGAATTGAGATGCTTAGACCTGATCCAGCAACAAGTTTGGGCTTGAGTCTGCAAGAAGGAGAGGTTGATGGTCAAAGTGGCATCTTTGTGAAGAAGCTGAAAGCAGGAGGTGTTGCCCACAGCTATGGTCTTCAGGAGGGAGATAGGATTATCCAGGTAAGTTTTATTGTGAGTTGTTTTGTTAAACTAAGTGGGAAGGTGACAGAGCTACATTGATCAGCTGTGGGATGTTAGCATCTTATTTGAAATACCAAGGTTCAAAATACATCCTCCACTTGACCCAGTTAAAGAAAAAAACATGAGGACATGGCCTTTGGTCAGGAAGAAATAGCATCTTGGGAGAGAGCATTAGGTGACACTTTCCAAAAGAAGGGCAAGACATTCCACTCCCCAGTAATGACAGTAATACTTTAGAATACTTTAACATTATATAAAGTGCCCTATTGTCACTTCTGTATTTCTAAAACTCTGGGGAAATGTGACTTCCCCTGCATCTTTCACATTCCATTTAATTGACAACATAATAATATTACAATTTTTTATTTAAAAAGAAAAAGAAAAGCAACTGTTAATTCCTTCAAACTTTACAGCTCAAAAGACAAATAAATAAAGTTTCAGATAAAACTACACCAAAAAATAGGAATTATAAAATAAACTGATAAGAATTATAAAATAAGCTGATAAGAATTATAAAATAAACTGATAAGAAGGCAGACATTATAGTGAAGGAAAGTAAAAATAAAGGACTCAGCCTCAATAATAGAAGTAGTGGTAGAAATCAAGAAAAAGTCATCAACACAATGCACAATAATGACAAAGTGGAACAATATTAAAACAGGTAAATGAATTTAAATATGTAGGAACTGTTATATCAGATAGTAAATGTACAACAGAGATGAGATACAGAATAGCTCAGGCAAAAGCAGCAGCCTTCCAAAAAATTAGGAAGATACTATGCAATAATCCATTTTTGACAATAGAAACAAGAAAGAAAAAGAGTTCTTAAATGTTAGGTAGAGCCAGTCTTAACATATGGATGTAATTCATTGACGACAGGACACCAGACAAGAAAAATACTGGAACCTGTAGAAATGTGGTTTTACAGAAGAATGAGTGTTGAATACTATGGACAGCAAAGAAGAGCAATCAAAACGTTCTGAAAGAGGCCAAAGCAAAAAGAGAGCCAATATTAGGATGAAACACTCATCATTTTGTGGCCATGTAATGAGAAGGGAACAGCTGGAATATATTGCAACAACTGGGAAAATTGAGGGACGAAGAGATAGAGGGAAGCAAAGAGAAAAGATACCAGACAGCTTAAGAGAATGGCTTGGCAGAAGGTCAACAACAGAAGTGATAAATAACTATCGATCAAAAGTTGTGGAAAGACATGATCACCTATGCCAGCCATGGTACTTGGTGATGATTAAGATGGCAGGACAGTGTGCATTAACTCCCTTTAGATTGAGAGACTCACCCAGAACAGGCATCTGTGGTAAAGACACTGGCAGTCCTGTGTAAAGTCTAAAGACACTGGCAGTCCTGTGTAAAGTCTAAAGACACTGGCAGTCCTGTGTAAAGTCTAAAGACACTGGCAGTCCTGTGTAAAGTCTAAAGACACTGGCAGTCCTGTGTAAAGTCTAAAGACACTGGCAGTTCTGTATAAAGTTTAAAGACACTGGCAGTCCTGTGTAAGGTCTAAAGACACTGGCAGTCCTGTGTAAAGTCTAAAGACACTGGCAGTTCTGTATAAAGTCTAAAGACACTGGCAGTCCTGTGTAAAGTCTAAAGACACTGAAGTGTAACAGCAACAAATTGACAGATGTGGAATTGTTTTTATTTCTGCATTATATGCCATCTTCAGCTCAAAAGGAATTAAGAGTAAGTGAACAAAAAAAGCAAGAAACTCCACCAAAACAAATACTTATGGTTAATGCTCGATTACCATGACTTTATCGCACAGACTCATCAAAATATGTTAATTCTCAGAAATCATCAATATTTTCCCTTCATCTTCATCCCATATCATAGGAAAGTTTTAAGCACTACTAGCAGATTTCATCAACCTACTCCATTGATCTATATCAATAGTCACTCTTTGGCAGTCTGTGAAGTTGAGGCCTGTCCAGTCTTTGATCTTACTTTCCCCATCCCTTTTTTCTGCCCACCTTTTTTTTTTTCCATGCAGTAAACAAAAGAAGAAAGCTAATTTGTCACACTATCAATGTTATAATTTTTAATTTACTGAAAATTAAAGGAAAATCACGAATTTCCTTCCACAACGAAATAAGTCATCATCATCTAGTGCCGTCTCAGCAACGAATGTTGGCTACCATGGATCGCCATTCACTCTGTTTTTTGCTTTGATATTGCAGGTTGTCATAGATTGACTTGTCCATCTTTTGATGTTACTCATCCATATTAGTCTTGGTCTGCCTCTGCCTCTTTTACCTTGTATTTTCCCTTCCAATATTACTTTTAGTAGGCTGTGTCTTTTAACATGCCCCAAAAATTTCATTTGTTTTGTCTTAATTGTATTTAGTAGTTCTCTTTTTATTTTTAGTTGTTTTAAAACTTCATCGTTTGTTTTCTTTTCTTTCCATCCAATTCTACCTATTCTTCTATAAATCCACATTATGTTTAATCGCTCTGCTTCTACCATAAGATTTTCTAATTTTCCTTGTTGGTATAAGGTCCTAACATTCCATGTAGCTATTTTTAATTCGTTCTTAAAACAATAGTTAGAATTTCTCTCCATGGCTTTCTTTGGAGTGGTACGTGATGAGGCTGCAATCTCTTTCACGGTGGTCTGCCATATTCGTATTTCGTGTTCTGAATATGCCTCATGTGTACCACACACTTTGCTGTTTTCGCTTTCTAGGCCATTGATCATTTCTGATTAATCCGTCCCATCCACCGTCACAGACTTTTCACATATGGGTTGAACATACCTGGCCGCCGGCGCCATTTTTGTCGAACCATGTGCTTGTCTATCGAACCGCGAACACACGACACAAAGAAGAATAAATCATATTCCACTTAAATATCTGTAATCACAGTTCATCCACACGTCAGAAGTAAAAACATACACCAAACGGGGAATAGCAACACATAATTTCACAATTAGACTGTCGTGTAAATCATTTAAATATATCAGCAAGTGCCGAATTATAAAAATGACTACACGAAGCCGCCATGACAACGGAAGGCAAAATAAGTACAATCTTGTAAATATTCAGCAAAAATGTCGCCAAATTAGTCACATTTTCTAGAAAATCAACAGTTTTTTCCATTTACTTGTGGTAAACATCAGTATTACCTTTGTTTAATCATGCTTTCATTACCACAATTTTGTTTTATTTATGAAGGTCAAGAACAATTATCTAAATAAATGTGATGTTGGGTGGCTGAATGTGTGGGTGGTTGAACGAGTGGGTAGCTCCAAACCAGGAGAATGCAGATTCAAATTCCAGCAGGGAGCAGGGTCTGAGTTTTTTCTATTGGGGTGAGTTAAAATCACACACACACAAACACATAGTGATGACTACTCAGGACATGCACCCTTTATTCTCTGGTCATATATGTCCTCAGACATGTCCTCAGTCAGTGCAGTAATGGAATAATCTAGTAAATATAATTGTTTTTGTTTTTTTAAATCATAAGAAATTTCTTTGACAACAACTTTGACTGAAAGCGTTCCCAGAAGGAGAGAGTTAACCTGTTTGTGTGTATCAGAGAGAGAGAGAAAAGGGAATATTGTTACATAGACATGCGTGAAGAGAGAGAGATTAAAACGGCGAAGAAATATTTATTACAGGCCAATGGAGTCTCATTTATTGGCATCTCCAAAAGTGCAGCACTTTCTGTTCTCAGAGAAGCTGATGAGGAAGTGGCACTTATTATCACAAGGTGCGGTATTCTTCTAATAGTGGTCTCTGCAACTTAATTATTGTTTATAATAATTTTATTAAATGTTAATTAATATTCTTTTTTTTCCTATTCTACTGTGATTTTAAAATATTGCATGTTTAGAAAATATATTATGGGATATTGTTGACAATTAACCATTTAATGTGCAGTTTGTGTGAGTTAAGTTATGAAAACCAACATTTTGTAGGCCCATGCAAGAGGTATTACATAAAGTTAATATTTTGTAAGAGGTATTACAGAAAGTTAATATTTTGTAAGAGGTATTACAGAAAGTTAATATTTTGTAAGAGGTTTACCTCAAAAAGTTAATATTTTGTAAGAGGTATTACAGAAAGTTAATATTTTGTAAGAGGTATTACAGAAAGTTAACATTTTATAAGAGGTATTAGAGAAAGTTAACATTTTATAAGAGGTATTAGAGAAAGTTAACATTTTGTAAGTTATTTTAGCAAAATTATTACCAATAAAATATTATTTTTTACTACAGGTCAGATAGGCAGAGGAGTTTATCAGATGAAGTCTATGATGATGATGTGGATAATTTTGAAGATGGTAAAGAGAACTTTTTGATGTTGTATAACTGTAAAACTGTTGTAAAGTCAAGAGTCATGCAACTATACTATATCATTACATTTGTGTATTGTATTTAGTTATCAATAGAATAATTTTATCACACTTTACAAAACTAACCAGCTTTTTGTATCATTTCTTCATCAGATGCTTCATTAGATTTTTATTTTGCCATGTAATCCTAGGTCTTTCCTTTCTCTTTTCTTCTACCCTCAATATTTTTTCATTTGTATCCATCCACCCACCACCTATCTACCTACCTACCTACCTACCTACCTACCTGTCTGCCTGCCTTCCTACCCCTATCTTTAGTTGGCCTGAAGTATTGTCTATATATGCAATGTTGTTTCTTGTATAAATGTTACTGTTTTTTTGTAGTTCTTACAGTGGCCTATATAGTTGTGGAGATAAGCACAAATATTAAACACTATGTGGGGTTGCGAGTAGAGCTGCAGAGAACATATAAAATGATATGGGGCGGTTACATTAATAGAAGCACTTTTAGTTTAGCTGCTCTAAACCATTTTATGTTTTATCCCATATAGTTTAGCCCGTAGCGTTCTATCTATTGGCCAATGAGTTTTTGTATCAATGACATGCATCTACATGATGGTGGTTTATTTGTATAATTTTATACAATTTTCACTCTTGATTTTATCTTCTATCATTCAATGGTAAGCCTTGACCTGGTTCTTTCTTCTATGTGAATATCCAAGTATATAGCTGGATGAGAACTTTTCTGCCCCTCAGAAGAAGCATTGGCTAGGAGCACGTAGATAACATTTGTATTTAAATTAGAAGTGGTCATTTAAGAAGTAGCTCTTTTTTTTTAACATAATGTAGTTGCATAATGGGTTTGCTATTATTTTTTAATTGTTTCTTTTTAGTGCTTTGTTCTTTTATTTTTTCTGATGCAGCTTAGACTATGTTCATCATCATCAAGTACCATGCCTGCTGGAGTAGGTGATCGATCATATCTCTCCAAAACTTTTGATCTTGACAGTAATTTATCATTTCTTTTGTTGCCCTTTTGCCAAGTCATTCTCTTAATATATTCCAGCTGTTCCTTTTTCATTGCACGGCTACACAATGTTGATTGTTTGTTCCAAATATTGGATGTAGGCTCTCTTTTTACTTTGGCCTCTTTCACAACATTTTCATTAATCTTCTTTGCTGTCCAGGGTATTCTCAACATTCTTCTGTAAAACCACATTTCTACATCCTCCAGTTACTTTTTTATCTGTTGTCCTATTGTCCATGATTCACATCTATATGTTAAGACTGGCTCTACATAACATTTAAGAATTCTTTTTCTTGTTTCTATTGTCAAAAATTGATTATTGCATAGTATCTTTCTCATTTTTTGGGAAGCTGCTTTTGCTGAGCCATTCTGCAAATGGCCAATGTTACTTTCCTTTATAGGGCAACAACATTTATCTACTTTTTTTTTCATATTTCACTCCAAAATATAACAGCAGCACAGATCAGAATGCAGAACTGCTTGTACTTAATGCTCATGTCATAGAATATGTCCCACATTAATGTATGACTAAGGCTTATTTCATCATTTGATCTTGTCTTAGACACCAGCTCCAGATCTAGCTATGTATGTCCTCGAAATCAAGAAATTGATGTTCCTGTTATCATGAGTCCAGAGTGGTTAAGAGAATTGTCATTGATGATGGAACCTGCTGGCAGAGATAGTGAGTTTGTTAGCCATTTGCTGCAGAGTCTATCTGACTTGGTGCAAGCAGGGGAACACAATGAGGAATTCAAAGTAAGCCATTGTGATGTTTGTATATCCTCTAAGTGAATAGAAATGCCCTCCATTTTAATTATGGTCATTTGATGTCTCCTGTGCTAAACTAGTGTTAAGAATATTATCCCAATTTGTATTTAAGTCAGTGCTACACCAGTTTGTATGTAAGTCAGTGCTACACCAGTTTGTATTTAAGTCAGTGCTACAATTTTGTAGGATCTACATTACTTCTATTTTTTTTTTTATTTATTTAAGTCTGTAAATTCTAGGCATTGCATTCGTATAGCTTTCTTGACTTTTAATTTATTTTTAATTCTGGTGTCATTATCTTTTTGATTGTAAATTTACATTATGTATAATTTTATTCAATATTTAACCCTAGATTACGATTCCATCATAAAAATGACCACCCAAAATCCAAATTCTTAAAATTTGAGAGTTTGCTGCAGGCAAACATTCCCCCCTCCCCCTCTCTATACCTTATTAATTACTACTTTCGGTTGTAAAAGAGCGTTGTTTGGCGTGACTTGTAGGTGTCGTGACTTGTAGGCGTCGTGACTTATAAATGTACATGTAAATGTAATGACCGCTTGTCCATGTATAAACTGTATACGTAGCAGATATAACTTTCACCTGGATATACTTTAAAACGTTCTGCTCTTTTCGTGATCTATTACTATGATGTACTTCGCGTTGATGGTTGACTTTTCCTGGACTGCAGAGTCTGATGATGATAATGACTCTCTTGCCGCGACACTCCAACTTCGTTGTTCACCACAGCGTCAGACCATAGCAAAGTGATAGTTGTAACTCATTGCACACAGAATTCTCTTGTGAAAGTAACAGTAAGTTTATTTACACATTACATGCCCAATGAAACAAGATATGTACAATCTAGCGTTCACACAAGAATGTACTGAAGGCACCTCTCTACTGCAGTCGAGCCTTAGTTCGTCTCTCACGCTCAATCGGTCCAACACTGAATCATTCTAATCTGGATCCTAATAATACCTCCCTAACTAAGAAGAGAAATGAAGATGTTCTGAGAGAGGTCAAAGCAAAAAGAGAGCTAATTTCCAATATTAGGAAGAAACAATCATCATTTTTTGGCCATGTAATGAGAAGAGAACAACTGGAATATATTGTAACAACTGGAAAAATTGAGGGATGAAGAGATAGAGGGAAGCAAAGAGAGAAAATAACAGACAGCTTAAGAGAATGGCTTGGCAGAAGGTCAACACAGAGATGATAAATAGCTGCCGAAATCGAAAGTTGTGGAGAGACATGATCACCTACACCAGTAGGCACGGTACTTGATGATGATGATGATACTAACACACTGAACTGTCTCGTCAATAAACCCGAGACCTACTTCTTCACTAGTCTAACTCTTTTACTACTTGGGCTCCATGAGCCATTGGCTTACGCCTATCTGTAGGTGTCTACAGCACCCCTGTCTGTGTCACTAGTTCTGGACAGGCCCCATCACCACCAATCACAACTCCCCTACGTCATCTCCAAATTTACATTCTCCATCAGTCACGAGAATTTCCGCTATCCTGTCTGAACTAATCTCTTCACATTATCCCGTGTTCTCTTCTCGTGCTATATTCACTCACCTCAACCATCCCCTACCCTCCTTCACATTCTCACATTCACTGTTACATGGTGACCCCTGAGTGTTCGATTTGTTTTCTTTGCTACTGAATTTTTTTCCTTCAAGTATGTGTTAAAATTGACAATGGTATTATAGAAAGAGGGCTGTTTATTTTTCACATAAAACCTCCGATGGCCACGGCACGATGAGTTCAAATTTCAGGTCATAAATCAAATGTGATCCAGGAAATAATTACAGCATCCATTTCCCTGTTTGTCTGTTCGGGTAAACACACAGCAAAAATTCTAAGAACCAACTATTTTTGGAACCCGAATGTCACACTTAAATGATATTAATTTGTACAACAGTATCGTGAAAACGTCAGAAACAAATATTTATCGTAATCTAAGGTTTCAAAAATCTTTCATATATTATTTCTCCTTATTTTTCATGTAATTTTCAGAAATTCATAGAAGGTATCATATTGATTTTGCAGAATACATATCTTTCTTCCATTGTTCCATGTATTATCCATTAGAATTTGATGATTATTAAAATGGTTGGTATTTTCACTTGACAGAATCTGCACCAGATGAAAGAGGTTGGCTCATCAGATGTGGGGAAGTTGCCTGAGAACAAGATTAAGAACAGATACAGGAATGTGTTGCCATGTAGGTGCTCAGACTAAAATTCCTTCATTCATTTTCTTGTTTTCAAGACAAAGTAGGCCATGAGTAGTAATTTACTCCAATGTCACCTAACAGATCAGTGAAATCAATCTCTAATATATCTGAGAACAAAACAGGGCAGTGAAACTCATGCAGGGAATGGGCTGAAGTAGTCAGCAACAGATAGCAGACATCATAATCAATGAACCAGCAGCTGATCAAAACCCTGTTGCACTTTCTCATTGGTACATTGGTATAAATATTGCTAAGTGCAAGGTTACATCAGTTAAATTATGAGTTACTTCTTCTTCTGCTATCATGGCTCATTCAGACTAGGACTCCAGACTTTCTAATGAGGGCAACTGTCTGTTTAAGTGATTCGGTTGCCCCGTATAGTTTCTCTTCCAGGGAGGTGGGTGTGGACCACATTGTCCTTCTCAGGTCTGTGAACTGGGGACAATCCTGTAGAACATGTTTTGTTGTCATTTTATCCAGTGTACAGTGGCATCGGCTGGTAGTTCCTATTTTGAGTTTGGTGAACATGTGGTTTCTCATTATCAAGTGGCCAGTGCTTAGGTGAAGTATGATGATGACTTGATCCATCCTTGATAGTTGGAGGTATCTGTCCCTCTTGTTATACTTTGGGTGTTCTTGTTTCCATTTTTCATGGTTCAGGCCTTTGATGATGCATTTAGCTTCACTGTAGCTGACCAGATGGTTCTCTTGTGGCAATCTCCCTCCCTCTTTAACTAATTTGTCTACACATTTGTTTCCGTGTATATTACAGTGTGATGGTATCCACTGGATGACCACTCTATGAAAGTTATTGCACAGTTGGTCTAGGGTTGCTCTCAAGTCATCTAGCTCACTGTTCCTGGGGTTTTTAGAGCTGTTAGGACTGACAGTGCATCAGTCAGTATCACCAATTTCTTGTGCATGTTATTTTGTGTTGGATAGCCAGTTTTGCAGCGTCTTTAAGGGCTTCAGTTTCTGCTTTATAGTTGTTTGAGAATTTTCCAGTAGCTATTGACTTGGTGATCTCTTCCTGGTTATTCAGCCTCAAGAACACACCTCCTCCTTCATTTCTGGTGGCGTTTTTTGCAGAGCCATCTGTGTATATATTTGACCAGGAGTCCTGTGGATAGTTGTCGTTTATGTGTTTTTCTGCTATATGCTTTCTCTCTGTGTCTAAGTTCTGGTATTTTATGTTTCCGATGAGGAGGAGAAATTATGAGTTACAACATGCATGTATATTTTCGGGCAATAACAACAGTCATCACCGAGAGTGCCTGAAACTTAGATGTGCCAACAAAAAACCATCTGGCTCTGTGTTGGTGTCTGAGTGAAGGTATTTATGGGTCAAGGTTTTCACTAAGGCCTTAGCAGTGAAAGGGTTAATATATATGCTAATCATAGATATTTTTTTTATTATCATAAAGATTAAGGCTTGCTATAATAAATTAATTGTTGTTATGAAGTCATTTGTTAAATTGTACAGATGATGAGAACAGAGTGAAGCTACTAGATCACACCAATGACTACATCAACGCCAATCACATCTGCATGAAAGTCGGAGATGCTGAGCTGCGTTACATTGCATGTCAGGGGCCAGTACCTGATTCAACTTCTGACTTCTGGGCCATGGTTTGGCAGGAACGGGTTAATGTTATTGTCATGTTGACCCAAGTGTTTGAGGCTGGCAAGGTTAAATGTCATGTTTACTGGCCTCATACTAAAGATGCTATGGTGTTGGATGATGAGTAAGTAGTCCATCCACATATTTCCTATCTTGTTCAAAATTATTCTTGTTCAGGTTCATTTGAGTAAATCAACCAGTAAAATGAGATATGACAGAGGTGAATGTACAAGTGAATGTATAACAAAACCTATAGTAACGCAAGCTGACAGATTGGGAATTGAGCTACTTGTGAAAAGGATGTAACAATACAGAACACCTATTTAGAGAAAGTGGACTTAATTCCAAATATTTTAGAGCGATTTGTGTTTGTTTGTTGTTAAGATAATCATCACTGCACACCAGATGAATCCATAGGTGCTTCAATATCCTTGAAAAATCTTGAGAAAGTCCAAGTATAATCCTGACCAAGTGACCACATCCTAAACTCTGTAGCATGGCCTGGGATCCACGGTGTGGCCAGGTTTCTGCTAACAATTTTGCCAGAGCAGCGGCTGTATTTATGACCTACTCTTTTTTATTTTAACTTCCAAGAGTTCTTTAACGTGCGTGAGTGCACATGGGACCTCCTATTTATTGCCATTATCCGAGAGGACTAGACATAGGATCTCACTACCCAAGAGATTAGGGGAGGTTAATGGCATAAGGAAACCACTGATTAATTTTTCCTATTTTTGGGAAAAAAATTCACCACCACTTCTGTTGACCTCTGAACCCAAGTCCTTCCTGTCCTGAGGTTGACATTGTACCTCTGAACCTCCCATACCCCGTGATCTGTAACAGTATAAGGTGAAGACTTTACAAACAAGTTCATTGTGTGTGTTTTTCATTACAATATTTAAATTCTTTGGAGGCTTGAAACCCATTTCAGGTAGTATAAATCTCACTTTGTTGGATGGTTTTATTTCCTCATTCATTAATATAGTTACATTTCTAGACAATCAAATAAAGGACTTAGTTACAGATTGTTGATTTGCCATCTTGTTCTCATGTCAGATCAACATCTACCTAATCAACTAATAAATGATTAAATGCAAATTACATGGAAGATAAAGAAAATATTGATCAACAGGATTGATACAAATAGTCCTTTAGTGACATCTTCATTCTATCCTAGAGAAGTCTTCTGTATCAATAAAACCCCACCCCTTCTGGTACCACTGCAAATCTCATCTCATTAGCCAGTTTGTTTTGACACAGACTATTAGCAAGGTGACCAACTGGAAGATGAAGGGAGGTTTTGGTCAGCTGTGTGTCACTGAGCCTGTCTTAATGACTGCAAGCCATCTAGCTTGAGCTCTCCTGAACCAAATGTAATCACTTGAAACTGAACCAAGTGTACTCACTTCAAAATGGACCAAGTGTAATCACTTGAAACTGAACCAAGTGTACTCACTTCAAACTGGACCAAGTGTACTCACTTGAAACTGAACCAAGTGTACTCACTTCAAACTGGACCAAGTGTAATCACTTCAAGCTGAACCAAGTGTACTCACTTCAAACTGAACCAAGTGTAATCAGTTCAAACTGAACCAAGTGTAATCAGTTCAAACTGAACCAAACTGTTCTCCATGCAGTAGATACTGCAGGGCTTCTATTGAATCCATTTTTGTTTTTTGTTCTTTTCCTTTTTTGGGTAAGATGTCACAAGTTTCTTGTATGTTTTTCATTATGCATTGTCTTTTGGTTGTAACTTTTTCATCAGGATGTTCTCTTCTGTATTGCTCAATCCCTCCTTATAGCAGCTTTTGTGTGTGTGTGTGTGTGTGTGGGGGGGGGGGGTGTCCATCCAGCAGCTGAGCTGAGTCCCGAGAGCTGTACAGTTAACTTCATGCATTGGAATTGGTCAACAACAACTGATCAAGACCCTGCTCCATCTCCCAATAGTGCACTTGGAAATAAGGCCAACCAGTCTGGCCAAAAGAGTAGGGATCGAAGGGGGAAGGCAATCCAGTACTCTAAAATGCCGTGCAAAAGTTGGATACGTGGGACCAAAAGGCAGAAATAAACTAAAACACAATCTATTCCCACTTAATGTTCTTTTAACCCTTAGTTACAACACCTATCTCATATCTGTACGTAAGAATTACAAACACTGTTACATTTGGAGGTAGGAAAATAAGATTTTTTCTCAACTTTTGCTACACAGCTGTGCGTGTACCCAAGAAGAGACATGGGAATCTGGTGCTGTAATCATTTCCTGCCTTGGATTTAATTTATGGCCTGAGATTAGAACACATGGTGCCATGGCTACCAGAAGTGTTTACTTTGTCTATTGACAAGTCAGCCATCAGTCCAGCCGTATGTTCTGTTCCCTCCTAGCATTGTTCACTACCTATCCCATGTTACTAAGGTTTCCTTGATGTCTCGCCGACAGCTGCAGACATTTCCCCTGTCATAAGAAGAAGAAAATAATGAGTTTCTTGAAAATTGACCAAATTTATATATTTTAAAAAACAGCAGCGTTTTTACAATAGCTTCATACTTTTTAGCTTCATACTTTTTACACTAGCTTCATACTTTTTACACTAGCTCATACTTTTACAATACTTCATACTTTTTACAATAGCTTCATACTTTTTACAATATCTTCATACTTTTTACAATAGCTTCATACTTTTTACAAAGCGCACATTGTTGGTGTTTGAAAATAGAAGAGCCCAACATCAAGGAAAACAAATCCAATACTAAGGGGTCACCGAAAGTAATAACTAGCTAGTAGGAAGGGGGAAAATGTTTGCCAACGGTAAACTGTCCCATTTCAAGAATGTTTAGTTTGCCTTCGTTATTTTTACAAAGATGTCATAATTAAGGGTAGAAGACTATTCTTTCCTTTAGTAGCATTGGATAAATGTCAGAATGATAAAGAAAATTGTTTGTCATCAATCCACATGATTTTGATCATGTTATAAAACACATGTGATAAACTTGACATGCATGGTTTATTATGTTCTGCCAGAAATTTGGTGATAACACTGGTCAGGTCGTACAAGTTGGAGGACTTCACTGTGGTTCAGGTGTGCATTGAGCAGAAAGAGACACATTTAGTAAGGGAGGTTATCCAAATACAGTACAGCACCTGGCCAGATCATGGTGTTCCAGAAACTTCTCTGCCATTGCTGAAGGTATTATTGTAGGCTCTGTTCTGAATATTTGTCCATTATTTCGTCTTCTGCTTTGACATTTCTAGGAATATCTGTAAGTTAATCTTTAACAAATTCAACTAATCAGTAATTACTAGCTTTTTGTTAAATTAAAATATAACTCATAACAGAAATAAGGTCAGAAATGAAGAACAAATAAAAGCTAGGAATAATTTATGTCATAGAATAGATAAAGGAACAACAGGTGAAATAGTTTTGGCACAAGACAAAATTACAGAAAGACCACAATGATTCTTTAATAGATGCTACAAGTACACCAAACTCAAGGGCTCACCATGAAAATTATGGATATAGAATATTACAAAACCAGGAAACATAACAGCAGCAGAGGCCAACAGAAGACCAAAAAACAGCAAATTATTTCTGCCTTTGACGACAAAAGGCAAATGAGGAAGAAAAGAGGAAGAAGAACCCAAAATATTGTATTATTTTTGTACTAAATTCCTCTTTCAAAGCACACTGTTCAGACAATGAAAGTATGTAATCTGTTATATGCAGCTGCTCCAAGTTGTCCATTTGTTAGAAGGTGGGTCACCTCCAGTCATTCACTGCAGCGCTGGTATTGGCCGCACAGGGACATATATCGCTACTGACACAGCATTGGCTACAATTGAGCAGGGTTTGGAGGTAAGTCATAAATACATACTTTATCTCTGTGTGTCATTGCTTGTGTATCTGGAGATCAATTTTATTATTTACTCTCTGAATACACAATCACAGCTATTGCAAGCCACTACTATGTTATAGTTGTAAGGCCACCTTTGTTCATTGATGAAAACCTCAAGTCAAAGATTGCAGGAATTTGAAATAAAGCATGGAACAAGTAGGAATTAAGATAGAGGATGTGAGTGGAGGTGTGTGAACATTACCATCAGCACTTAATGAAGATAGAACATGTGATACTTCCAGTGGCGGATAGGCGACAGTAACTGTGGTACAGTGAAAAGTTGTTCATTGTTGCATTTTCCTCATGTTCAAGCTTGTTGAGCTACTGAGTTTAGTGGTCTGTGCACACTGTGAGCTGTTTTTCATCAGGATGGTGTTTTTTATTCAGATGCTTACAATGAATGATAATATTGTATGACGAAGGACAATTCAGCTGTGTTCAATTTCAGTGCTGATAAGCCTTATGTCTTTTTACGTGTGCTGTGCATGCTATGATGAGGACTGCAACTGCCTATATTCAATGAGATATTATTTATGATTATTCCACTGCATGAGTGTTGAGCAATTATGTATTTTATTCATTTGCAGTGATACCGGGCCTTCGAGAAGATGTGAGTGGAGGTGTGTTGAAACATTACCATCAGCACTTAATGAAGATGAAGATGTGAGTGGAGGTGTGTTGAAACATTACCATCAGCACTTAATGAAGATAGAAGATGTGTGTGTTGAAACATTACCATCAGCACTTAATGAAGATAGAAGATGTGAGTGGAGGTGTTGAAACATTACCATCAGCACTTTATGAAGATAGAAGATGTGAGTGAGGTGTGTTAAAACATTACATCAGCACTTAATGAAGATAGAAGATGTGAGTGGAGGTGTGTTGAAACATTACCATCAGCACTTAATGAAGATAGAAGATGTGAGTGGAGGTGTGTTAAAACATTACCATCAGCACTTAATGAAGATAGAAGATGTGAGTGGAGGTGTGTTAAAACATTACCATCAGCACTTAATGAAGATGGAAGATGTGAGTGGAGGTGTGTTGAAACATTACCATCAGCACTTAATGAAGATAGAAGATGTGAGTGGAGGTGTGTTAAAACATTACCATCAGCACTTAATGAAGATAGAAGATGTGAGTGGAGGTGTGTTGAAACATTACCATCAGCACTTAATGAAGATAGAAGATGTGAGTGGAGGTGTGTTAAAACATTACCATCAGCACTTAATGAGAGAGAATGAGCACCTGTCTGATTTATACTGAGCATACTGTGGCCAGTATATGAGTTCATATCCCAGCTGCACCAGTTGTGATTTTTATTTGTGATTTCTCTCTCTGCAACCACCCCTGATCTCATCAGCAAGGCCCAGCTTGAAACGTCAATTACTCATCGACGGAAAAAATATTAGTAACTCTGAAGACGGAGGTATCTGCCGTTGTGGCATGGGATCCCTTCCTTACAATCCGGCTGCCAGGTAAAAACAGATTAACACGCAAAATTCAGTTCCTTGTCTCTAGACTTCGCCAGAGGTGAAAGCTGGCGAACGCAAAAAAAAAAAAACATAATTTAATTGTTCCTTGATTTCATTACTCTTCTATTTACATATAAGTTCCAGTCACATCTATCTTCTTTAAGTTTCATTGCTGCTTTGAGGCTGGCATTCTAAACTAATCTGGAAAGAGTGATCATTAAGAGCTCTATCAAGTTATGTTTTCTTTCAAATGATTAGAAGAGTAAAGCAAAGTTTAAATGTCACAGCAGATTATTTTGCCATTTTACAGAATTTGAGATTTTTAAAAATTGAATTGTAAATATTATGTTTTTTCTTGTCTGTACATTTGTATGTGAAGTAAGGAGATGGAGTGAGAAGATTAAAACTATTATTGCTCATTTCTGGTTGTTGTAATAAAATGAACAAGAACACAAAATTTTGACATTAACAACAAATGACTTCTTGTAAATTAAGATATTTGGTTGATTTGAAGAATTGAGATAATATTAAACAAATCAAATTGAGTCACAACTGCCTCAAAGTAAATATTTGTTACAGGTCAGTGAATTGTAGTCTCCACATCTTTTGGGAATATGCAGCCCCCTCTCTAGGTCTGCTTTCCCTGACTGTTGATATATTTTTTTCAAATCATCTGGATGTGTTTAGAAACCTGATGTTCAACATTAAAAGCTAGCTTCTTATTATATAGGGTGTCTCTTTAATGACTGCATTTTTTGTTGTTGAAATAATTACGCACCTAAATTTTATCTATGTATGACGTAATAGTTCAAGCACCATTTACGTGTTCATTTAAACATCACTGCTACATGATCTGGCTTACAATGGTATTAACGATTGAAGAAAGAGCATTTATAGTGGAGCATGTGTTCCGTAACGGCGGCAAGTATTCGAATGGGGTTGTTGAACAATTTGTGAATAGATTTCCTGATACACCAGTGCCTCATCGAAATACTGTGAGTAATTTAATAATCAAATTTCAAAACACCGGTAGTGTACATGATGTTAGCCGTCCTGGTAGACCATCTGTTCTTGAAGTAACATCTCTCAACATCCAGGACAGCATTCTAATGAGTCCTGGCAAATCAATAAGAAAGCTGGCTCAACAAGTACACAAATCAAGCAGTACTGTTCATAGAGTTCTGAAAAAAAAATTAAAGTTACATCCGTACAAATTTTCCGTCGTTCCTCAATTAAAAGAATTAGATCACCAATCCAGAATTAATTATTGTATGTGGTTTGAGAATTTTCTAGCCCAAGAAGGTGAGGAAATCCTTGATTTCACTTTCTTCACAGATGAAGCATGGTTCCATTTGTCTGGGTACGTGAATAGGCAGAATGATCGTCTTTGGAGTGATGAAAATCCACATGCATTGCACCCAGTGCCTCTCCACGATCAGAAAGTAGGAGTGTGGTGTGCAATGAGTCGTCAGCGGATAATCGGCCCAATTTTCTTCTATGACACAATAAATTCAGAAAGATACAGGATTAACATACTGGAGCGATTCGTAACCCAACTTTCTGAGCCAGAAATTGAAAAAGCTTGGTTTCAACAAGATGGCGCAACTGCTCACACTGCTGTAAAATCACTGGAATTTTTATATGAAATTTTTGCTAATCGTATAATCTCTCGCGGAATTTGGCCTGCACGATCTCCTGATTTTACTCCCATGGACTACTATCTCTGGGGTGAACTGAAAGGAAAAGTGTACGAAAACAATCCCCACACACTCGATGAGCTGCAGGTTTCAATCGCCAACAACATTAATAATGTTACACAGCCCATACTGCGTAAGGTTTTTGACAATATGAAAAAACGTATCAACATTTGCCAACTAAAACGTGGTGGATATTTCAAATACCTTTTGTGAATAGTGATGTTATATGTTTAACTTTACCGAAAAAGGAACAAGCTACAGCAGTACATGATGCGTGATTTACATAAATAAATTGGAACAACTAGATTTTCAAATAATGCACAGTCATTAAAGAAACACCCACCGATCTGGAAGACCTTCAATTTCACAAGACCAAATTATGTAACTCCAAGACAGAATTACAATGAGTCCAAATGCATCTTTAAACCACTTGTCTCAACAGGTGCAAATATCTAAGAGTTCTGTTCACAAGGTTTTAAGAAGTGAACTACACTATCGTCCATACAAATTAACTGAAGTATCTCAACTCCAAGAAAGAGATTATGAATCCCGTTTAAACTACTGCATGTGGTTTCAGAATTTTATTTATGAACATGGCGCTGCCATCCTTGACGTCACTTTTTTCACTGATGAGGCCTGGTTTCATTTATCCGGTTATGTGAACAGTCAGAACAATCGGCTGTGGAGCAGTGAAAACCCCCATGAATTTCATCAAGTGCCGCTTTACGATCAAAAAGTCGGAGTGTGGTGCGCTATAAGTCGTATGCGGATAATAGGACCTATATTTTTTAATGAAACAATAAATGCAGAACGTTACCGTACTTTAATTCTGGAACCGTTCATAGCACACCTTACAGAACGGGAAATTATGGAATCCTGGTTTCAGCAGGATGGGGCAACAGCACACACAGCCACAACAACACTCAATTATTTAGAAAGCATATTTGCAAATCGCATTATTTCACGTGGAATCTGGCCTGCTCGTTCACCAGATCTAACACCCCCAGATTATTATCTGTGGGGGGCATTGAAGGGGAAAGTTTATGAAAATAATCCGCAGACAATTAATGACCTAAAGACTGAAATAGTAGACAAGAGTATACAAATATCACCAGACATTATTCTGAAGGTTTTCGCAAATATGGAAAGACGAATCACGACATGTCTTGAGGCCCGTGGTGGACATTTTCAACATATGCTTTAGGCACTTTATTGTGTTAATACCAACATTACCCATTATAAGCTCGCCGATAGCAATCAAGTATATTTGAATATTTTACAATTTGTGTGACGCATTAGTTAACCGCATTTCTGGTGACGATTTTCTTCCGAGAGTAGAAATTCACTGCACTGCGACTTTAGAAACACCCTGTACTATCTTAAAGTAGTAGTATATCTTTTTCTTTTGTAATTTTATTATTGGTGAAACAGATGAATTGTAAATAAACAGTTTATATTTTGTATATATAAATATTTGTTTTTTTTGGGACTTCCTGTCAATATGGCGGATAGGCGACAGGAACCATTGAGGTACTGTCTAAAAAGTGTTCCTTGTTGCAGTTTCCTCATATTCCAAGTCCAGCTTGCTGCCGGAGCGACTGAGTTTAGTGCTCTGCGCACACCTTGAGCTGGGCTTTTCACCTGGATGGTGTTTCTATATTCAGGTTGCTTACGATGATACCATATGACGAAGGACAGTTCAGCTGCATTTACTTTTGGTGCTAATATGCCTTACGTCTTTTGATGTGTGCTGTGTTTGCTATGGTGGGGACTGCAGCTGCCTTTCTTTGTTTGATTGTTCGATGAGATGTTAATTCAGATGATTGTACTGGCACAGGCAGTTAAGCAATTATGGATTTTCATTTGTTTGCAGTGATACCAGGGCCTTCGAATAATTATAACTATCATATTTATTTAAGATAAATATATATGGGAATACACTAATTTGTTGTTTGATCTTTTCTGCAGCTTGATTTGTATGAAATTGTCCGCAATCTTCGTACTCAACGACATGGCATGATTCAGACTACAGTAAGTGCTACAAGTCATATTTGTTGTTACCGTTTTCTTCTCTTATTTACTTTCAAGAGCCATTGTAGCAGCTTTCTATCTTTCAGGTAGAAAACATTAATGTTTATGTTTCTCTGTTTATTGCAGCTATTAATTTAACATAATTACATGAAGGCACCCTCAATAGATATATTTGTAAAACTCTATGAGACTAGGCAGATTTGTATGTTAAGGGAAACTAGTCAAACCTTAGACTCAGACTGTGAATTACTTGTTAAGCCTTGGACTAAGGTTGTGGATTACTTCTTGGACTCAGACTGTGTGAATTACTTGTTAACCCTTGGTCTCAGACTGTGTGTGAATTACTTGTTAACCCTTGGTCTCAGACTGTGTGTGAATTACTTGTTAACCCTTGGTCTCAGACTGTGAATGGGGGATGCAAATAATATTACTATAATTTGGAATGGGGGACGCCGGCCTCGAGACAGAGAGGTTGTAGGTTCACATCCCTGCTGCACCAGTTGGGAATTTTATTTGTGATTTCTCTCTGTGGCAACCACCCCTGGTCTCAGCAGCGAGGCCCGGCTTCAAATGTCAATTACTCATGGATGGAAAAAATATGAGTACCTCCGAAGAGGGAGTTATCTGCCTGTGTGGCGAGGGACCCCTGTGCACATGGCTGCCAGGTTAAAATGGATTAACACGCAAAATTCAGTTCCTTGTTTCTAGGGGCTTGATCAGAGGTAAAAAGCCGGCAAAAAAATTAAAAGGCTGTGAATTACTTCATGGACTCAAGACTGTTGATGACATGTCAAACCTGGTCATCTCAACATTGCTCAACTAAGGCTGATTTCTATGTTTGTTTTTCTATTATCTGATGTCATGCTAAACTGCTTACAATTTCACAGCCCAGAAAAAAATTTAATTTAATTTATAATCTTGTTAATATTCTTTCAGGACCAGTATCTGTTCTGTTACACAGCTTGCATGGAAGCATTACTGGCACTGTCAGACTAGCTTGTCAAGGTTGACTTGTTGCAACCAGGATTGAACCTCAACAAACTCCATTGAGAGCAAGGCAGCAGAAACTGAAGGCAGCAGAGATTATTTGTTTGGTTTTCAATGTGAGATTGATGAGACTTGGCTACAAGAGGTTCCTGTTAAGTCACATACTGCACTTTGACAGAAAATCTAACCACTTGTGTTAACAAAGTCTCAGTTTGCTAATTGAGAAGTACTGTTGAGTTTGTATATGACACAAGTAGAAATTAAATGAGCAATCCTTGAGTGAATTGCATGAAGAAATCATAGTGCCTTTACTCATAGTTTATCACAACTCATTTTGCCATCTTGAGACATCAGATTTACTTTACAGACACTTTCAGATACAAACATACATTTATTACATTTGCCTCAACAGTTCCTGTCGCCTATCTGCCATATTGACCAGAAGTCCATTTATTGCATATGCATGGACATGCTATTGTTTTACACAGACCATGCAGACTGACATACTTAAAATATACAGTTTTACATTCTCATACAAGTATACATATTTCAGTTACATTCATTCATATACTTCTTTTAAACATGAATGATTTTCTACATATTACACATAATTCACATGATTAACTGATAGATTCATTATGCACAAGTCCATAAAAAAGAAACACTTTTTAAGAAACTGTGTCTTACCAGGTTTTATGTAAATATGTCTCCAGGGTATAATGCATATAAGTATGTTACCTTTGTTCATTGTAAATATTTACAAATGCATTTCCATTGCCAAAAGCCAACCAGACATTTAGAAAATTGTACAGATATAACTGTTTTAACCATCACAAGTGAATTCCTTAGTTAATGAGTTTCATTTTTTAGGTTCTTAGAAGTGAATTTTGTCTAAAAGATATTCTTTCAGTCATTATTTTCTTGCAGAAGTAAAGTTTAAATGGAAAAACATATTTATTTGAGTGTAATGTCCCTTTGATATTATTTGTTTATAAAGGCCCTAAATTAACAATTAAAATTGTTTGACTTGGAGAATATATGTTCTATATTTGTTAAAATTATGAAACTGAAGTAAATTTATATGCTGGTCCATATACTGGTGATTGCATGCAGGTGGTTTCATGTATCACTTACTTTAGTCTGATTTCTTACTGTCGTCAGTTAATCAGTAGTCTGACAGTCTAATTATTCTAAAGTGTTTGTGTGGTTTTTTTTGTTGTTGTTTTTTTAAACTTATTTGGTTACAATTTTTTTGTATAGGCTGTCCATGTTTCACTTTTGGATTATGTTAGTCAAAATAATTTTAATGAAAAATTATACCTTTTATGTCTGTGACTTGGGAGTCGCGATAACTCAGTGGTTAGTGAACTGGACTACAAAGGACAAGAGGTAGGGTTCGATCCCAACGGCGGCTTCCGGTTCACCCAACCTTTAATGGGTACTGGATTTTTTTTCTGGGAAAGTGAAGCGGCACGGGCGTAATACCGACCACATTACCCCACAAATCATATGCCAAAGGTCTGTAAAATTTATGGTCACTAACACCATATTCCCTATATGCCACTTGGCGTGACGGGGGCACTTGACTTATGTCTGTGACTTGGAGATAAAGATATTGTGGGTTTAATCTTGACTTGATTTTCTCCACTTGAAGACAAGAGAGGGCACCAGATTCACTGAGTTAAAGAAGGTAATAGCAACAAGGAAGGGCGCACACCTCCCAACCCTCAAAAGTTGTGGTCCAGTACTGCCGTGAAGTTTATTGCTTCACTGCCTTACAACTACGTCATATGTTATAAGATATCCTTTACCTTTCACTATGTCTTGCTAAGGGAGCTGCGATAGCTCAGTGGTTAGTGGACTGGACTACATAGGACAAGAGGTTGGGTTCGATCTTGATCTATGGCTTCTGGATTCACCCAGCCATAAATGGGTACCGGATTTTTTTTTCTGGGAAAGTAAATCAGCACAGGTGTAATACCGATCACATTACCCCAAAAATCATGCCGGAGGTCTATAAAAATTATGGTCCCTAACACCATATTCCCAATACACCACTTGGCGTGATAGGGCTCTTTACTTTATATATGTCTTGCTGAATCATGTTCATTCTCTCACCTTGGTAGGTTAGCTACCATATATGTATGTACTGCCCTTGTGGCGCATTCTGTGATCATCTCATTTCATTAGACACTTTTATTTTGTCTGCCTAGTGTTTCAGTTATTAGCTTCCACTGCTCTTTCTGCTCCTTTGGCAAAGTTTATCAGGAGACTCAAGTATTAAGAAATCTATTCACAGAAAATTGAAAGTTCACTTTCAGTGTTTCTTTTGTTTACTGACTCATACAATCTGGAGGTTTTAATCTCAACTGATTTTAAATGGTGATGTTATTTCTTTCATATTTGTTCTTTTAAAAATTGGTGAAAAACTATATGCCATTTGTCAGTTTTTGAGGTCATTCTGAAAGTGAGGCAGGTGGTCTTTGAGGGAGCTGACAAAAATGGTTATATTTCCCAGTGCAGTTGCCAGTTTACAGCTCAGAGTTGTTGTTTCAGTACAACAAAAAATAAATTATTGGCTCTTCCAATGAATGGAACCGTCATCTACCCGATTGGAAAAAACAGCTCCAATCTACTCGACAACGCATAATTTTTATTTTCAAGAAATGTCCTCATAATATCTCCACAGCAATAATATATTATCATTATAAAAATATTGTATGTGCCATTTAGCTATTAATCCACATACACACTGATATGTCAAGAAGGGATGTACACAACAGTTAACATATATACTTTCCTATATTAATCGGTATTAAAATTACTGTTTGTGTATTATTTGCATCCTTTATATACTCATTAGTATTTACATTCCTGTACTCTGTTTGTCAAGGGAGTCAAATAAATTATTTTGACTGATAATATCATTTAATGATGACACACATTACAAGATGTGTTTGTTTTCCTGTTGATTAAAGAAATAAACCTAAATTTGTTTTGTTCTCTTGATTTCCTAATGTGGAATAGAACTTTAATTTAACATTAAAATCAGTCAGTGCTTAATCAGTAAGACATCATTTTGGTTTGTGTTTGCAGTTAAGTTGATCATGTCTAATGTTTTTAACTGTTTGTAATTGCATAAGTGTGACATTCCTCTCTTTATATGTCATTTTATTTGTTTGTGAAATGTAGAAGTTGACAGTCCTTCCTCCCTCCTGTAACCTTAGGGGATAGTTGGGACACCACTGACAAACTTCATCAACCCTCACCATGATCTCTATCTACAATCAATCTATGGGACTCTGCAAAGTAAAGACCCGTCCATTCTTTGATGTTATCTTCCCATTTCTTCTATCACATTTTGCTGCAGAATGGTCTTTTCTTGATCAAGTGTTTGAGATATTTGACAACCATTTCATTTTGTGTTTCTTCACAATAGTCAAATGATCATCATGTGCTCATGATTGCTTATTGTTTCCATTTGCAGAATTTCTTAGTTGTGATATGATCTAAGTAAGAGATGTTCATAGCTTTTCAATTCCATAGCTTGAATGTATGGAAGCTGGGTAGTAAGTAAAGTAAAGAGCCCTGTCACACCAAGTGGCATATAGGGAGTGACCATAATTTTTACAGTACTTCAGCACCTGATTTTTTGGGGTAATGTGGTTGGTATTACACCAGTGCCCCTTTCCCAGAAAATATCCGGTACCCACTTAAGGCTGGGTGAACCTGGCAGCCCTCAGGCAGGATCAAATCTGGCCTCTTGTCCTTTGTAGTCCAGTTCACAAACCACTGAGCTATTGTGGCTCCATGGAAGCTGGGTTAGAGTTATGATGTCGGCCCCTAGACAGGAAGTTCCTGTGTTCAAAGCACACCATAGGTGGTGGTGATTTTTCAAAAATATGAAAAATTAATTTGTGGTTTCGTCGTGACATAAATTTGGATGATTTCACTGGCACGGGCAGTTGAGCAATTATGGATTTTAATTCGTTTGCAGTGATACCGGGGCCTTCCATAACACTCCCCCGATGAGTTCATATCTGATGTCTAGTCCTCTCAGATAATGGCAATAGACAGGGATTCTTTATGCACTCATGCAAGAACCTTTGACAATTAAAATAAAAAAGAGTAAATGTGGTCACTGTCCAGGCAAAATTAGCATAAACCTACTCACACCGTTAATCCCAGACTGCATTATGGAGTTTGTGTGTGTGGGTAAGGGTTCTCTCAAGGGGGATATTCAAAGAACCTATAGATTCGTTCTTTGTGCAATGATGATGATCTTAACAACCACAACATATTATTTTCTTCTGCAGCTCTTTTGTATGGGTCCATGTTTTGCAAACGTACAGAAAAATGTATATAATGGGGATACATGTTACACTGATTTTTTTTAGCCAAGAGTGATGTTCATATCTTTCCAAAAGTAGGCTTTAACCTTGTAAGGGTGCTATTTTAGCCAATATTTTAGGTTTCAAGCCTCCATCACTGACAATAGATCCTAAGTATTTACATTTCTTAATTCTAGTTCTCTGGGTAGAGTGAGATCCAGTGCCTGACCCCTACAGGGAAAAAACAAAAGGCCCTATGTGCATTCAAAACTATTGATAATAAATAGAATACCACTTAAATCGGAGAATATCTTACCTATTGGGACAACCAAGCACATGACCACTGTGTGAAAAAATATAAAAAAGGATATTCGTGTGAAATTCAGCCCCTTGGAATTTTGCTACAGCTAAAAGTTGGCATACACAAACATTTGGACAGCAATCTTTCTGCTTCTGTGAAGATGTATTGACTGATGTGCTACTGCTATTGTGTTAACTATGAGTGTTCAAAGAAGAAAAGATGGGCAAAGAAAAAAGTGGGAAGACAATATAAAATAATGAACAAGCATTAGCTTTGCTGTTTTGCAACTGCAAAAGCTGGAAGATGGAGATAAGCTGATTGTAAATATATGCCCCAATGACACATAACTGTCATGGAATGAGGAAGATAGAAGTGTGACAGTCATTTGCAACTGTAGAAGTTACATTAAACATAAAAGGAAGCTTGTCACAACAGAGATGAGATGTCTGAGAAAAGTGCTTGAAGTAACCACAAGAGATAGAATCAGAAATGATTCCATTAGACCTTAGTCTTATGAAAGTGGGACTTGAGCCAATCCTAAACTATGGTTTGCCCATCTAGAAAGAAAGCCATGCAATTCCTTGCCATATAAAGAATATATTAAAAGAGGAGAAGGGAAAAGAGCAAGGGCAGAGTAAGATGGACAGGCAACATCAAAGAAATGCTACGAGATCAGTTGACAATGGTTGAAGCTGCCAGAGCCAGAATTTTGTTATCTCTCTCAACACCCGAATGGCTACAAGAGGAAGTGAAAGATGTATATTTGTTAATGTTTCTTGGACTAGGTTATATAGAATGAGAAATAATCCTACATAATTACATTTATTTTCCAACCCCAATATTATTATTTTGTCTCTCCTCTCAGGTAGTGAAACGAAACCATTCCTCTTTTTACATACCATATCTATATGTAATTCCATCTAGCAATATCTTAAAGTGTTTAGACTTCATTTTACTGTAGCTGTAGAAATGTGGTTCTACAGAAGAATGTTGAGACAGTTAAGAGGAGTAATGAAGATGTTCTGAAAAAAGGCCACAGCAAAAAGAGAGCTAATTTCCAAAATAAGGAAGAAACAATCATTTTTTGACCCTGCATTGAGAAGGGAATGGCTGGGATATATTGTAACAACTGGGAAAATTGAGGGACGAAGAGATAGAGGGAAGCAAAGAGAAAAGATACCAGAAGGTCTACAACAGCAATGATTAACTGTTGAGATCAAAAGTTGTGGAGAGACATGATCAATTACCTACGCCAGCAGGCATGGCACTTGATGATGATGACTATAGCCTTTTAGACAATCTATCTATCTATCTATTGACCTTTCGAGCCATAACCGGCCCATAGGGCGTAGACCAAGATACACCTTCTCCTATATGAATTTTTGTTCTAGCAGTTTTCTTTTAAAGATATTTTATCAAATCTCGCCATCTGTCTCTGTTCTGTGCAAGCAGTTCTATCTCATTGAGGGAGCCGATTCCTGCTGCTCTTGCTTCTCTCATCAATGTTCTTCTCAGTGTCTCCCTGGGTCTTCCTCTTTTACCTGTTGTTTCCCATATGAGGGCTTGCTTTGCTATTCGATTATTATCTCTTCTCATCACATGTCCAACGTATGACCATCGTCTTTTCTTTATTACTGAAGATATTAGTGGTTGATTGGCGATTTCTCTAATTTCCTCGTTTGTTTTGAATTCGTTCCATTCTATACCAAGTATTTTCCTTAGACATTTATTTTCGAATGCGTTCAACTTTGTTTCTATATCTCTTGTTATTTTCCAGCTTTCACACGCATACGTAAGGGTTGATAGTACATTTGATTTGAATAGCCTAAGTTTTGTGTTTGTGCTAATGAGTTTTGATTTCCACAACTTTTCAAGGCTTCTGAAAGACATTGCTGCTTTAGCCAGTCTGATTCTAATTTCTTTGCTCGTATCCCCTTCTCGATCAATGTGACTTCCAAGATAGATAAAGTGATCGATCTCTTCTACTGGTTTGTTTTCCATGTATATTTTGTCACTTGTTGGAATTAAACTTTTCATGACTTTAGTCTTTTCATGATTGACCTCAAGCCCAATTTTGCTGGCTATTGATGATAGTTCATTTGTGTTTTCCTGCATCGTTTTTATCTGACTGCTGATGAGAACTATGTCATCAGCAAAGTCGAGGTCCTCCAAATGGTCTCCTTGTATCCATTCGATGCCTTTATTACCAGTGCAGCATTTCTTCATTATGAAGTCCATAACAATTCCAAATAACAAGGGCGATAAAATACATCCTTGTTTAACCCGTTTCTATTGGGAAACTTTTAGACAATAGTTTTATGCTAATCTTTCATCTTATCTTTTTTTTTTTTTTTTTGGGGGGGGGGGGGGGGGGGGGAAGAGAGACATTTAATGAGAAGGGAACAACTGGGACATATTGTGACAGATGAAACAAAATTTGAAGAAAACAAAAAAAATATACCAGTTCAATAGAATGGTTTAATAGGAAGTTAAAAAAAGGAATTGATAAACAACAGTACAGATGGAAAGTTGTGGAGAGACATGATCACTTATTCAGTAAACAGATGAGAGTCCTTTCCCACTGCATGCTACATATATGTTGACCTTCCAGTTCTACTGAAACAAATCAAAGGGAGACAAATTTCCCAAGTTAGTCACATTCCATTCACTCTTTACTTTCCATGATTCCTCATTTGATATTTTAAATGAACAAAACTTCAAAAGTTTAGCAGCTCAGGCCACATTTATTTCACAGAATAACAATTCATGGTGCAAACAAAAACAAAATAAGTCCTCACATACAAGCAATTTTTTTGAATGGACAAACACAAAGCAGCATCACATGTTTTATATTTATAATCACTACCTCATTTGTGGTTTTATATTAAATATTTACACATTATTTTCAATATGCAAACTTTAGTTTTTGTTAAAAATTAAATTATGTAAACAAGATTTTGTATAGGTAGGAACAAGTTACATATATTTTGAACTCCTTGTCTAACACATGCAGCAAACGTAATAAAGAAATGTGTAAATGAAGCAACATAAAGAATACAATTTATATTCAAATCCATCTGTTCAAATTGAAAGATAAAGCTGTTTTAGGAATTTGGCAACTTTCTGGGTACAAAGGGTCACAATGAATCATGTGGATTTCTGTGAGAATATTAAAACACTGTATGCTGTGGGTAAGTTTGACAACCATATCCCTCATTATGATCATTGGCGGACATTAACTCACAATGTGGATAAACAAGAATATATTGTGACAGTAATCCAACACTATATGATAGTGCTCTAATGGTAAAATGATTACGACATCACAGTAGCTTCAATATTTTCATGTAAAAAAAAATATACCTCTAGTGCTCTCTACATCATTGTTGCTATCTCCAACTGTTCCACTTATGCTAAAAATAAGACGACAAAATTTTACTTTTTTTTTGTGAGTGGTTTCACAAAAGAAATCTCATAAATTATCAATTTTGAAAGTGAAACTCACCAGGCTTGGGAAATCTTCAACCACAAATGATGCAAATTTCCAAGATTAGAATTAAAAGCCACTTTGTGATGACAACAACTGTGAAGATGATATCCTGATGATGATGGCACACGCGCTCTAGAACCAACATGTCAGTTAATATGAAAAAAAAACATCAAAGCTGTCATCATGAATCAGTAGCTTCCTCAAAAGCACATCACAACCATCATCTTTGTTAATTGCAACATTGTAAGAAAACACTGGTCAACCATCCACTAAATATGTTCTGGCAGTTAAGCACTGCAAACTGGGGATGTCTCAAGCTTGGTCCTCGTCTAGTTCAAGCTGGGCAGTGCTCGCAGAGTTGTCTAATCCCATAACCTGAACAATTAAAGCTCTCTTCTCTTATTGGTTCATTATAATCAACATGCACATATGAAGGTTAAACACAATCGATTGTGCTCTTTAATCTAATAATAGAATCAATAATCAACCTAAAATAATCAAGTTTCTACTTTCTTCACCCCCCCCCCCTTTTCCCCAAATAAATAAAACTGTCACATAGTGTTTTGTTGGTAAATGCCAACTTTAGTAAGTCCAGGAGATCTGAATTTTGCATGAATATCACTTTGTCCTATTCTTCACACTAGCAGCCGTGATATCAGGCGTCCCTCACCAATCTGGCAAATATTCTCCAACTGCAGGGATACCTGGTCAGTGGCAATTCTTGACCCTACCTTTATTGATTTACAGCAGCCAAGGGTTCGTGAACATGCACAGAATGCACACAGGACCTCATGCTTGCTGTTATTCAAGAGGGCTAGACACCAGATCCCACTACCCAGAGACCAGGGGAGGGCAAAGCCACAAAGAAACCATGGATTCAAAGTGAAAAATACCTACCCCTGCGGTGGGATTCAAACCCAGGACACTCTTGTCCAGAGGCTGATGTCTTACCTCCAAACCACCCAGCCCCCTTCAAAGACATGGTGGCATTGTGTTAAATCTCATAACAATATCTGTACTTGATAACTAGGAGAAGAACCCATGTGGGGGGGGGGGGGGGTGGTGTGTGTGTGGTGAAGAGAGCACAATGAAACTACAAGGCTACCTCAAAATTTCATAGGAAAATGTCAATTACTTGTCAGCTCAATAGATCACCACTCATTTAAGAGCCTGACAATATAAGATTACACATTAGCTAATTAAATTATCTATGAAAGAGCATGATATCAATATAAATATACTCTGCGAGACATAAATCGTGAAGACAATGTTAAATTAGTAGGTCTTAACATACAAACAAAGGTTAATTTAAAGTAAACTGCAGTCATTAAAACATAACACAAACAAAAAAGAAATCAACTAATAGACCTTTATCAAATGCAGAACAAGGGAAAATGGAAACATCAATTTTCAAAAAGAATTGATAAATATAATTGTTGTATGAGGATAACATGATTTGTTTTCCTTTATATTTAGCATTTATTTTTTTTATTTTTTCAGTTTAGATGTTCAATTTTTGTTTGTCCTGTGTTTAATAAAAGTTGAGGATAAATATGCCAGACCATGGATAACTCATAGATCAGTATTTGAATCACGATCTGTGAACCAATAGCCCTTTGAGACAAGCAGTTGAAATCAAACAGTGAAGGCAAAATTGCAGCCTGAAGTTAAATGTATTAAAACTACGGTTGCCAGGTCATATATTTTTCCCACAAGATTTAAGTCTTTTCATAAAATCATTACATTTTATAGCTTACTTTTTGGCCATATCCACATAATTATTGAAAAATGTAAAATTCACAGGAAATTGAACACAATACATGATGTTACACCATTTTAACCTATGTACTAATAGTGTAAATAAAACAATGTTTTATTAATTTTTAACAAGAGGAAGAAATTAATTACATGTAACTAATTGTCAATGCTCTATTCATTTTTGGGAGCAGCGATAGCTCAGTGGTTAGTGAACTGGACTACAAAGGACAAGAGGTAGGGTTCACCCAACCTTTGATGGGTACCAGATTTTTTTCTGGGAAAGTAAAGCAGCATGGGCGTAATACCAACCACATCACCCCAAAAACCATCTGCCGAAGGTCTGTAAAATTTATGGTTACTAACACCATATTCCCTAAATGCCACTTGGGTACTTTACATTTTTTTAATACTAAATTAGAAAGTGTATATTTTATATTATCACAATGCCTTGCTTCGTAGATTTCAATAGGATCTGGTAACAGTAGCTTCAGTTAATTATTAATGTGGTGGTGGTGGTAGTAGTAGTTAGCAATACAGGTAGATTATATAAGTACTTGTGGTGCCATGTCACAACATAAAGTGTCATAAATGGTTTAAGATAAGTCATGAAAATCTTTCTTTTTTTCCCTCATGACAAAACCCAGGAAATATTTTTTCCCACCTGACAAAAACCAAGACAATCTTTCACTTTTCTCCCTGAAAAAAAAAAAAAACCAGGACCTCTCCCTTTCTTTTCCTGTCAAAAACAGATCAACCTTTATTTACCTGACTAACTCCTGACATCCACCTTTATTTACCTGACTAACTCCTGACATCCACCTTTATTTACCTGACTAACTCCTGACATCCACCTTTATTTACCTGACTAACTCCTGACATCCACCTTTATTTACCTGACTAACTCCTGACATCCACCTTTATTTACCTGACTAACTCCTGACATCCACCTTTATTTACCTGACTAACTCCTGACATCCACCTTTATTTACCTGACTAACTCCTGACATCCACCTTTATTTACCTGACTAACTCCTGACATCCACCTTTATTTACCTGACTAACTCCTGACAACCCTCCTACCTGTGACCAAAAAAAATTACAAATAGTGTAGTTTCCTGTAAACCAAAGTACAACTTGCAGCCACTTAATGCCCTTTTAAGAGCAGATGCCAAAGAATAATTTGTACATGAATGCAGGAGAATGCTCATTTTGTCTGTTGATTTGTTTATGTAAACTGCAAACCTGTTAAATACTTTTTTTTCCCTCCACTTTAAGAATAACGACTGCCAAGAGAAGAAGACATTCCTTTTTAGATGATTGCACAATAATCAACCCACACCAAAATCTTTCCTGTACAAATGTCATCTGTTTCAAATACTAGCACATTTAACAATGCAAAAGCAGTTTCAAAACAACAGCAACATTTGTTAGGGCACATTATAACAATTCCAAACCTAAAAACTATAAACATTTCCTATAATGAGACACTGAAAGCTTCCCTGACTTACAAGTGTACATATTTTATCTTTAAATCTGTTAGCAAATTGCATGAAACAGTGACAGAACTATCCATAAAACATGAGATATACAATTTTCATTCACCCTAGATTCAAGAGGGACTTCCACACAATCTGCCATTCTCCATGATGAAACATTATGTCTGTGTAATGAAATTATTGCTCTATAAATGCTTGCTTGTGCAAGAGTATTACATGCATGTATGTATGTACATGATACCAAAACCACACCATACAGAAAATGTGCCATTTGCAGTATAAAAATACTGGTACTAACGCCATAATTTCCACACACTTTAAGGTGAGAAATGAACCCTTATTTATGTATAAACTATATATTTCATAAGTTTCTGACCCCACCAGTGTATTATTTCAGTCCACATAAGTGCAAATTTCAATTTTAATACTGTCAACTTTCAGGTATCCTAAGAGACTTCTGTACATGAAACTGGTTGCCACATTATATTGAAAATATAACAATAAGAGATTCAACAGACCAGAGACACAAACATAAAGAGAAAAGTTGGATACACCTTTATGGATAGGAAAGTCTCTCATTCAAATTATCATAGACATGATCAACATCATCAACAAACATTCCATGAAAGGTCAAACAATTATACTTAAGTTTAGATCTGGACACAACAGACTGTGGTTAAACGTTTTAGAAATTTTGAATTTGAGGTAATGATTTTTGTCAGTGTGCCCAATCTCCAGAAAATCAGAAAATATTCCCCAATCTGATAATCGAAACAATTCAGTTCGTACTGAGTTCAAGACAAATTCTGGTATCTGAGATGGCTCTGAATGAAAAGATCTTCAGCTTTTCAGAGAAGCTGTGGACCACAGTGAAGTCTATTCCTGACATTGCATCAATGTATGATATCCTCCAACAGGATAGAAGAACAAAGAAGGAAACAGAGTAGACATAAACAGAATTGGTTAGATAGCTAAGGGTTATTGAGTTATTTACGGGTCATCATCATTGCATCCGAACATGTCTATAGATGCTCAGATCCCCTCCTCAGCAAGTCCCTCAGTGTCCAGCGACTGACGACTCCAGTTCTGTGTTGGTTGAAAAGTCTTCTTACCCACCCACTAAGTTTCTCATTTCTGGCAGCGCCCATCTTAACCCCCATCTCTTTTATCTGAAGGAGTGACGTGGATTTGTGGTGGTCGAAGTCCTGTGCTCTTCACACATCTCGGAGGGCACTGATGATGTCTGCCCGATCCATTGGTTGATCATCCTCAACAACAGTGCAGCTTAGCCAACCTGTCCACTCTTTCATCTCCCCATACTCCCAAATATGGCTAAGGGTGTATTCAGGAACTGTGCTAGGAGGGAAGTGACACTTGAAATTCCTAACACAGCTAATGAAGACAATCAATGGTCAACAAATCTATGCCTATAAAATACTGTAAAATATATTATGTTCAGTTTATCAATGCAATATAAATATAGGCATTGAAAATTGATGTTTTGCCAGTGTAAATAATAAGAAAATAAGGTTACAATAAAATTTTAAAAAATAAATAAAAAATGAAAGGATGAACATAAATGATACATGTACACAGGAATTAGAACATTACTCAGAGAAACAATAAAGCTAGCCTGAACCAAACCATCCATTATTTTCTGCATTTTCTGAGTATTACTTTAACAGTGGTGCTAATATGTCTCATCTTATATAATGTGTGTATATAATATGGAAGGCATAGTTCCTTGGTGATGCATCAGGGGTAGACCAAGAAGCAGGTGGTTTCAAGACATCAAGGAGACATTGAACAAGACAACAGAAGAAGTGGGAGATCTGGCTAGAAACAAGATTTTTTCAAACAGGCTGTGGTGAATGCAGCATTCTGCAAAGGACATGCAACTTGATGATGATGTCTCATCTCATAGTTTACAATTCTTTTTTAACTTAGTGAGCTATGCCAATGGTACCTACCAGTGACTGTCGAAAGAAAGATGATTAATTTCTCTGCTTGAAGCTATTCTTTCCTAATTAAATTTGATATAAATTGTTGTTTCCAGAACTACAAGCCATTATTTATGCCTGTATCCAAATCATCATCATCAAGTACCATGCCTGCTGGCATAGATGATCATGTCTCTCCACAACTTTCAACCATGACAGTTATTTATCATTTCTGTTGTTGACCTGCCAAGCCATTCTCTTAAGCTGTCTGGTATCTTTTCTCTTAGCTTCCCTCAATTTTCCCAGGTGCCACAATATATTCCAGCTGCTCCCTTCTCATTGCATGGGAACATCCCTGTTTAATTTGTTGAAACATTCCCAATTGATTTCCAGTTCTGATGGCCGCTGTTTCATGCCTGTACATCCAAATATTGGATCAATTTATCTGGTAAAACAGCCTAGTTATGTTTATGGTGGAATAAAGTATATTTCTGTTGTGTTAAATGTGTGTCTGAGCTGCCTGAGTCTATTTCACACTGATGACAATATGAACTATTGCATTTCATAATACAAACTCTTAATGAGAAGACTGTAGAAAAGTATAGACTAAGAAACCAATTCTGACTAACATTCCATTTTATATATGATTCTAGGGCATGAGAACATTTTACAATATGGCAGAGAAGTGTATACATTTAGAAGCTAATTCGACAGTGCTAGGAATTGCTGCCTTGAACTAAATTATGCTCAAATTAATATATCTTTTCTTCAAGGTCTAGTGTATAAACTATAATTAAAAATATAAACATTCCCTGCCATTTTTCCTCCCGAAAGATCAAACATGATCAGAAATGATAAACACACTTTGAAGATAAATGCAACAAATATGCTGCACTGGATACAGTGTGTTACTAAGTGTTGATGTGTTGAACTGTGGGTCTAGATGAACACGGTGTTCTTTCTTTCATACTGGAATCCATGCGGCCTAAGCAGTGGAAGACATCTGTTGTGCTTGAATATCGTGCAGCCTCTTTTGGATTCTCTTTCGAACAGTCTCAAATCTGAAAACAAACAAAAATGTTTAGGAGGTCTGACTCCCTTCAGACAATACTACCCTCAGATAGCAGAACCACAGTGATAGAGTAAAATAAACTATAATCAGAAATATGTATACATCCAAAGGAGCTTATGCATGCATCGAATGGCAAGTCAAGATCCTTGATACCGTCATTTTGGACAGAGCAGATATCCGCAGCAATAACAGTTACCAAAAACCTCTCCACTTGACCCAGCCGCTGGCATAAATGGGTACCAGTGTATTACTCTGGGGAGGTGAGGAATGCCGCCTCGCATCATGAGTTTCGATGCTTAAAGTGACACTATCTAGAAGTCTCAGATCACTTCTGGACAAGTAGCCGAGCGCATATGGGTGAAAACTTGCGTGCTAAGATGGCGATTCAATTCTCATACTTTACCTGCCAAGCAGGTTGTATAATTCATTTACTGACAGTAAAAATATTATTATACAATGAGCTTCAGAAAGGACGACGCCTGCAAAGTGGAAAATAAAAGTACTTCAACACACAAGGAAAAATATGGCTCAAAAAAGAACTACCTTGCACACAGTTCTTCAACATGAAGCAACATCCTCTGAGACAGACAAAAGAATAGCAGTCAAACACCAGAGACAAGCAGAAAGGCCTGGAAAGTGAACTCCCTACTACAAACAGCTATAGTACGTCCACGTTTTCCTAGGTTATTCTGGATCCATATCAGCACAGAATAGACTAACAACTAATGAAATGGGGGGATAAGAGAAGCAACAATGGGAATAAAAGCCACATGTCCAACACTGTCAACCCAACAGAGAGAGACAGAGTTTCATTACAAACAGAAATCATCTTTGACCACATTTGGAATCAGACCAATGTTTACCAGACTGGCGCCTTCATGCGAGAGGCATTAAGCTGTAAAGAGCTCATAGCTCACAGCTAACAAGGGGATTAAGTCAAGTCACCAGACTGAAAAGGTGGGGGAAGGTGTGTGTTTGCTCTTAACACCACCAAACCAAGAGGTAAATGAAGCATTCATAGCCTCTCATTCATCAGGTGCTGTGGTTACTGAATGAGAGGATCGTCTCTGTGATTCCAGTAGGCATCAATTTGAAACCACTTCGTCCAAGGCCACACTTCCACGTGGTCCCCCGTTTCCACAAAGTTGGTCTTGGGTGTGACTGAGCTCCCAGCAGCATAAGTGGGCATGGAGGAGGTGAGCCGCTATAGATGCAGGACACGATCCCACCAGTGAGTGGTACCTGCCATGGACCTCTCTCACTCTTCCTTGAGTGAGTGAGTGAGGTGAGTGTACTTTTCTTTTGTTTTAAAACTACCTCCATATGACACCCCCACCCCCCCCTCCAGACAGGGTGAAGTTTGCAGTTCTTAAGTCGCTTTGAAACCCCCTACAGACACACACAGAGGACTGAAAGCTTCAGTTTAATGAGAAGACCACAATGATCTATCTCCAAGAGACCTGTGGTATATCGCACAGACACAACTGGCCCAGGATGTGATGATTCTCTGTCAGTACAAATGGACTGCACGTGATACTCTCAAAAGAGAAGAGCAAGTACCAGGGAATTGGTCGATGTGAATCCTGCATGACTCCATGGCCTGGAGAAACAAACACATGGATGATTGTCCCATCCGCAGAGCCACAAAGTGTCATAGAGGCAAACTGCGAGACGATGAAGCGGATGCAAATTTCTGGATCCATAACAACAACAACGACCAGACTGAAAAACAATTAGTCCAATCCACTGCAGAATCCATTCAACTTCTGCCATTGCTGAATGTGAAATACATGTGACAAAATGATGCAAAATGTTCATTAAATTTATTCTATCACCCCTTACATTATACAACAGAGAGTATATATATACACTTTTTAAAATTGAAATTATTATACAATTCACTTTTATTTATTAACACCTTTAACTTATGAAAGATACGAAGAACATGTGGCATGACCTGGTGATGATCTTTTATAATCCCATTTGAATAAGCTGTCCAATATTTATCCTCTTGTTTTTCTTGTTTCTAAAGTTCTTTTCAAACATTTTTTGTTACTGATCTTTGTTAACCACAGATTCCATAGCATTCTTGTGATAAACCTCCTCTCAGTTGCCTCCAATAGTGTCTTAGTCCCCAACACTTGTTTAATAACAATGCTTTGAATTTCATTAACCCTAGATCATGACACCATCAAATTTACAAACTCAAAATACAAATTCTCGGAATTCAACAGTTTGCTGCTGGCAAACATTTCCCCCCTCCTAACATCTTCCTATTTATTGCTTCCAATGACCTTTAAGTGTTGGATTTGTTTCCTTTGATGTTGGATATTTTTCTCAAAACAAAAAAAAAAAAAAAATAATAATTTTATACAAAATTACGAAGGTGCCGTAAGAAAACTGCTGGTTTTTTTTTGGTTATTTTTAAGATGAACTTTGCGAATTTTCAAGAAATTCATTTTTTTTCGTTATGAGAGAAATCTCTTCAGCTGTTATCGAACAAAACTTTGTAACATGGGATAGGCAGCGAAAGGACACTAAGAGGAAGCCGAACATACAGCAAGAATGACGGACTGACAGCAGACGTGTGAATAGGCAACATAACATCTCCAGAAGCCATGGCACCATGCGGTCAAATTTCAGGCCATAAATAAAATGTAAAGCAGGAAATGATTCCCACATCTCTCATAGTGTAAACACACAGCTGTGTAGTAAAGTTAAAAAAAAAAAACTATTTGTGGAACTCCGAATGTTCATTTAGTTTTTGTAAATTTAACGAAGGCATTGTAATCTTTGGTTAAACCAAGTTAATAAAAATGGCTATATTATACCTTGCTTTCACCAATGAAACTTCCTTCTCCTCATCATTGTAATACTTGGCTAGAATTCCCCTAAGGACAGCTTCAGGTAAAACCAAAAGCTGCTCAACCTTCAGAAGGGATAAATATTACAATTATTAATATAGCTCAGATTGGCTGGCTGACTAAACATACACTTAAAAAAAAGAAAGTGATAGAGGGAGAGAGAGCAAATAGAAAAAATGTATTTCTAACTATTCACAATTTACCAGTAACAAATATACGTAAGTTCATATATGAGTCTCCCAGATAACACCCATGGGCTCAAATAACGATCTCAAAAAATTATATTCAGACTCATATAATGATCTTCACCATAAAATTATATGAAATGGCTCATATAATGGTCTTGCAAAAAAATTATATTCAAGGACTATTACAATGAGCTGTGGTAGCTCAGAAGTTAGTGAACTGGAATAAAAAAGGGCTTCCGGGTTCACCCAGCCTTAAATGGGTACCGGATTTTTTTCAGGGAAAGTAAAGTGGCATGGGAGTAATACTGACCACATTACCTCAAAAATCATGTGTGGAAGGTCTATAAAAATTATGGTCACTAACACCATATTCCCTATACATCATTTGGTGCGACATGGCTCTTTACTTTCTTTTTACTTACTCATACAATGCTTATTTGATTTTGATTGTCCCATGTTAAAGACATTTTGAGCCAAAGTGTTAGTCGGTTTAGCTTTGTTTTGTCCCCAAATCTGAGACATTGCAATTTTTAGTTATTTCATTGCAACTTCTATGCCAGTCAATTGTTGACAAGAAAAACCAATGCAATCAGCTTCTTTACTCCACAACAATGATGATGAATTAGCTAAAAATAACATTTATACACTTGAACAACATTGGAATAGACATCACAAAATAATAAATAATCTATAGTTTTTTTTTTTCCCACTCATGAACATAAAGTATATGTGGTTCATAAAGATATTTTTTTTTAATTATAAAACCAGCTAGTGCAATTATTTGCAATCAGTCAATGAGAAGTTATTTTCAGCCAGTCAAGAACAATTACTCTCAGCTGCTTATGAGAGCAGCTTAAAAATTCATGCAAGTTGTACAGCCAGCAGTTTTCAGGTCACAGACACACTCAAAAATGTTATTTTAAAACAAATGTTACAAGTGCTAGCTTCCTCTAAGAACTTCAATACAACAAATCAATGTTCTCATTTTCCCTTCATAATTAGGTAATGTGACTATATGTCAAGTAAATTATAAATGCAAATAATGATAGCGTATACAAATATGAGCCGCGATAGCTCAGTGGTTAGTGAACTGGACTACAAAGGACAAGAGGTAGGGTTTGATCCCAACTGACGGCTTCCGGGTTCACCCAGCCTTTAATGGGTACCTGATTTTTTTCTGGGAAAGTGAAGCAGCACGGGCGTAATACCGACCACATTACCCCAAAAATCATGTGTGTAAAATTTATGGTCACTAACACCATATTCCCTATACGCCACTTGGCGTGACGGGGGCACTTTACTATATACAAATATATAAATGTACAGTAATTATAACCTGAAAAAGTAATAACAGCAATTCTTCTTCCTCTATGAGGAGCATAGGTCTTCAACGAACACTTTCCAAGCTGTTCTATTTCTCGCAATTATTTAAAAATTATTCCATGTCTTCCCCATCATCTCCAGCTCTCTTTCCATCAGTCTTCTGAAAGAATATTTTGGTCTTACTCTTGTCTCTTTCCCTGGGGATTCAAAAAAAGGGCATGTCGTGTAATATTCTCAGTTGGCTTCCACAGTTTCTGTCCTATCCAGCGCCATCATCTACATAGAATCTCCTTATCCACTGGTATTTGACTGGTACCTTTCCAGAATTCTATGTTAGTGATTATGTCTTGTAATTTCCATCCTTTTATTCTGTGAAAGCATCCATTAATGAAGGTTTTTATCTTCACATTTGTCATTTTTGCTGTTATCCATGTTTCACAGCCATATAATAGGACTGACTTAACACTGGAGTTGAAAATGTCTAATTTTTATTTAGTCTAATTTCTTTGGATTTCCATGTTTCCTGGTGTAACAAAGGCTCCTCTTGCATTTGACAGCAGATGTGCTTTTCTTTTATCTATCTACCTATTGACCTTTCCAGTCATGGCCAGCCCATAGGGCATAGGACACAGATACTCTTTCTCTTTTTCTAAAGAATCTCAATCCTTGCAAAGATCTTTTATCAAATCTTGCCATTAGTTTCTGTTCTATGCAAGCATCTTGATCTCACTGAGGGAGCAGATTCCTGTTGCCTTTGCCTCTCTGATCAATGTTCTTTAAGTCTTTCTCTGGGTCAGCCTCTTTGTTTTATAAAATGCTTTAATTTAAAAAAAAAAAAAAAAGCAAAACCATGTCCAATGTGTACATGTATTCATCTACTTTATCCCTTATTATGTCACAAAGACTATGAGATCTTCAATAAAGTCTAACTGATCTATTGAAGCTTTCAGCATTAGATTTAATTATCAATCCCATTCTCAGCCTTTGTTAACTGCCTCCTTGACCTTCATGATAAGTTTATATTTTTTTTTTCTCACTTATATCCTTCCAAGGGTTGAGGAAAATATAAAGCTATAGCTTCTGTACTTCTGGAAGCATCAACCATCATCATATGATGCTGCTGTAGAGTTTTCTTAGTGTTGCCCTTCGATTTTACTATTGGTCTGCCCCAAGCTCTGTGCCTCTTTTAATATATGTCTTATATAGCATGGAATCACAAAGCATTATCTATTGTTTGGCTCTGTAAGTAGTTCAAGATTGGTTCTATGTAAATTCTTTCTCTCATGATACCATCTCTAATTTTATCTTTTCTTACAGTTTTTTCATAGTGTGTTACTGTGGCACAATGTCTCTGCTCCTACATAGACCCTAAAATCCATGGGAGAGTGGTGGTTAGTTCGTTCGTTCGTTCGTTCGCTTTCGTCAGCTTTGACCTCTGAGAAGTCCCACCCACTCAATTTTGTGGGACTGAATTTATTTATGGGATAAAACAGACTTTACACGCAAAATTCAGTGGTGGTTAGTGAACTGTGGAGCAGACGTCAGTTTCATTCCACAAACCAATCATCTTTTAGATTCATCCAGCCTTAAATAGGCATCAGATAGTTTTTTTTTATGGGAAAGAAAGAAAGGCTGGCAGAGAGTTGACTAAATTATCCAAAACTGTACAATTATTAAAGTAAAATACTCACTAACACCACCATTTATATATGCTATACTCAGATATAATGGAGCTCTCTCTCTGGCAACATAATGGTAATAAATTTATTTATGCATTGCCTTGAATTTCATTTGCATGATAATTCAAAGCTTTAACAATGTGGTTTTATCTTCTCCTTCCCAATCTTTCTCAACACAAATGGTGTAAAAGCTGTGTACTTCATTATAACAACTGACTAGCATAAGTGTTATTAAACATAATTTTACAAAATATTTAATCTTCAATCACCGACAGCAACAAATTACCTCATGTGGTAAGTTTTCTTCCTCCTCTGTCTCTACAATTGGCATCTTTATATTAGAACCCTCACTAACTGCCCCACCTTCCAACCATCTTTCCTTGATAAAGATTTTCCCCAGAGTTTCCTCTGGGCCCAACTTTAACCTTTCCAGAAGTGGTTTATCTGAGCTTGTCAGCAGTCTCTCACCTGTTGTGTACAGGCTCAAGTTAATAAAGTACATTTCTAAAGTTATAGTAACATTTACCCGTGTTTTCTTAATTTTATGTTCTAAAGTGATAGCTCCCATTGAGTGTTCAGCAAACTGGACTAAATGGTAACATATCCCCATAACCCTTGGCTCCACATATTATCTGCTATTGTTACTTTTCTGCCCTATAGTGTAAGACTATAATTACCTCACTAAGATAGACACTATTTTTAAAATCAAATTATTATTTAATGGAAATATAAATACTGACATAAAGTCAGCATTTGTTGGCCATGTTTTGAGAAGAAATAATCATAAAATCACAAAAAAGAATGCATTAGTTTGGGAAAAAAACATTGAAAAGGAAAAGAGATCAACCTCAAGAGACATTAAAAAGAACACTGAGAAGAGAAACAAAGATAGCAGGCACTGACTCTCTTAATGAGTTTGTGAAGCACACTCAGAAAAGAATCTAATGATAAGACCTATGTGACATTTGGCAGCATTGAAAAGATGTAAAATAAATATTGCTGTGTTCATTAAGCATTTGCTGTATAAAAGTGAGAAAATTAATGGGGAATTAGTGTTACAATATTTTAGTTCTAATCCCAATTGGGCTTGAGATCAATCATGAAAAGACTAAAGTCATGAAAAGCTTAATTCCAACAGACGACAAAATATACATGGAAAACAAACCAGTGGAAAAGATCGATCACTTTATCTATCTTGGTTAGAACAAAAATTTAGATAAGAGAAGGAGTATCTTGGTCTATGCCCTATGGGCTAGCAACGGTCAATAGATAGATAGAATCCAAATTCACTGCTACAATATTTTAGCTCGAATCCCAATTCACTGCTACAATATTTTAGCTCTAATCCCAATTCATTGCTACAATATTTTAGCTCTAATCCCAATTCACTGCTACAATATTTTGGTTCTAATCCCAATTCATTACTTGTGAACTTGAACAAAATATGATGGTTTAAGGATAAGTTTAATAAAAACAGAATGTTATTTGATGGATGTACTTTAAAAACATAAAATATCTATACAAAGAGATTGGGAATAAAGGAAGGAGAAGAAAATGTGGGCAGATAATCAATCTTGAATTTTATGTAACATTTGTCTGGTTTTGGTTAAAGCTATACTTGCATCACACAATAATATAGCTAACATATGGAACATGTTATATATCTCTGGAATGGAAAATGGTAACAAAAACCCAAAATACCAGCATATCGAAAGAATAAAACAATTGTTTGAAAAAATTGTAACATTCAAGGGCAGATACTTCTTTGTCAGTGAACACACAAACTTAACTTTTTGTCCTGTTTCACGATGGAGGGGTAAGAACAGCATCATGATGCACGATGAGCTGGTAACATGGTCAGTACTCATATAAGCATGTGTGTCCTGATTTTTCCACATTACCTGTACTGTAGCTGACACACCCTATCTTCATCAGGCTGGATCTTGGTTTGACGTAGTAGTTTTCCTTCTTATTGTGTGGATGCCGTCCAGGGCTGTTGGGCACACTGTCCATGGTTTCTGCCTGAGTGTTCCCATAACCTTTCTGTTAGGCAGCAGTGATTTGTTTTCTGTGGTGTCCTACCTGGTGGATAGACCTTTAAAAATGTGGCTCTTACTCGCATGGCCTGTCCCAACATTGAACACATAGGGCATTTTTTTTTTTTGGTGCAACCCTAACCCATCCTGGTAGAAGAGGCCTTCCATCTGGACTTGATGGTTCATTGAGGTCAGATCTGCAAACCCATTTTTATTATGAAGCTGACAGTTCTCTCCAAATCATGACGGCTGCCCCATAGTGTCAGGATTCTCTGATCTGATTTGAAACTGTGGTTGCTTGTGGGTTGGACACTGATGAAGGATATGCTCTGGGTCCAATTCCACTTGGGCATTCACTTTTGTGGAACACTATGAGATGGTATAGGTGACTGGAGTCTGCAGTGAGTGGTACTCAGGTGGAAGATATGATGGCCTGCTGGAATCTCTGTAATTGGTGCATGAGGTCATCTTTTTGCTGTAATCCAGCCTTCGTTCTCAGTCCTAGTTGAATTTGTTAAGTATTATGGTGTTGTGGCTTCTCCGTAAATCACATGGTGGCAGAGCTGTTCTATTTTGCTGTCTGTTTTGGATAGTGTATCTGTCCTCTCATTATCACCAACTCCACAGTGACATGACAACCACTGGATTACAGTTGTAGTTTTTTAATGACAATTCTGTTAGTTCCCTTCTTATGTTTTGGAATGTTTAGTCATTTGTGTTATGTATGACAGCAAGAAGAGATTTTCAGTCTGTGAAAAATATACTATCTGTTCCGGTGGTTTATGTTCTGTTTTTGTGAAGATCTAAGACTTGGAGTAGTGCGGATGATTTAGTTCTGTAATTTGATGAGATGCTACCAGTTGGGAAGGCTTTTGTGCTAGTTTTTCCATTAGGGTATTGAATGTAAATGCCTCCTCCCCCATTTTTTTTTTTTAACTGCCCTTTCTGCTGATCCATCTCTAAAGACAAGCTGGTGAAAGTTTTGTATCTAGCGATACATTTTCCCTTCAACTTTGCTCAAGAGGTCAGGTCTGATCCTGATCGATGGCTTCCAGGTCCACCCAGCCTTTAATGGGTACTGGATTTTTTCCTGGGAAAGTAAAGCGGAATGTGCGTAATACTGACCACATTATACAAAAATCATGTGCTGAAGGTCTGTAAAAATTATGGTCACTAACACCATATTCCCTATATGCCACTGACTGGGCTCTTTACTTTACTACTTACTATGCTGCTTTTCATCTTTAGTAGTAGTCCTTCTTTCCACACTTTGTCAAAAGCTTTAGTCAGGTCAACAAAGACTGCAAGTACTTTCTTCTTTGCTTGAAATGCATTTTCTATGTCTAGTGTATGATGCGGTCCTCTGTGCTGTGGTTTTTCCTAAATGAATGATTGGCAGTTGTTTAGTAGTTGTTTCTTCTCTAGATGTTTCAGTAGCATAACGCTTACCATTTGTTCCATCACTCTGCTTAGGCAGCAAGTAGGCTGATGGGGAGGTAGCTGCACTCTTGGGTTGGGTCTTTTCCTTTCTTTCTAATTGGGATGATTATTGCTTATCTCCAACTGTCTGGGAGTTTACCAGTGTTTTATGATTGGTTCATGATTTTGAGGAGTTTGTTACTGGGTATTTGTCCAATACTTTTAAATCATCTGATTTGGGATTCCATCTCTTCCAGGGGTTTTCTTGTTTCTTTGTTTGTACATTGCTGCTGACAGCTCAGTTGGTAAATGTTAATGTCATGCTTGGATTGTGTTTTTTGCTCACTATTTTCTTGATTTCTTTTTTAACTTCTTGGATGCACACTCTGGACAACTTTTGTTGTACTTTCTGTTTTGTAGAAATCTGCCAAAATATTTTCTGCCACCTTTTCTGCATAATGCCTGCCACCCTCCTTAAGGGCTGTTTTTGTTTGTTTGCGTTCTGTGTTGTCATTTAAGCTTCTGGTTAGTCTCCACAGTTTGGTTGTGTCTATTTTCATGTTGAGGCTTTAGGTCTTCTCACGCAAGCTTCTCTGAGTTTCCAATTTTTTTCTGTTCACTGTAATATACTTTTGTGTTAATGTATGTTTTTGTATTTTCTGTAGTGTGATCTTGTTCCATATATTATTGTGCTTTTAACAGGGCACCATGGAGTTCTTCCAGAGTATTACTCCAGTATGGTTTGTATTCTTTTCTTTTTCCCCTTGGAATAGCTTGTTTAGCAGCTTGGAGGATGACATCTGTGAAGGCTGTTTTGTTGTGGTTTATATGTTGTGTCATTATGATGTTATCGCAAAGTTCGTTTGTTTTAAAGAGGACCCAATGTGTTTTTTTTTATTTCAGCTGGAAGCCATATTGTATACTCTTGTATCTGTGTTGTTTAAGATGTGTAGTATGACTGAGTTATGATCACTTCCTCCTAGCTGCTCATTTACACTTCTGGTAGTGAGCTTGTGGATATTATCTATGGCCATGGCTAGATCTGGCGTGCTGGTAGTTTTTCATGCTTTTAAGTAATATGTGGGCTTATTATCGGGATGGTTTATTAGAATCAGTTTGTTTTCTAAGATCTAGCCTTCAACTTCTTCGCCCCATGATGTAAATGTTTTTCCTTTGAAGGAAATTCTGTAGTCTTTTTTTCCTCTGACTCCTGCACTACATTGGGCCACTATGAGGGATGGGTTTCATGTGTCAGTTGCTTTACTCTTTCTTTCCATACCCTTCAGGCTGGTAGAAGTATCTGTTGTTGCAGTGTGCCTTGGCAGACTTCTTATTCCATTTTTCTTTGATTGTGACCGATGGGGACAACACCAAGATGTTAGGAGTGTTGGTCTCATGTTCCTGACTGGATTCTGGTTGACAGTTGGTTCATTTCACTAGGCTGTGCTATGGTTATCAGCATTTGTCTAGTTGTAGCTGAGCATACTCTTCCTGCTTCGAGGGTTAGTAGTTCATGTTAGTATTTTATGGCTTACCTTCTTCAGATCACATCTGTTTGTAAACATTTGTTTTCGGTAATGATATTTTTCACAGGTGTCCTGTTTTTTTTCTCCCATAGTACTGCACCAATTATTTGGCCGACAAACTCTATCATTGTCAGCCTGGGGTCTCATTCTAAAGGCTACAATGTGTCATGAAACACCATTCTCAAAAACAGATGACTGGCTTCGATTCAGAGTTTGGCGGCTATTTTATTTGGGTTTATTGATAGATGTGTGTGAAAGGGCACATTTTCTGCTAAATCCAGACACTCCATTTGTGAAGAAAAGACAAAGTATAATCCTGCGAGTAATGTGATAATAAGTTCCTGAGAATGAGAAATGGCCGTGTTCCATCAATCCCAAGGACAGATACATTTCAATTCAGAATAATGTAACTTACCAAAATTTCTTCATACTTAGAAGCATTGTTATTCATTTTTCTGGCAAAATTACACAAAAGTATTCTCGCCCTTCAATACAATTTATCTGATGCTTATTTATCTTTGACATTTTCTGCACATTTTTTTAGAATCACTACAGACTCAATAAAATATTAATATATCAAATCATAGCTAAATTATTATTTACAAATTTATTTTTTGTAGCTGAACTTAACATTATGAAGTCTAGTTTGCAGACTGTTCTATTCTCTGAATCAATTGTGTTATCACTGCTACTTTAAATTTCAAAGGCATTGACAGTCTGACTGAACACACCAACCAGCTAAACCAAATCATCTTGATTTCTTCCTACTGGAACAATCTTTACCAAACTATCAAAAGAAATTTAAAATATTCCTTTCAGTCCATTTTTCCATTTGTGAAGTAAAAACAACCCTAGCTTGTTCTGTGTTTTATCTTTTTTGATCAAGTGCTTCGAATTAAAAGTATTGGACATGGCTATTATTTGTGAGAATTAACATCAACACAATAGAAAAATAAAATTCAATTTTCAAGTGACATCCAATCTTGTTTCAGTGTGATTTACTAATGAGACCTATTCTAAGTTTAGATTGAAATTACTGGTTACCATAAAAACCTAAATGCTGCTCCGCCAAGCAAAAATTCAAATGTACCTATCAGCACCAATATAATGGTTAATTAGCTGGTAGGGTTTCGATAGTGAACTGGTATATTAGTTAATGGCCCAGTAAGCTTTAAGAACTAAACTTTCCTATTAAAGGAAAATGCACATACCTTCTTCAGTAACAACAGATAGAACATACTCATCAGGGCTGTTCTGGACCTGATAGTAAATTGGATTCAACAATATTAGTGGTAAAAAAAATTAATGCGAATCACTAGAAGTTAGTCAAATTAAATTAAAAAACGCTTTTACATTATCACAAGATATTAATGTTAACATATCTCTATTTAGAACATTATCAATAAATATTTATCCACTAAAAAAATTAAAAAATGTATCAACTGAGGACTTATCACTGTATAAATGTCTGAAATAAAATTAATGAACACTATTTTAAACATTGTTCTCCCAATTACCAAAAAATGATTGAATGAATCTATCTATTGTCCTTTAATGTTGAACATAGCACAGAGGGAAGAAATGATAGATCCTCTATGTACAACAATCTTTGTTATCAAGTATCAGACCTTGAACAGGACATGCACAAGTTTCGCCACATGGTTCTATTCTGGGCGAGTTGCTCAATCTTGATGAGAGACCTGAAGCCTGTTGTTATTGCCTCTCATCTCAACGTTCTTTTTAGTGTTTCTTTAGGTTGGCCTCTTTTTCTTTTACATTCTGGTTCTTATTCAAGGGTCTGCATTGAGATTCTCTTGTTTCTTTACTTCACATGGCCAACATACGACCACCTTCTCTTAACCCTAGTTCACGATATCACTCAAACAGACAACTGATTTCATGAGAGAGCAGGAATCCTACTCTGATTGAGTCTTGATCGCAGAGAGAGAGAGATCACGATACCTATGTAAAATTTACCACACCAAAACACAAATTCCTCAAAATGTTACATTTTTCAATATTCAAAAATAACCCCCTTCCGTGCACCTTCCTAATTACCACTTTCAGCGACTCCTGAGTGTTTAATGCTTCCATTGCTGTTGGAATTTTTTTTTGCTGTGACCAGGGAAAGTTCCTGATCATCAGCAGACATCAAACAACTCTTTGTCACTCGGGAAACACAGCAAATAACGCTATGCAGTCACCGAACATGCTGACGGGTTTATGGTGACCATACTGATAGACAGTGTAACACGTCAGGTCCATGAGGTGAAACTCAGGTCATAAATCAACCTGAGCCAGGAATTTCGAGTCACCATGTTTTTCCTAGTGTGAACACATGAGACTGTGTCGAGAGTTCAGGGAAATTACTATTTTTAGAATATTTAAGTGGTAGTAATTTTTACTATGGTATATTAATCTAGGGTCAAGTATAGTCAATATTTTTTCATGCTTTGCCATTTCTCCTATTTCTGAATTCATCCTATGGTATTTTCCTGAAGCATTTGTTTTCAAATGCATATAATTTATTTCTTTAGTTGTTTTCTAGCTCTCGCATGCATAAGGAAGGGAGAATAATAAATCTGATTTGAAAATTCCAAGCTTTGTTTATGTGCTTGTTAATTTTGATTTCCATATTTCATGAAGAGTTTTTAAAGTCAATGCTACTTTTGCTATTCTGATTCTAATTTCTTTCTTTGTGTCTCCTTGATCGCTCCATCTTTCTGCCACATAGAAAAAAATGTTCTGTCTGAGTCTGTGAGAATAATTCAATCACATGCTCTACATGAAAGGAACGTAAAAACATAGGCAAACCTTAAATTATCAAGCAACGTTTCAATGACTTCCGAACAATTGAGGGTACTGTCTATGGTAACACTGGTACAGCTTCCCAGAACTGGTGTGAAAACACTTGTCTGGAAAAAGTCAGAAAATAGAATTACGCAAAGTCATTATAAGTTTGTAATCTTCAGAATAATTGATGGAGAATATGGTGGTGAGGTTATGTAATAAGCTGTTTAGATGAATTATAAAACTGCTGTTATGTGTGCTACCTCAGAACTTATAATCAAGATATCAATGCCAGTCTTCGTAAGGCCCTAAGCTAACTGAATCATAACCCACCCCCCCCCCAAAAAAAAAATTACTGTTTTCTTACATATTGGCATTACTACCATATTCCAGCTGGAATATTTGGAGGGAAACTGATCTACATCCTTATTGCAGAAAAGGAAGGATAAAATAATTAAGTTAGCGCAGGGCAGCATTTTAACTTATAAATATGGCCCTTGGTGCCTTGACAGACTGTTGGTAGCAAGCAATCATGATTTATCAGTAGTTTGGTAATGTATTGGTGTTTTGTGCTGGATGCTGTTTTACTAAGCAGCTTCTCTCATGACTGAATCTGCTATTATCGGATAGACAGATCTGACTGCAGAATGAACAACATGCATATTTGTGGTGTCTAGCCTTTTCTCCTTTCGTGTGTGAATTTTGTGTACTGATTTTAATATCACCACTTCCTAAAATGTTGCTATGCTACTTTTTATCTCTGTTCTCCATGTACTACGATCTGATGCCAAATTTTTCAAGTTTCTTTCGCTGTTAGAGAATTCTCTCAAGGACACCCTGAAAACATCCTTATATCTCAGCACTGGTATGTCCTCTGGTTTCTTTCTGTCTCTAAGTTCTCTATACAATATTTGTTGGGAAAATTATTTTGACTTACATCACCATTAAACATGAGAGTGTATCAATTTATATTATTATTTCATATGAAAAATAAGTTATATTTCATCATTAAGACGTGTCAGTTATTAAAACTAAAGTGGTAATTTATTTCATCATTAAGATGTGTCAGTTATTAAAACTAAGGCAGTAATTGACATGAACTCACATCATAGTTAAATATATGCCCATTTATAGATGCCCTTTTCCACTTTGTTGGCTGGTCTCCTCTGTATGCAACTGTCTTAAATTTCCTGACCTTCTTCTGTCTTCGAACCACATCATCAGGTGAGGAAGGACACAACATGTCATCTAGATCTTTAGATTTACGTGAAGGAGAGGTAGGCCTTCGTAAGCTCTGAAATGTCAAAGAAGTTTATCATTTCAAATGAACTGAATTGTAATAAAACTCACTATTGAATAGAAACAACAGGTAAAATGGTTTGACCATGTGATACACTAGAAAGAATTAAATGTGACACAAGTCATCAAAAAATGTATTGATGGAATATTTGAAACACTAGGAAACACGACAGCATGAGAAGCCAAAAGAAGAGCTAAAGAATGCAATTTATATGTCCCCTCAATGGTGAAAGCAAATGTGGTAGAAAAGAAGAAGAGACTGAATTGAAACCACCTTCAATGATGCTATGAGATTTTACTTGTGACTAAGCAATTGAACATTTGAATCCCCTTATTACAGCAACCCCACCTCCATAACAAAGTACAATTTCTGACAATTTAAACAAAAAAGTTGTGTCTTCTTCATTTTTCTCTCTAACTTTATTGGCAACAAAACCAATAGTTTTTATGAACTGCTTGGTTCACACCATGTTCACTCTACTTGTTTTCACATAAAAAAAAAAAAAAAACAACTCATAGTAATTAATCAAATATAAACATTACACTGTGTGTCATTATGCTGGTTCATTTTTTAATTGATACACTAAAGCCAACCCTGATGTATAATTGGATATCTGAGTCTTAAAATTATGGAGTGCCAATTCATCAGTGTCAAAGTAACATCTAATGACAAATTAAAATGCACTTAAATATGACTTCGCTAAAGGAGAGTTGTGCAAAATAGCCTCCCTTATACGTGTTATTTTAACCAGTAACATGACATCACCATAGACAGCTAGAGCTGTGAAGGTAATAAAAGTAAGAAAAAACTCATCTAAATTTGCACGTGACTTGTATCTTTTATACCTTGTTCACAAATAACAAAAATAGACCGGTTAATTATCATCACAATCATGGGCCATACCAGTTGGTGTAGGCCAACATGTCCTTCTACAATCTTTTAACCAGTCTATCTATTGACCTTTCGAGCCATAGCCAGCCCATAGGGCGTAGACCAAGATGCTCCTTCTCTTATCTGAATTTTTGTTCTAGCACTTCTCAATTCTTTTAAAGATATTTTATCAAATCTCAACATTTGTGTCTGTTCTGTGCAAGCAGCTCTATCTCATTGAGGGAGCAGAATCCTGCTGCTCTTGCCTCTCTCATCAATGTTCTTCTCAGTGTCTCCCTGGGTCTTCCTCTTTTCCTCTTACCTGTTGTTTCCAATATGAGGGCTTGCTTTGCTATTCGGTTATTATCTCTTCTCATCACATGTCCAACATATGACCATCGTCTTTTCTTTATTACTGAAGATATTAGTGGTAACCACAGTACATTGTATCAATTCTGCTGTTCACTATTTTCCATGTCATGACACCAAGCTATCTAGTATTTTTTTCTTTGCCATGATTAATTATGCTGCTAACTTAAAATACAGAAAGCTACTGTGATTTGTCATATCAATTGGGGCTATTATTTAACAGCTTGACGTCAAACCCACAATATTAATAAACGAAGAACAAAAACAAAAAAAAAAGAATATAATTACTGCAGAGAAACGCTTCTCCGGAATGTCGGGAGATTCAGGCCCTACACAAAGACTATGTCTCCATTGTGAGATGGGGGCTGGTGGGATGTCATCACAATGAACCAGCTGAATTGGCCTGCTCAGTCCCCAGTAGATTCTGAGAGGACCCTCAACATGGACATTCCCATCCTCTTTCTGAAAAAGAATATTTTAAACTGTGAGAAATACCAGAAACATCAAATCAGAACAAAATATCAAAACAAAACCTATGATTAATATTCTCTTTTTTTATAGCTCTGTTAAGCTAGTTCCTCATTTTGTCTTACTTTTTACCATTCTTAGCCAATTCAAGTTTCAGATTTGTAAACACAATTCTTTTTTTTTAATTTCATTTATAGGCTCAGAGTGTAAAATCAAATTCTTCTCTTATTTTTAACATTTGTTTTAATAGAGATAATCGCTGTCAGGAATGATTTCTTGGAATGTCTTTCAGGGTTTCTTTCAACAAAAACAATCATCGCTAAACCAGTCTAAAAATGAAAAAACTAGCAGATGATGGCGTTAGACATGGTATTGGTAACTAGCAGATGATGGAGTTAGACATGGTATTGATAACTGGCAGATGATGGCGTTAGACATGGTATTGATAACTAGCAGATGATGGAGTTAGACATGGTATTGATAACTGGCAGATGATGGCGTTAGACATGGTATTGATAACTAGCAGATGATGGAGTTAGACATGGTATTGATAACTGGCAGATGATGGCGTTAGACATGGTATTGATAACTGGCAGATGATGGAGTTAGACATGGTATTGATAACTGGCAGATGATGGCGTTAGACATGTAATTGATAACTGGCAGATGATGGCGTTAGACATGGTATCGATAACTGGCAGATGATGGCGTTAGACATGGTATTGATAACTAGCAACAGACCGAAATACCATTTAATTTAAGAGTGAATTTACTACGGTACAAAGAATTTGAATTCTTTTTATGCAATGAAATTAATCTAAGACATCACAGACATGATTCTGTACTAAGCTTTCACCAACAGAGCACAGTTGCATGAAATCACATTATACATCACAAAATACACACAACACATACACACAAAACTGTTTTCATCATCATCATCAAGTCTACTGGCGTAGGTGATCATGTCTCTCCACAACTTTCTATCGACAGTTCTTTATCATTTCTGTTGTAGACCTTCTGCCAAGCCATTCTCCTAAGCTGTCTAGTATTTTCTCTCTTTGCTTTCCTCTATCTCTTCGTCCCTCAATTTTTCCAGTTGTTACAATATATTCCAGTTGTTCTCTTCTCATTACATGGCCAAAAAATTATGAATGTTTCTTCCTAATATTGAAGATTAGCTATATATATATTAGCTATAGTTTCTTCCTAATATAAAACTGTTTTACGTGATTCTATAAATGTTCACCAAGCCATATATTTTAAAGACAATGAAGCGAATTTCAATTCTTCAAAAAACTTACAAGATAAATGACAAATATCACAGTTCAGTAAAACTATTAGGGTGTGCATCTCGAACATGTCAGTAAATGTGAAAAAGCAGATTTTTAAGGAAATATAAATTTCTCAATTGTCTTCCTTTGAGGCCGTTAAATCAACAGAAACATCCATATTCTCAGTCACCTTTGTGTTCATGACATAAACTTATTCAAATGACATGAAAGAGGAGTTTCCGTTTTGTAGTGCACTTGACACCACTACAAAGGGTGAAGATTAAATGAAGAAGTTAAATATTGAGAGGTGTGTGTATGTGCGTGTGTGTTTGTTTGCACGGTACTACGGTACTTTGCTGTTAAAAAGAAGGTGTGGAGATCACAATTCCATTGGTCTAGTATCATGGTCAGAAACTAAATTAACAAGAGAACTGATAGACAACACTCAAAACTGTTGAGATTATTGATCATTTACGACAATAAGCTCAACAAAAGATTACAAGTATCTTGTGATGAAAACTCAAGACTCAGAACTGTTTGAGATTATTGATCATTTACGACAATAAGTTCAACAAATGATTACAAGTAGCTTGTGATGAAAACTCAAGACTCAGAACTGTTGAGATTATTGATCATTTACGACAATAAGCTCAACAAATGATTGCAAGTAGCTTGTGATGAAAACTCAAGACTCAGAACTGTTGAGATTATTGATCATTTACGACAATAAGCTCAACAAATGATTACAAGTAGCTTGTGATGAAAACTCAAGACTCAGAACTGTTGAGATTATTGATCATTTACGACAATAAGCTCAACAAATGATTGCAAGTAGCTTGTGATGAAAACTCAAGACTCAGAACTGTTGAGATTATTGATCATTTACGACAATAAGCTCAACAAATGATTACAAGTAGCTTGTGATGAAAACTCAAGACTCAGAACTGTTGAGATTATTGATCATTTACGACAATAAGCTCAACAAATGATTGCAAGAAGCTTGTGATGAAAACTCAAGACTCAGAACTGTTGAGATTATTGATCATTTACGACAATAAGCTCAACAAATGATTGCAAGTAGCTTGTGATGAAAACTCAAGACTCAGAACTGTTGAGATTATTGATCATTTACGACAATAAGCTCAACAAATGATTGCAAGAAGCTTGTGAAATCTCAAATAAGAAGCAGCTGAAAATGATGAAAAGGCGTTGCTTTATAAGAGAGAAACAAAATAAATCTGGAACAGGGGTACAAGAATATAAAAATACCTCATGAGCTGCCATCTGGTGATGAACCTTGCCCTCATAGTACTTGTTGAAGTCTTTAATTTTCTCAAGAATATCCCGCCTAACATGGAGTAAATTAGTACATAATTAACATTTGCAAATGTATGTAATATAAATTATCACTGAAATTTGAATAATTAAGAAATCTGAAAGGTGAAAAAATACTTATAAACTGTGAGACATTTTCCAAATACAAATACCAAACTCCAGAGGTCATAAAATATCACAACCTTTTCAATTATTAACGTTAAGAAACTGATGTGTGTTACTGAAGCAAATGTAACATGGTCGGGTGGTCTAGTATTGAATCTTATCAGAATTTGTAATTCAATCCATTTACACTCACTATTGCTATCAAACAATGAACTCAAGAACTTGTCAAACACACACATGCACACAATATTATTATATACAACTTAAACACTTTCATTCCTTTATATTCTTCTTCTTCTTTCCTTCCTCATTTGTCTTTCAGCATCAAGGGGAGATATAATTTGCAGTCTTTTGCTCTTATGTTTTCTAGTGTTTCTAATATTCCGTCAATCCATCTTTTTCATGGTTGGCCCTTGGATCTGGTGTTCTACCAACATCTATTGAAGGCTCATTGTGTTATGTTTTGATCTTTCTACCTTGTCACATGGCCAAGCCATTTTATCTGTTGTTTCTTCATATTTTCTATGACGGGGGTTATTCCTAGCCTTTTTTCTCTGTTCTTCATTCTGATCTTACCTCTCAGACTATTTCCCTTCTTTCATCTAACACATTTCATCTCAGTAGATGCTATTTTCTTTATATTAAAAAACTTAAAAGTGAATGCTAAATTCTAGTTTCTCAAAACAAAGTTTGTGGTTATTGTAAAATTTCTTTCATACACACCTGCTCATGACTGATCGCTTTTTCTGAAACCTTCGAAGCACAACACCTGAATCCTCAGCCCAAGATCTTGATCCAGACATTTTATATTTTTCAAATTTCAACAACCTACACAAAGCTAGCAGCACCTTGCTTGATCTTAGCTATCTAGATTTGTATAAGTTGTCACAATAGCACCCCAGTACATATCCCAAATCAGCTGTCACTATAGCACCTCAGCACATATCCTAAATCAGCCTTTGTTATTTTTAAATGGTCATTGCTGAATAGAAATCTATTATAATTAATGTTCTTTTATAATTATCTCAGCACACACTGTGTTAACTGTTGTCAGTGAATATTTATTTAATGATTAAACACTCAAAAATTGAAAAGAGCTGGTTTTTAATAAATCAATTACATAAAGAAACCAATTTGAATCCATTTAACCACAAGTTTAAAGGCATTCATTTAAACCCTCTGCTTCTTTAGCATTCCATTCCCTCTGTTCAGCTTATCATACAGAAAGACATAATGCCTCTATGAATTTAAATACAAACATTAATATATTATAATAAAATAGACATAACTGATTCAATTCCACAAGCGTCCAAGACCTGTAGCACAGGTTGAGATAAGCAAATATGTTAAGTTGAAATATTAAATAAAATGTAACACTGAGGTAAGACCAGCCCTGCTCATAAATTCACTGGGAAAAAAATTCTTGAAATAACTTGTGAAAACTATTACTTAAATAGCATTAACAAATCTGACACTAAATAAACTACACAAACAGAGGAAGTACTGACAACAGTCCCATAATGAACTGTACCATATAAGCACTTCCCTTTATGTGGCCTGCAGACTTATGATGACTCACTGTTTGAGTGGTCACTTAGGGTTAATTTCATTTTCCTGTTACCACAGCTTCAACAAATACTGTAAACTCTTGTTAGTTTGATAGTGCATTTAGAAAATAGATATTTGAATATCAAGTGCTGAAAATATTGTTTCAAGTATTAAAAAGGCTGATATTACACAAAAGTACAATGTGACCTCTACATGGTCAGCATTGTTTATGTCCAAATAATGAGGCATAAAATACAGTAAAAAAAACAAAGCAGACAAAAATGTAATTCCAGCAAATGTAAGGGGTTTCATACGCTGCAAATCTTTGACATGAGTAGTTATTATTGACATTACAGTATTGACTTGAGTAGTTATGATTGACATTACAGTAAGATGTTGAGAAAGCAAAGGAGTGCTGCTCAAAGTCAAAAGAACATTAACAAAAATGTTACAGATAAACCAAATCATTCTTTTAAGAAAATCATTACACATCATGGAAGATTAAAATGTAATGTTACAGCAAGCACAAGGAAAAACAGAATAACAGAGAGAGAAAAAAATGCTTTGAAAATGATAAATTGATTCATTGATTCATTGAGTGAGTGTTGTCTCTACAATGAAGGTTGGCCATCATGGAGTGCTATTTTATTTTGTCCTTTGTCTTGATTTTGCACACTGTCATAGGTTCACTTGTCTGTCTATTGATGTTATCAGTCCACTTTAGTTTTAGTCTGCCTCTGCCTTGTCTACCTTGTACCTTCCATACCAAGATGACTTTTAGTAGGGTATTGTGTCTCTTTACATGGCCTAAAAATTGTGTTATCTTTTTCGAATCGTGTAATTTTTTGGTTTAATTTTTACCAATTTAACTTCCTTCTTTGTCTTTTTTTCCTTCCACTCAACTCTCTTTACTTTTCTACAGATCCACATTTCAAAGGCTTCAATTTTCTGCTGATTTCTTATTTAATGTCCATGTTTTTGCACCACAGGATTGTTGAATAAATATGGCATTTTACAATTTGTAGTCTTAATTCTGATATTATCTTCTTTGATGTGGTTTTATTTTTCATATTGTTAACATTTTTTGCCATTCCTATTCTTTTATTTATTTCTGTTTACAGTTTCTTGTTTACAGTTTCTATCATTGTTGATTCATAGTATTATGGCATGAAAAAACCCATTTTATGGATTAATTGAAAATAAGGGGCATTAAAGACAAGACCTATAAAGACTTGAGTAGAAGGTTTTGTTATTTTCAAACTTAAAGTATAAAAGAGTTACAAACTTAAAGTATAAAAGAGTGAAACTATAGCTTCAGAGGTATGGATTCCTGCAGAATATTAAAAATTGTACGTCAAATTCCTCTGAATTTCTAGCATGGAGTGGGGGAGCTCTGTCCCTATTATTATTCCCAAGCAGGTGCACTCCATTGGATAACTTGGGACAGTTTCAGCACCGGACTAAATCTATTTTCCGTTATCACAAAATCAACATGGGTGACTAATTATGTCAATTATTTGCGAGTCACATGCTTAATTCTTTCTTTATTTCCTTAAAATATTTGCTTTTTTTTTAAAAATAGACTGCTTAAGTAAGATTTCATGATTCTTGATCCTTCCCGCATCGTTAGACATTGCATAGGCTGTACAGTGGTTTTTTACCACTTGTATATATTCTGGGCAAGATGTTCAATCTTAATTTGTTTAATATTTATAGTGAGATTATTTTAAGATCCATAAGGGGCATGCCTGGAATAACAATCGGAAGTCATAATATAAATAATCTAAGGTATGCTGATGATACAGTCTTAATCGCTAAGAGTGAAAATGAGTTACAAGAAATGTTAGACATTATAGAGAAAGAAATAAAAATAAAGGACTCAGCCTTAATAGCAAAAAGACAGAAGTAATGGTAACAACAAAGAAAAGACATCACCTTAGTGCAAAATAAAGACAAGTGAAACAATATTAAAATAGGTAATTCAATTTAAATATTTGGGAACTTTGTTAACCTCAGACGGAAGATGTACTATAGAGGTGAGATGTAGAATGGCTCAGGTGAAAGCAGTTTTCCCAAAAAAAATAAGTAAGATACTATGCAATCCATTTTTGACAATAGAAACAAGAAAAAGAGTTCTTAAATGTTATGTAGAGCCAGTCTTAACATATGGATGTGAACCATGGACAATAGGACAACAGACAAGAAAATCACTGGAGTCTGTAGAAATGTGGTTTTACGGAAGAATGTTGAGAATACCATGGACAGCTAAGAAGAGACATGAAAGCGTTCTGAGAGAGGCCAAAGCAAAAGATAGCTAATCTTCAATATTAGGAAGAAACATTCATCATTTTTTGACCATGTAATGAGAAGAGAACAGCTGGAATATATTTTAACAACTGGGAAAATTGAAGGACGAAGAGACAGAGGGAGGCAAAGAAAAAATAACAGACAGCTTAAGAGATTGGCTTGGCGGAAGGTCAACAACAGAAATGATAAATAGCTGCCGAGATCGAAAGTTGTGGAGAGACATGACGCCAGAAGGCTCAGTACTTGATGATGATGATTCAATATTATCTAATGAGTCTGTCTGCCAACTTTGCTTCTCTTATAAGTGTTCTTTTTAGTGTCTCTTTAGGTCTTTCTCTTTTTCTGTATCCAGATGTTTCCCACAGAAGAGCCTGTTTTTTTTAAATTCTCTTGTCTCTTCACAGCACATGTCCAACATATGTTCATCTTCTTTCCTTAATTGTAGCTGAGATCTTTGGTTGCATTTCCATTTCTCTTATTACTAAAGCAAACTTAGAGACCTACCAATTCTATTTTTAAAATTTCTTTCTCTTAAATTGTTATTTTAAATATGGGTGCAAATAATAATTGAATTACTTATTCAGATTTATTATTTTTGTTCACTTATTTTCATAATGAAGACAAATTGCAACACTTTACAACAGTACTCGGTTGTGCTTGTGATAGACTCAATATTAGAAAATCCATTATAAAAACTATCAAGATAGATACCCCGGACCACTAAACATTCATGCCAATGGCATCAAACTCTAGCAGGTCTCAAAATTTAAGTGAGATTACAGAAGGTCAATATAGTGACAAAACAAACCCCTATCATAAAACCCAAACATCAAAATGACAAGTAAATAATAGAGACAAAATAATATATTTCTTCCATTCTTCTGTTATAAATATCTATGTAGGATCTCAAACATAAGCTGAAAGTAAACATTTCAATCGAACAGATACAAACCTAAACAAGAATATGTTTCAAGCTTTATAAGGTGTTGGAAATTTATCAGTCATGAGCTGAGGATGAATGAGGAACTAAATCCCCATTTGGTAAAAGAAAACAAGGCAGACCAAGAAAATCGCTATGCAGAACAACTACTAGGGAAGGCTCGATCATGGAACTAAGAAACAACCAAGCCCTCATGAACTAGCAGCAATTCGTCAATCGTGGAGAACTATGACTTCCACCCTATATGCTGTCTTTGGCCAGAGAGGAAAATGAATTAAAATTAATTCCTGTTATAAATATGAAATCTGGATGAGTCTACAGCATAGGAAAGAAAGATCACAACTTATGGGATAAGAAGGTCGGGACAAACACTAAAAAAGAAAAAACAGAAAGAGAAATAATTAAATCAGAAATTGGTTGAAAGCGCAACTTGTATCAAAAACATGGAGAAATATAAACCAGTTCCTCATCTCAAGAGGCAGAATTTAGCCAGCAATCCTTACAGGTTTGCAATGATGTGGCTTCAAGGCTTGAATAAGATCAAAAGTCAGATCACCAATGTTACAGAAATCTGCCAAACATGGAACAACAAAGGCAAATATGGCACACCTAGCCATGAATAGAAAATTGCATCTTCCCACAACTTTCACTGTCTGTGTTAATAGGGGTTAGGATAAATAAGCATAAAGTTGTCAGCCAATCTGTTTATGATTTGCACTAGTAGAGATCAGAATTAAGTATATTATTAATTAGAAAATCTGTTGATAACTTATAGAAAGAAGAAGTCACAACCGTATGTAAATTGTCATCATCATCATCATCAAGTGCTGAGCCTGCTGGTGTAGGTGATCATGTCTTTCAACAACTTTAAATTTCGACAGTTATTTATCATTTCTGTTGTTGGCTTTCTGCCAAGCCATTCTCTTAAGCTGTCTGGTATCTTTTCTCTTTGCTTCCCTTTATCTCTTCGTCCTTCAATTTTCCCAGTTGTTAAAATATATTCCAGCTGTTCTCTTCTCATTACATGGCCAACAAATTATGATTGTTTCTTCCTAATATTAGAAATTAGTTCTCTTTTTGTTTTGGCCCTTTCAGAACATTTTCATTACTCTTCTTAGCTGTCCATGGTATTCTCAACATTCTTCTGTAAAACCACATTTCTACAGCCTTAAGTGATTTCCTTGTCTGTTGTCCTATTGTACATGATTCACATCCATATGTTAAGACTGGCCCTACATAACATTTAAGAACTCTTTTTCTTGTTTCTATCGTCAAAAATGGATTGCATAGTATCTTCCTCATTTTTTGGAAAGCTGCTTTTGCCTGAGCTATTCTGCATCTCACCTCTGTTGTACATCTTCTGTCTGAGGTTAACAATATATATATATATAATTGTATATTGTCAGTCAAACATATTTACAGTTGCACATGTCAGTCAAATATATTTTCAGTTGCACAGGTTGTCAGACAATATGTTTACTAAATAGGAAATCTGCGTATTTGAGTTGTCAGTCAAGTCTAACTAATTATGCAGTTGTAAATTATTAATATGTGTTGTGCTTGTACGCACGTGCACATGCACATATATAGTAGCCTCCGTCAGTCATGGTTTATAGATTTTGCAGCGCTCCTATGAAATTTTTTTTTTCTTTTTTTTTTGCATGTGTTCTCTTTTTCTATGCATCTGTCTGCTTCTTGCTCGTGTTGGAGTTTTAGGGTGTATATCAAAAGATTGCAGCCTATGGTTATTTCTTTACAGGCTGCAGGTTTTATGTTCAGTCTTCATGTCACATTTACATACATCTATAAATCAAGAGTTTTGGCCCCCTCATCATCATCATCATCGAGTGCATTCTCCGTAACGAAGGTTGGCTACCATGGAGTGCCATTCTGCTCTGCCTCTTGCTTTGATGGTGAAGGTTGTCATAGGCTGATTTGTCCATCTTTTGAAGTTACTCGTCCATGTTAATCTTGGTCTACCTCTGCCTCTTTTACCTTGTATTTTCCCCTCCAGGATTACTTCTAGTAGGCTGTTGTGTCTTTTAACTCTTTCAGTACGGAAGGCTTTTGTCAATGCAACGGAGGAGATTTCAGAGACAAAATTTTTGATGGACCTTATGGTCTTAAAACATCAATCTACATGTTTTATATTTATCTAACACATAACATATTATATATGAATTTTTAGATAATTGAACAAGGAATCTGATTTCATCAATACCAAGATGATACAAAACATGTAAAAAGAAATATTGGAGATAAACGACCAACAAAAAAAAATTGAAACATCAAATTAAAACCACAACTGACTACTTACCATCATGTAGATCTGGTCATAGTAATCCAATATGAATTATTTTGTGAAAAAAACAAATATCAATATGTCTCTAAGCAGCCATGAAAGTTTGGTTGATGTAGCATAACAATAACTGATATTTTGTCATGCACAATCACAACAAGTGAGAAAAATGAAATCTCAACTTTTTTGGGGAAAAAATCACTATGTACACAATATTGACACTTTTGTTTGACTACACACACACAAATCACTATATACACAATATTGACACTTTTTTTTCAATTACACAAAAAACACTTTCTCCATTTATTGTCCATGAAATGCCTTGAAGCATGCATTTGGATGAAGATGTGGTTGAATTTGACATCCTGAACAGAAAAATGAGTCTGTGCACGCTTTGTTGGAGTTGAACAATATACGCATTCACGGTCTCTTGCGGCATAATCCACAATGTGACGGCTTCCTCTGGATTTTGCGAGACAGCTTGCCTCTGGCTGCCTTCCTGGAAGTTTCATTTCTTGTTGAATGACAACGTGTTGTGTCAGTTGACTCATCAACATTTTCTTATACTCTTTTAAAGAGACTCTTTTGTCGCCAGTAGCTCGGCATAAAGAAAATAAAATATACGCATTTACCTGCGACACTTCCAACAGCCAGAAGAAAATTTTTTTCCACCATTTAACAGTTTTGCGTTCAAAGACACAGTAATATGCCACCTTCTGGTCTAGTTTGTCGCACCCATTCATATTTCTGTTGTAGAAATAAATCATTTCTGGCTTGTTTACTTACATCTTTTACTGCTTTTGTTTGCACTCTGGCATCAGAGGATACCATCACAACATTTTTTTTTGCCTTCTTATCTCTGAATGCAACACAGAGCTTGGTTTTATCATTATGCATGTACCATTTCATTGCTCTGTGCTCCAGAGATAATGTTTGGTTTCCTGCGGTTTCCGCTGCCTCATCACCACAGTGCAACATTGTGTGGTAAATGTCCTGGAATCTATCTCGATTGAAAGCATGGTGGATCCAAGGAATATACAATTCTGCTGATAGTGACCAATAGTCAGCAATAGAGGAAGCTTTGAACAAACCCATATATATCAGCAGTGCCAAGAACTTGTCAAGTTCAGGTCTTGTGATGTCTTGCCACCTTGCAAACACAGAGCACTTGCGTGCAGGAGTGTTGATAACAGTTCTTTTCTTTGCATAAGAATTGATGCTAGATAACAAAGTTTCACAAACTTCATCATCAAACAATGATCCAAAAAAATCCAATGCAGAGGAAGAATCTGTGAGGTGCTCAAGACTAACTCCTGGCTTTCGCAGTGGATGAAAGCGAAAGTTATTTTCAGTGCTGCCAGTTGTAATTTCTGACCACTCGACTCAGCTGGGATTATAGGTCTAGATGAGCTAGGCCTGGCAGTTGGGTTAGATGTGGCTTTCTTGGTAGTTTTATCACTTCCTCTGCCCCTACCTCTACCTGCAGCTGCTTTTGGTTTTTTTGGTTCTGAAGGAATGTATTCCTCATCACTGTCAATATTCAACATGAGACTTTCATTTTCATCTACTGAAAAATCGATAATATCTGGATCACTGTCATCAGAATCATCAAGAAAAATAATTGACAAGCTTCATCAGCCGTCATCAACTGACTTTTAGCATTACAATCACTGCTACTGGAAGCCATTTCGATCAGCTGATTTTTGTTTACAATTTTTTTTACGATAAACACTAATTCCAAATGAAAAAAATCACACGTTAGACTACGTCTTTTCCACTTGAACCTCGTGGGGAAGAAGGAAGGAACTCTCCAGTGAAGGAAATCTATATAAAATAGTCAATCTAAAAATATAGGAATACAGTTTGTTGACGTTTTACACGAAACAAATTATGTTTGGCGCACTATACGGCTGATCGTACGCAATTGAAATGGATTTGGCGTACCATACGGAAAGAGTTAAAATGGTCCAAAAATCTTGTTTGTCTTGTTTGAATTGTGCTTTTGGCCCCCTACTTATCCATAAATTAGTATATCTTTTGGCATGCGACCCTCTTCTATTCTATATAATATCATGCTAGTATGCAATTAATATTATAAATACTTTTGTCAATCCAATATGTGTATAATTTATTTAATTGTCAATAACGTTTGTGTATACAATTCTGTAGTGACAAGAAGTCATCTGCCAAATCTATTAAATGTAAATTATAAAATATAAATTATAGAGAGAATTTGCATGCCAGATAAACTGTCAGTTAAACCAAATGAGGTGTTCAATTATATATATATTATATACAATCACATACATAATTTGTGTAAATAGACAACAGACAGTTGAGTCATTCTGTGAACTTCATTAGAGTTCAGTTGACACAGTTTTTGTTCTCATTATTATACAATCAACAATTTCCCACACACAAACTTCAAAGCAAGCATATCAATATAATCAAGCATCATGATTATACTTATACAAAAAAAAATACAATAATCAATCACCATCATCATACATAATGATAATTCCGTGACTCAGTCTCACCTACCCGCACTAACACTTTTGAGTGACTAACTAATGACTAACTAATGTTGAGTGCTGTATCAGCGTATCACTCACAATGGCACGAATACAAGATTGCACTATCATGAATTGAATAATGAGCATCATTATCATATCATCATCATATTGACATTGATTGATCATCATTGATGAATGATTGATCATGATACTCAGCTCAGCCCGCCTTCTATTCATCTTCTAAAATTATTCACTTCGTTTTATCCCTGACATTTCTTATCCACTATATTATTCCAATATTTGTTGTTGCTCTAAGTAGTTAGTTTCCTCCTTGTTATTGTTAACTATACTAATCACCCGATTTGTTACTTAAGACATAAGTTCCATGACGACTACACTCTACACACCATTGTTGTTGTAAAACTAAGACCTAAATTTTAGGCTAAAACAAATAATAAAAAAAAACCTACACCAGAAGATACACCCAACGTCTTTCCTTACCTCAACATTTTCCACTCATCTCTGTAACCAAATTATTTGCAAAGACCACACGTATCTACAACGGTGCAACGATATCAACGCCACAATTAATTATTTCATCCTGGATGATCCGTTGACTGTGTCCCGACCAGTGCCAGCGAGTGAAGAAAGGGCTAGAAGACTACACACCGTTCAGCAGACGACGACGACAGTGCTGCCCTCCTGCCCGCTAGGGGGAGCCCTAAGCACGCCAGGTGTGTCAGCCTCACTCATCTCACGGGGCGTAACAAATTTAATAACGGCCAGCCCAGCATATCCCGTAGAGTTACTCAATCCTTATTAGGTTTTGAAAATAAACGTGTGCACAGTCGTAGTATTGTTATTATTATAGTAACGTGGGATGCTGTAAATTGATTACATAAAGTTAATGCAGAATTAACAGGTTTTACATAATACCACATATGCAGCAGACAAAATTAATGTTTCAATCAATATACCATCCTCAACATTGTAACAGAAAAATTAAATTGTGTGTGCGATTAAATGGTTGATTTTAATATTGTTTACTATTTTATTGATACTTTATAATTATGTATAATAATGTTTACATTATATATTTGCGTTACTTTTATTTAGTTTAGCAATGCCAGTGTTGGTTGAGTAGATCAGAGCTGTTTTTCAATCAGGTGTGTGCATGAGTCTAATTCCCTTAAATTTCTAGGATTTTTAAAATTGGTTTATCCAGTTCTTCAAGATTGTACATTGTCTGAAAGCGACTATATTAATATCAATTAGTATTTTCATTCAATTTAATCTTTTATAAATATTTATGGATGTGAATCATGGACAACAGACAAGAAAATCACCGGAGGCTGTAGAATATTGGATTTACAGAAGGATGTTGAGTATACTATGGACAGCTAAGAAGAGACACGAAAACGTTCTGAGAGAGGCAAAAGCAAAAATATTTCCAATAAAAGCAAGAAATGATCACCAATTTTTGGCCATGTAATGAGAAGAGAAAATCTGGAATATACTGTGACAACTGAAACAAAAATCGAGGGATGAAGAGATAGAGGGAAGCAAAGAGAAAAGATACCAGACAACTTAAGAGAATGGCCTGGAAGAAAGTCAACAACAGAAATTATAAATAACTGTCGTGATCGAGAGTTGTGGAGAGACATGATCACCTACGCCAGCAGGCGTGGCACTTGATGATGATAACTGTTGTATCCTGATAAGAACAATTCAGCACTTCAGCTGTTTTGGTATAAAGCTCCTAATAAAGGTAGTAAGTAAAGTACCCCCGTCACGCCAAGTGGCGTATAAGGAAATATGGTGTTAGTGACCCTATATTTTACAGACCTTCAGCACATAATTTTTGGGGTAATGTGGTCGGTATTACGCCCGTACTGCTTTACTTTCCCAGAAAAATCCGGTACCCATTTTAAGGCTGGGTGAACTTGGAAGCCGTCGGTTGGGATCGAACCCTACCCTTGTCCTTTGTAGTCCAGTTCACTAACCACTGAGCTATCGCGGCTCCCCTAATAAAAGTACCTTCTTGAATTTGACTTCTACTAGACTAACGATTATGTATTTTTTAAAATAATTTTATGCACTATAGCAAAGGTGACAATTTTTAATTAAAAATATATCCAGCTTTTATATTGTCCCTGTATTTTACCAAGTTCATCATCATCATCGAGTGCCGTCTCAGTAACGAAGGTTGGCTACCATGGATCGCCATTCCACTCTGTTTCTTGCTTTGATGGTGCAGGTTGTCATAGATTGACTTGTCCATCTGTTGATGTTACTCATCTATGTTAGTCTTGTCTGCCTCTGCCTCTTTTACCTTGTATTTTCCCCCTCCAATATTACTTTTAGTAGGCTGTTGTGTCTTTAACGTGTCCCAAAAATTTCATTTGTCTTGTCTTAATTGTATTTAGTAGTTCTCTTTTTATTTTCAGTTTTAAAACTTCATAATTTGTTTTCTTTTCTTTCCATCCAATTCTAAATCCACATTTCAAAGGCTTCAATTTTCTGTTCTGTTTTCTTGTCTAATGTCCATGTTTCTGCACCATATAGGAATATTGAGAAGATGTAACATTTTGCTATTCTTAATTTCAGCCCTGCTGTTATTTGTTTTGTTGTTAGTATATTTTTCATGGCATTAAAATTACTTTTTGCCATACCTATTCTTTTGTTTATTTCAATTTTACATTTTCCATCATTGGTTATAGTATGTCCCAGGTAGTTATAGCTCTGTACTGTCTCCAGATGTATTCCCTCCACTGTGATATTTAATTGTAGGTCTTGAGAATTTTCTTTGTTTATGATCATAGTTTAGTCTTTTTGATATTCATATCTAGTTCACATTTTTTGCTTGTCATGTTTATTACATTAAGTAATTGTTGTAGATCTTTAGGATTTCTGCTAGTAGTACAGTATCATCAGCATATCTTAGGTTATTGATTATCATTCCATTAATGTTTAGGCCTGGCATCTCTGAGATGTTTTTAAAGATTTGCTCAGTGTATAAATTGAATAAGCTTGGTGATAGGATGCATCCTTGTCTTACTTCTCTTTTTATATCCATGGGTGTAGAGTCCTCCTTGTTATAGTTTATTATAGCTATTTGCTCCCAGTACAAATTACATATTATTTTACCATGTTATAAGATAATATTCAAGAATATCTATACATATGCTTGGGTGAGGTCGTACTCATCATTATCAAGTATCATGCCTGCTGGCGTAGGTGATCATATCTCTACACAACTTTCGATCTCGACAGTTATTTATCATTACTGTTGTTGGCCTTTTGCCAAGTCATTCTCTTAAACTGTCTGGTATCGTTTCTCTTTGCTTCCCTCTATCTCTTCATCACTCAATTTGTCCAGTTGTCACAATATATTCCAGATGTTCCCTTCTCATTCTTCATCATCATCATGTGCCATACCGGTTGGCGTAGGCGATCATGTCCTTCCACAATCTTCTATCTACCGTGCATTGCATCAGTTCTGTTGTTGACTGTTTTCCATGCCATGACACCAAGCTATCCAGTATTTTCTCTCTTTGTCCTCCGCGATCTCTCTTTCCTTTTATTTGGCAGTTGTAACCAAGTATTCCAACTTTCCTCTTCTCATGATGTGTTCGAAAAATGTTGACTGTTTCTTTCTGATGTTTTTTAGGATTTCCCTTTTTGTGTTGGCCTCTTTGAGAATGTCCTCATTGGTCTTTTAGCTGTCCACAGAACCTTCAACATTCTTCTGAGAAATCCCATCTCTGTGCCTCTTATCGTCTTTTCATTTATTTGTCTACTGTCCATGATTCGCTTCCATAGGTCAGAATTGGTTCTATATAGCACCGATGAACTCTCTCATCTCTATTGACATAGATTTGTTGCATAAGATATTTTTTTTATTTCTGAAATGCTATTTTGGCCTGAGCTATTCGGCTTTTTTATTTCGGTCGTGCACCTTACATCTGATGTTATTATTGTGCCCAAGTATTTGACGCGTTGCATTTGTTTCAGATTTGTTCTGTTTATTTTTATGTTGCAAGATGGTGATGATTGTTTCTTTGATATGACCATTACTTCTGTTTTCTTACTATTCAGACTGAGACATTTCTTGTCGTCTTCTTTTACTATTATGTCTATCATTTCTTGTAGTAATTCTCTGCCTCTGCTATTAAGACAGTGTCCTTCTCATTACATGGCTCAAAAAAATGATGATTTGTTAATCAGGGTCGTATTGAAAGATGGGAAAGAAAGAGAGGGGGGACATTCCAAGTGAAGCGAGTCTTATTATGTATGTGACTCAGAAATAATACATATACAAAGGATAGGAAGCAGAGAAAGATAGAGGGAAAACCATACAACAGCAACAAATGACAATAGCTGAGGTTGTCAAAAGAGCAAAAAACTAGAACTCTCTATCAATCTTGTAGCCCAAGGGATAAAAAAGGAAGCGAAGCAGCAGCTAGAGAAGTCTTAATTTATTTTCTCAAAATGCTACTTACAACTTTGGGCTTGATTTGTCCCTATTTTGTGGTACAACTATAGAACTGCTTGATCTGTTGGCATGTATTTGTTGAAAGTTGAATATTTCCTTCTTCAAGCCATTTCCGTTGTCTTGGTCATGCCTGTGGCTAGCAGGTTTGTCAGGCTTTGCGAAGTTTGCCGGGGAAGAGAGGTTGGATCCGTAGCCTAAGATGGACGGTCCAAAAAGGGCTCTATAACATGGGTGGTGGCAGTAGGGGATACCCTTATGCTGAAAGGATAAGACAGTCCTATTACGACAACAGCATTTGCTTTATATAAATCAATAAATGAGAAGTGAACGAAACGTCTGTTAACATAAAAATATATTGGTACGTTTTAGTGGGTTTGTTCTCCTTATTTCCTCTCTAGTTTGCGTCTTTGGAATATGGGGGGGGGGGGGGGGAATATAGCTGTTGTTTCATAGTGTTCTAATATTTCATCAATTCATATTTTTCTTGGTCGACCCTTGGGTCTGGTGCTCTCGTAGTATTTGCTGAAGGCTCGTTGTGTAGTTTTTAGAATTTTCTATCTTATCACGTCGTCAAACAATGTTATCTGTTGTTTCTCTATGTATTCAATGGCTGGAATTAATCCTAGTTCATTTTTTCCTCAGCTATTCATCTATTATCTTATCTCAAATGCTGTTTCATGTTACGAGTCTAACACAATATTTTTCAGTACTAGTTATTTTTCTTTTTGTTTTTGAGTCTAATGACCAGGTCTGATGGTACTGGTAGCACAACCACTTGATTTGCTGTGTCGTTATAAGTCGACGTTTGCTTCAATGACGATTTTGTCTCCAATGATCACATTTCTAATTGTATCTCTCCTGACCACTTCAAGAAGTTCTTCTAACACACAATCTGACACCAGTCAAAACTGAGCAACAGAAGTCTGCGGCAGCCTCGGTAGCCTAGTTGGGAAAACCACCCGAATGAGCTACCGACGTTCGGACAACCCGTGTTCGATTCCCGCTGGAAGCGGTGTGAGTTGTACTCGTGGTTTGGGGGTAAAAAAATATCCCCACGGTCAGAAGCTTGTATTAATTATTCAGCCGCTGGCAGAAATGGGTACCAAGGTAACACTCTGGGAAGGTGAGAAATGCCGTCTCGCATTGTGAATTTTGATGCTTGAAGCGACACTATCCAGAAGTTTCCGAACACTTTTGGAAAGGAGCAATCGAGCACATATGGGTGGAAACTCGCCTGCGAGGAAGCCGATTAAAGTATCGTACTTTACATTTACAGATTCACATACCCGGGAGCATTGTATTACCCAAGTAGGAATCAGCGAAGATGTGAACAAAATGAGACATGATAACTTTCCTCACTCTAAGAATGTTTGAAGGTCCGCCTAGTGAGAACAACAAATGGATGATATTGAGAGTTAGGTGTGTGTCTAATTGGCTCTGAATGCTTAAGAACAAATAAGAGAAAAGAAACATGAAGACGGTTTTCATTTCTGACAACTCGTCAGGAGGAAAATTCTTGGAACGTTTGGACAAAACAAAAGAAGCAACCGAGAACTGCTAAAAGATACAGCCACGATGAGACAGACTGGGTAGGTCATGTGTCAAGAAGAAAATAAGAAACAATCACAGCAATTTTCATGCAGCTGGCTCTGGAGAGAAGTTAAAGAGTGGCAAAACATCGACAATCATGTGGAAGGCAATACAAAATAGATGAATAGAAATGGGGCACCCTGAGAAGGGTGGGCAAGGTGTGAAGAAACTGTGTTACTGCCCTTCAAGATGTCATTGCTTTGTCATGTGATCAAGGAAAAGAAGATGGAGAATTGGGAACTATAGTCGCTTTCAAGAAACATTTAACTTCTGTGACGACTAACTTTCGTCCGATGTGAATGATAACTTCTGTGACGACTAACTTTCGTCCGATGTGAATGATAACTTCTGTGACGACTAACTTTCGTCCGATGCAAATTATAGCTTCTGTGACGACTAACTTTCGTCCGATGTGAATGATAACTTCTGTGACGACTAACTTTCGTCCGATGTGAATGATAACTTCTGTGACGACTAACTTTCGTCCGATGCGAATGATAACTTCTGTGATGACTAACTTTCGTCCGATGCAAATTATAACTTCTGTGATGACTAACTTTCGTCCGATGCAAATTATAACTTCTGTGACGACTAACTTTCGTCCGATGCAAATTATAACTTCTGTGACGACTAACTTTCGTCCGATGCAAATTATAACTTCTGTGATGACTAACTTTCGTCCGATGCAAATTATAACTTCTGTGACGACTAACTTTCGTCCGATGCAAATTATAACTTCTGTGATGACTAACTTTCGTCCGATGCAAATTATAACTTCTGTGACGACTAACTTTCGTCCGATGCAAATTATAACTTCTGTGATGACTAACTTTCGTCCGATGCAAATTATAACTTCTGTGATGACTAACTTCAGACACGAACGATAACTTCTGTGATGACTAACTTTTACTTCAGACACGAACGATAACTTCTGTGACGACTAACTTTCGTCCGATGCAAATTATAACTTCTGTAATAACTAACTTCAGACACGAACGATAACTTCTGTGATGACTAACTTTGCTTCAGACACGAAAGATAACTTCTGTGATGACTAACTTTTGTTTTAGACACGAACGATAACTACTGTGATGACTAACTTTTGTTTCAGACACGAATGATAACTTCTGTGATGACTAACTTTTGCTTCAGACACGAATGATAACTTCTGTGATGACTAACTTTTGCTTCAGACACGAATGATAACTTCTGAGATCACTAACGTTTGTTTCAGACACAAATGATAACTTCTGAGATCACTAACGTTTGTTTCAGACACGAATGATAACTTCTGTGATGACTAACTTTTGCTTCAGACACGAACGATAACTTCTGTGACGACTAACTTTTGCTTCAGACACGAACGATAACTTCTGTGACGACTAACTTTTGCTTCAGACACGAACGATAACTTCTGTGACGACTAACTTTCGTCCGATGCAAATTATAACTTCTGTAATAACTAACTTCAGACACGAACGATAACTACTGTGATGACTAACTTTTGCTTCAGACACGAATGATAACTTCTGAGATCACTAACGTTTGTTTCAGACACAAATGATAACTTCTGATATCACTAACTTTTGCTTCAGACACGAATGATAACTTCTGTGATGACTAACTTTTGCTTCAGACACGAATGATAACTTCTGTGATGACTAACTTTTGCTTCAGACACGAATGATAACTTCTGAGATCACTAACGTTTGTTTCAGACACAAATGATAACTTCTGAGATCACTAACGTTTGTTTCAGACACGAATGATAAGTTATGTGATGACTAACTTTTGTTTCAGACACGAATGATAACTTCTGTGATGACTAACTTTTGCTTCAGACACGAATGATAACTTCTGAGATCACTAACGTTTGTTTCAGACACGAATGATAACTTCTGTGATGACTAACTTTTGCTTCAGACACGAATGATAACTTCTGAGATCACTAACGTTTGTTTCAGACACGAATGATAACTTCTGAGATCACTAACTTTTGCTTCAGACACGAATGATAACTTCTGAGATCACTAACGTTTGTTTCAGACACGAATGATAACTTCTGAGATCACTAACTTTTGCTTCAGACACGAATGATAACTTCTGAGATCACTAACGTTTGTTTCAGACACGAATGATAACTTCTGAGATCACTAACTTTTGCTTCAGACACGAATGATAACTTCTGAGATCACTAACGTTTGTTTCAGACACGAATGATAACTTCTGAGATCACTAACTTTTGCTTCAGACACGAATGATAACTTCTGAGATCACTAACTTTTGCTTCAGACACGAATGATAACTTCTGAGATCACTAACGTTTGTTTCAGACACGAATGATAACTTCTGAGATCACTAACGTTTGTTTCAGACACGAATGATAACTTCTGAGATCACTAACGTTTGTTTCAGACACGAACGATAAGTTATGTGATGACTAACTTTTGTTTCAGACACAAACGAATTAAAGGAATTCTGGGATGCCCCAGTGAGACAACAACGAAGAACTGGATTATTGTGGCTTGCCTTCATTTCCTCGTTTGATCATGGTGAATAATTTGTGTACAACGATACTATGAAATGGAGACACCGTGCGGTCTTGGTCAGCTATGGTTGGGAAAACAAGGAAGAATTGATGACCTTTTTAAAAGACATACTTTGTATGTATGTACGTAAATGCTCGTGTTAATTTGTGTGTTGGAGAAGAAATGTGGTGGGAGGTAATTGTCACAGCCTCACGTGATGAAACGCGATGATGATCTTACCTCCGCATGTTGACCAGGGGACAGAACTTTTCCACACTCGTTGCACTTTAAACATGTCGGATGCCATTCCTTTCCCAGTGACGTCTTCCGCTCGGCTGTGTTTGAATTTGAAACAAATAATGTGTTAGTTGATGTACTAATTGATATAAATGTATTATAACAAATAACTGTTACAGAGAGCCGCGATAGCTCAGTGGTTAGTGAACTGGACTACAAAGGACAAGAGGTCGAGTTCGATCCTTATCGACGGCTTCCAGGTTCACCCAGCCTTAATGGGTACTGTATTTTTTTCAGGGAAAGTTAAAAACGGCACGGGCGTAATACCGACCACATTACCCCAAAAATCGTGTGCCGAAGATCTGTAAAAATTATGGTCACTAACACCATATTCCCTATACGGCACTTGGCGTGACGGGGGCTCTTTACATGACTGTTACAGATTACCAAAGCTATGGTTGTTGGGCATGTATCGAACGACGGTGGATGTATATCAGAACAAGAGAAGTAGAATAGGAATATCCAAAAGAAAATTATTGTCATGAACGTAAAAAGATATTCTTACATCTAATAATTAGTGAACTAATCTGTAGCCCTGGTGCGACTCCCGGATTTTCATATTTGTCAAGAGGTACGTTGTCTAAATTCAGGGGAACTATGAGGAGAACGAGGGACGACACGTGAACCAGTTTACCGCTTCACACTGCGGGATTTGTTATGGGGAAGATCTAAGCGCTTAAGGTAGTTATTTGATGTGCGATGAGGATAATACGTGACTGACTGACTAACTAACCAAATAACATGTAGATAGATACATAGAACTGGAGTCGTCAGTCGCTGGACACTGCGGGAATTGCTGAGGAGGGGATCTGAGCACCTATGGAGTACATGTTCGAAGTGCAATGATCAAGACCCCCACATAACTCAATAACCCAATGTAGATACATAATTTTCTCTTTTTAAAAATATGTTGCTTAAAAGCGAACAAATATATTACATAAATTACAATTATATCCTTCATTACCCATCGACACACTCATCTGTAAACCCACACATCCTATTAAATACAGCACACACGAATGTCGACTACACATTAATAGACCTGGTAATCGAACAGGCAGACTCGCTTGAGCGGTCACGACTAAGTTTGTAACAAACGCGTTACAACGTTCGGGGAAAACAAGAGGCAGGCAGACTAAGAAGAACATATAAATCATCATCATCATCAAGTACCGGGCCTGCTGGCGTAGGTGATTATGTCTCTCCATAACTATCGATCTCGGCAGTTATTTACAATTTCTGTTGTTGATCTTCTGCCGAACCATTCTCTTAAGCTGTCTCTTATTTTTTTTTTCTTTGCTTCCCTCTATCTCTTCGTCTCTCAATGTTTTCCAGTTGTTACAATATATTCCAGTTGTTCTCTTCTCATTACATGGCCAAAAAATGATGATTGTTTCTTCCTAATATTGGAAATTAGCTCTCTGTTTGCTTTGGTTTCTTTCAGAACATTTTTATTACTCTTCTTAGCTGTCCATGGTATTCTCAATATTCTTCAGTAAAACTACATTTCTACAGACTCCAGTGATTTTCTTGTTTGTTGTCTTATTGTCTACGATTCGCATCCATATGTTAAGACTGGCTCTACGTAACATTTCAGAACTCTTTTTCTTGTTTCTATTGTCAAAATGGCTTGCATGGTATCCTTCTCGTTTTTTGGAAAGCTGCTTTTGCCTGAGCCATTCTACATCTCACCTCTTGTGTACATCTTCCGTCTGAGGTTAAGAAAGTTCCCAAATATTTAAACTAATTTACCTATTTTAATATTGTCCCACTTGTCTTTATATTGCACTGAGGTGATGTCTTTCTCTTTGCTGTTACCATTACCTCTGTCTTTTTGCTATTAAAGCTGAGTCCTTTATTTTTGTTTTCTTTCACTATAATGTCTAACATTTCTTGTAACTCATTTTCACTCTTAGCGATTAAGACTGTATCACCAACATACCTTAGATTATTTATATTATGACCTCCAATTGTTATTCCAGGCATGCCCCTTATGGATCTTAAAATAATCTCACTATAAATATTAAACAAATCTGGTGACAGCACACAACCTTGTCTAACACCCTGTTTTATTTGTTGAATCATTAGCAAACAATTTCCAGCTCTTATGGCCGCTGTTGTATGGCCAGTACATGTTCTTTATTATTCTTAGATCTTTGCTGTACACGTTTATGCTTTCTAAAATTTTGATTACTTCTTTGTGCTTTATTTTGTCAAATGCCTTGGTGTAATCTATGAAACATAGGTATAGATCTGTTTTCACCTCTATGGTTCCTTCTACTAAAGATCTTTTGATATAAATGGCATTGCTCGTTCCTTTACCTCCAACAAAACCACACTGTTCATAGCTAATTTCCGGACTGATTTTGTTTCGCACTCTTCGCATGATGATTCTTAGCAACATCTTAGTCACATGACTCATAAGACTTATTGTGCGATGATCATCGCATTCAATCGCACCCGATTTCTTGGTAGGGCTTTGAATATTGATTTGAGCAGGTCGAACATATAAATGGTATAGCTTAATGAATATATTACATGACTAAGCAACAACGTTTCGACTTTAACAGAGAAATGTTTTCATTAGGTGACGAAGGTGAAAACCACATGGAACATATTAACTGAGTTATTTGTGGCAGACAGACTGCGATAGGAGTGGATGCGGCTCTTTGATGACTTGAAAGTGGGCGCGCTAACCTGGGTGTACTGTCCAAGGCATGGTGTTCATGGCAATGAAACAGCCAATAACTCTCTGACAGTTATGACATTGAGTTTGACCTTACTCTTTACAAAGAGGGCATGGCCAAGTTAAGTTTGTTCTTCACTCATGAAGAGAAAAGGAGGAGGATGGGTGGGGCAAGGATGTACACACGGAGAGACCGAGAAGTCTAAAGGTGGAAAGGAGGTCTGGTCGATTTGGAGTGTTTAGTGGAGAAAAGTAGATGAATCTACAATCAACACCTTACAGGAACAAGCAGCCTGTATACGCTTCGAGAAATGCTGGGACGGTGGAGCGGATATGGAGGTGCACCGATTGCAAATAAACTGATTTAATTGATAGAATAGATGAAATGGACCGCAAGGTTTTAAACCAACGCCATCAACTAATAAGCACAAGAAGGGGAAGAATAGTCACCAACAACGGTGTGTTCATACCAATCATAAAAGCTTGCGTTTATTGGCGTATTCACTTCTTTGCCTCGTGCGCCATTAAATGGACGTACATAGCGCTGTGTTGTAGTTTATAGCTTGTGGCGATGTGTGTAAGATTCGGCCCGATACATTAGACTTCATCTAAATATTTTGAGTGTCGATTTGTTTCTCTCTATAATCTCCACTTGTTTGGCTAGACAAGTTGCCTGTCTTCATTGCCCCCACGAGCAGAATCGTCATTGCCCCCACAAGTAGGGTCTTCATTGCCCCCACGAGCAGAATCGTCATTGCCCCCACAAGTAGTCTTCATCTTTCTCTGGTTATGACGTTATCAGTCTATTACTAATTGCTGACTGCTTCCATTCACTTTATTCTTCTCTCTCTCTCTCATTATAAAGATTATTCTCAGCTCCAGGAAGGGTAAAGACTACATTACACAAGATGCATATGATCTTCCACCCAAAAGATCAATTCTCAAATACGATCTTTCACCAAAAGATCAATTCTCAAACGCGATCTTTCATCCAAAAGATCAATTCTCAAACGCGATCTTTCATCCAAAAGATCAATTCTCAAACGCGATCTTTCACCCAAAAGATCAATTCTCATATATGATATTCCACCCATAGATTAATTCTCAATTACGATCTTCCAACCAGAGGATTTTAACCCACGGCATAGAATATATAAAGAAACAACAGATAAATGGTTCAGCCAAGTTAAAAGGCAGAGGGATCAAAACACAACACAGCGAGCCCTCTATAATAGTTGTGAGAACACTGGACCCAAAGGTCGACCACGAAAAAGATGGATTGACGGAATATTATAAGCACTAGGAAATATAACAGCAGAGGCGACAGATGAGCAAAAGACGGCAAAGTATATCTCCTCTCGACGTTGAAAGGCAAACGAGGATGGAAAGAAGACGAAGAAGACCCAAGGAATCAATTTTCACATACGATCTTCCATCCAGAGGATCAGTTCTCAAATACGATCTTCCATCCAGAGGATCAGTTCTCAAATACGATCTTCCATCCAGAGGATCAGTTCTCAAATACGATCTTCCATCCAGAGGATCAGTTCTCAAATATGATCTTCCATCCAGAGGATCAGTTCTCAAATACGATCTTCCATCCAGAGGATCAGTTCTCAAATATGATCTTCCATCCAGAGGATCAGTTCTCAAATACGATCTTCCATCCAGAGGATCAGTTCTCAAATACGATCTTCCATCCAGAGGATCAGTTCTCAAATACGATCTTCCATCCAGAGGATCAGTTCTCAAATATGATCTTCCATCCAGAGGATCAGTTCTCAAATACGATCTTCCATCCAGAGGATCAGTACTCAAATACGATCTTCCATCCAGAGGATCAGTTCTCAAATACGATCTTCCATCCAGAGGATCAGTTCTCAAATACGATCTTCCATCCAGAGGATCAGTTCTCAAATATGATCTTCCATCCAGAGGATCAGTTCTCAAATACGATCTTCCATCCAGAGGATCAGTTCTCAAATACGATCTTCCATCCAGAGGATCAGTTCTCAAATACGATCTTCCATCCAGAGGATCAGTTCTCAAATATGATCTTCCATCCAGAGGATCAGTTCTCAAATACGATGTTCCATCCAGAGGATAAGTTCTCAAATATGATCTTCCATCCAGAGGATCAGTTCTCAAATATGATCTTCCATCCAGAGGATCAGTTCTCAAATACGATCTTCCATCCAGAGGATCAGTTCTCAAATACGATCTTCCATCCAGAGGATCAGTTCTCAAATACGATCTTCCATCCAGAGGATCAGTTCTCAAATATGATCTTCCATCCAGAGAATCATTTCTCAAATATGATCTTCCATCCAGAGGATCAGTTCTCAAATACGATCTTCCATCCAGAGGATCAGTTCTCAAATACGATCTTCCATCCAGAGGATCAGTTCTCAAATACGATCTTCCATCCAGAGGATCAGTTCTCAAATACGATCTTCCATCCAGAGGATCAGTTCTCAAATACGATTTTCCATCCAGAGGATCAGTTCTCAAATACGATCTTCCATCCAGAGGATCAGTTCTCAAATATGATCTTCCATCCAGAGGATCAGTTCTCAAATACGATCTTCCATCCAGAGGATCAGTTCTCAAATACGATCTTCCATCCAGAGGATCAGTTCTCAAATATGATCTTCCATCCAGAGGATCAGTTCTCAAATACGATCTTCCATCCAGAGGATCAGTTATCAAATACGATCTTCCATCCAGAGGATCAGTTCTCAAATACGATCTTCCATCCAGAGGATCAGTTCTCAAATATGATCTTCCATCCAGAGGATCAGTTCTCAAATATGATCTTCCATCCAGAGGATCAGTTCTCAAATATGATCTTCCATCCAGATGATCAGTTCTCAAATACGATCTTCCATCCAGAGGATCAGTTCTCAAATATGATCTTCCATCCAGAGGATCAGTTCTCAAATACGATCTTCCATCCAGAGGATCAGTTCTCAAATACGATCTTCCATCCAGAGGATCAGTTCTCAAATACGATCTTCCATCCAGAGGATCAGTTCTCAAATACGATCTTCCATCCAGAGGATCAGTTCTCAAATACGATTTTCCATCCAGAGGATCAGTTCTCAAATACGATCTTCCATCCAGAGGATCAGTTCTCAAATATGATGTTCCATCCAGAGGATAAGTTCTCAAATATGATCTTCCATCCAGAGGATCAGTTCTCAAATACGATCTTCCATCCAGAGGATCAGTTCTCAAATATGATCTTCCATCCAGAGGATCAGTTCTCAAATACGATCTTCCATCCAGAGGATCAGTTCTCAAATACGATCTTCCATCCAGAGGATCAGTTCTCAAATACGATCTTCCATCCAGAGGATCAGTTCTCAAATATGATCTTCCATCCAGAGGATCAGTTCTCAAATATGATCTTCCATCCAGAGGATCAGTTCTCAAATATGATCTTCCATCCAGAGGATCAGTTCTCAAATACGATCTTCCATCCAGAGGATCAGTTCTCAAATATGATCTTCCATCCAGAGGATCAGTTCTCAAATACGATCTTCTAGCCAAAAAACAAAGCAGATCACAATTTTAAACTACATATAGCAGAAAAACACAACTAAAAACGGACTGCTATACCGTCTATAGCGAAACATAGAATTAATAACGGACCGCTATACCATATATGGCACAACATAGAATTAATTAATAACGGACTGTTATATCATCTATAGCACAACATATAATTAATAACGGACCGCTATACCATCTATAGCACAACAAAGAATTAATAACGGACTGTTATACCATCTATAGCACAACATAGAATTAGTTAATAACGGACTGCTATACTATCTATAGCACAACATAGAATTAATAACGGACTGTTATACCATCTATAACACAACATAGAATTAGTTAATAACGGACTGCTATACCAACTATAGCACAACATAGAATTAATTAAAAACGGACTGCTGTACCAACTATAGCACAATATAGAATTAATTAATAACGGACTGCTATATCATCTATAGCACAACATAGAATTAATAACGGACTGTTATACCATCTATAGCACAACATAGCATTAATTAATAACGGAGTGCTATACCATATATAGCACAACATAGAATTAATTAATAACGGACTGCTGTACCGTCTATAGCACAACATAGAATTAATTAATAACGGACTGCTATACCATCTATAGCACGACATAGAATTAATTAATAACGAACTGCTATACTATATATGTATACTATATATAACAAGCAATGCCACTTATATCATAAGATCTTTAGTAGAAAGAGCCATAGAGGTGAAAACAGATCTATACCTATGTTTCATAGATTACACCAAGGCATTTGACAAAGTAAAGCACCAAGAATTAATCAAAATTTTAGTAAGCATAAACGTAGACAGCAAAGATCTAAGAATAATAAAGAACCTGTACTGTCAACAAACAGTCCGGTTAGCGCAATCGATAGGCGGTTGGCTTACCACGGCAACAGCCGGGTTCGTACCCTGGCGAGGACACCTGGGTTTTACTAATTCCCTAAAAATTAGTGGGAGCCGCGATAGCTCAGTGGTTAGTGAACTGGACTACTACGGACAAGGGGTAGGGTTCGATCCCAACCGACGGCTCCGGTTCACCCAGCCTTAAATGGGTACCGTATTTTTCCTGGGAAAGTAAAGCAGCACGGGCGTAATACCGACCACATTACCCCAAAAATCATGTGCTGAAGGTCTGTAAAATGTAGGGTCACTAACACCATATTTCCCTATACGCCACTTGGCGTGACGGGGGGTACTTTACTTTTTACTTACTGTCAACAAACAGCGGCCATAAGAACTGGAAATTGTTTGCGAATGATTCAACAAATAAAACATTGTGTTAGACAAGGTTGTGTGCTGTCACCAGATTTGTTTAATATTTATAGTGAGATTATTTTAAGATCCATAAGGGGCATGTCTGGAATAACAATTGGAGGTCATAATATACATAATCTAAGGTATGCTGATGATACAGTCTTAATCGCTAAGAGTGAAAATGAGTTACAAGAAATATTGGACACTATAGTGAAAGAAAGCAAAATTAAAGGACTCAGCCGTATTAGCAAAAAGACAGAAGTAATGGTAACAACAAAGAAAAAGACATCACCTCAGTGCAAAATAAAGACAAAGTGGAACAATATTAAAACAAGTAGATGAATTTAAATATTTCGGAACTTTATTAACCTCAGACGGAAGATGTACACAAGAGGTGAGATGCAGAATGGCTCAGGAAAAAGCAGCTTTCCAAAAAATGAGGAAGATACTATGTAATCCATTTTTGACAATAGAAACAAGAAAAAGAGTTCTGAAATGTTACGTAGAGCCAGTCTTAACATATGGATGCGAATCATGGACAATAGGACAACAGACAAGAAAATCACAGGAGTCTGTAGAAATGTGGTTTTACAGAAGAATGTTGAGAGTACCCATAACAGCTAAGAAGAGTAATGAAGATGTTCTGAGAGAGGTCAAAGCAAAAAGAGAGCTAATTTCCAATATTAGGAAGAAACAATCATTTTTTGGCCATGTAATGAGAAGAGAACAACTGGAATATATTGTAACAACTGGAAAAATTGAGGGACGAAGAGATAGAGGGAAACAAAGAGAAAAAATAACAGACAGCTTAAGAGAATGGCTTGGCAGAAGGTCAACAACAGAAAGGATAAATAGCTGCCGAGATCGAAAATTGTGGAGAGACATGATCATCTACGCCAACAGACTCGGTACTTGATGATGATGATACCATATATAGCACAACATAGAATTAATTAATAACGGACTGTATTAACATCTATAGCACACCATAGAATTAATAAAGGATTGCCATACCATCTATAGCACAACATATAATTAATAACGGACTGCTATATCATCTATAGCACAACATATAATTAATAACGGACTGCTATATCATCTATAGCACAACATAGCATTAATTAATAACGGACTGTATTACCATCTATAACACACCATAGAATTAATTAATAACGGACTGCTATATCATCTATAGCACAACACAGAATTAATTAATAACGGACTGCTATATCATCTATTGCACAACATAGAATTAATTAATAACGGACTGCTATACAATCTATAACACAAATACATAGTTATAAATAAACTGATACACACTTTTCTTAGGGTAACCACACATTCTTATTTTTCCTAACATGTCCTGAGCTTAAATTGTTAAATTATCGTCCTGAAGAAATTTCCAAAATCAATTCCAATATCCATAAATTTAACCTGTGGATTTTATTTTCTATTCGCTCTCTCGCTCTCTCTCTCTCTCTCTCTCTCTCTCTCTCTCTCTCTCGCTCTCTCTCTCCCAACCCCGTTTCAAATAGATAGAACGTGACAACTTTTCACGGAAAGATAGAAAAAATAATCCATTAAATTACTTCTGAAGTCGAAGAATATCTGCCTGTATGGTGGGGGACACCTGAGCTGATGGTGGGAAAATAGGAAGAAAAGTGATTTTCATGCAAAAATGCAATTTCTTAAGACTTCGCTAGAGGTATAAAGCTGGCGAATATAAACAGCAATCTATTACGTGCATGCTGGGTAAATGAATCGAGATTTATAACAGAAAATACGTGCATGCTGGGTAAATGAATCGAGATTTATAACAGAAAATGTTTAATAAATCTGCAACCAGTACACATTCCCAGCTGCGTACAAGAATGAGGGAGGTAAATCAACAATACTTCATGAAAAACTCTTTCAGTATTTCAAATCTTCAAAAAGAGTTGAGTATCTTTTTGATACTATATAAATATATATAAATACTACTCTCTTTAACTCAAATGTCGTGGTCAATGAGAGTAATGTGGAAAGATTAACTGAAGTGAACAACAACTTTGTTATCTCCGCTGTGTTGCATTTCATCTGTAGTTTTTTAAAAAAATATATTAACATTTTAGAGAAGATCAGGACAAACATAAATATTATTGGGCTGTTAAAAAGAGTATTTATCTCTCCTTCCCTCTCTCACTCTCAGCCCCCCCCCCCCTCTCTCTCTTTCAATTAGAACAGTAAAAGTAAAGTACCCCCGTCACGCCAAGTGGCATATAGGGAAATATGGTGTTAGTGACCCTATATTTTACAGACCTTCAGCACATGATTTTTGGGGTAATGTGGTCAGTATTACGCCCGTGCTGCTGTACTTTCCCAGAAAAAAATCCGGTACCCATTTAAGGCTGGGTGAACCCGGTAGCCGTCGGTTAGGATCGAATCCTACCCCTTGTCCGTGGTAGTCCAGTTCACTAACCACTGAGCTATCGCGGCTCCCTAATTAGAACAGTAGTGATTTAAATTTAAGTGAACAGTGAATTGTTATGTTGTAGCTCTTAGGCCATTTCTATGCATAGCTCAGGTTGTAATATCTCAGCTATCAGAACATGTTGTTTATTAAACACTTCACTTCATGTGAATTGTTTGAAATTCACAACTTTGCCTAATTATGTGTATTTATAGCCGACAAATGGGAATGTTGCATATGTTGTTCTCATTTTCACGTTGCAAGATATGGTAACCCCATACCACAGAAAAATGAAAGGGGAGGCGTGTCCAAGAATATGAGTGAGCGAGAGACCTTGTCTAATTGTTCATATTTATCGCCGTTGGGAGTTATTTATGCACTAGAAGGTCAACGTGATCTCGTATCGCAGCATCAAACAAACGAAAACTAAACAAATCTTTTCATGGGAAGAGTTACATTGATAGCACTCGGAACAAGATTACAATTAATCAACAACAGAAAAAAATAAAAAAACAAGAGAACAACAAATGGTCCGAAGCAGGATCGAACCCGTACTCTTCGGCACAGCGCCTTGCCACGAGAACCAAACGCTAGAGCACACGGCCAACTCAACTACCTATACAGATAGCTATCATTTGAAATGTTGGAGGCGAAGGCGTGTCTCACAGCAGCAGGGCTGGAAGTTGTCAGAGACCCACAGTTGATGGCTTGCGTCAGGATCGGCGAACCAGAACCATCAAGACTCTGCTCCAACTCTCCGTGGTGCCTCCAGTAACAGACTAACCTGTCCAGTCTGGCCAAGTGAGTAGGGATCGAAGAGGGGCGACAAACCAGTACTCAAAAATGTCGTGCTGAAGTCGATTGTGTTGGGCCGAAAGGCGCAAATATCACAGTTATACTCCAAACCACAACACAACGCAGACATACCCACTTAACGTCCTCTTAAGGGCGGATGACAAAGATGTGTACTCCTTTTGTCATTGGGCTAACGCAAACAAGCAATGTCTTTCATGCAGATGCACTCATGTCTGTAGCATAGGGCTACGATCATAACTCGGGAATAAATTGTTATCTGTATTTTCCTATTAAGACAAGTATCTCCGTATAGGGTAGGGCTGAATACTTACGTTGCAGACAAACATTTATAGGACGGAACAGTACGAATAGTAGTTTCTAATGGTTTAGAGCTGAGACAAATAATAATAAATGAATATTGTTACGGAGCCGCACAAATAGCATTGATGTCTTCTTCTGCTATCATGGCTCGTTCAAACAAGGATTTCGGACTCACTTATGAAGGCAACTGTCTGTTTCATTGATTCGGGTCCACCATAGAGTGTAAAAGCTTTTTTACATGAACCTCGATGGAAAGGCATTCACGCAGATCTTCAAGAGAACTGTATTTATGTAAAACTCCACGAGAACCGTATTCATGTAAAACCTCAAGAGAACTGTAAGTAAAGTACCCCCGTCACGCCAAGTGGCGTATAGGGAAATATGGTGTTAGTGACCCTATATTTTACATACCTTCAGCACATGATTTTTTGGGTAATGTGGTCGGTATTACGCCCGTGCTGCTTTACTTTCCCAGAAAAAAATCCGGTACCCATTTAAGGCTGGGTGAACCCGGTAGCCGTCGGTTGGGATCGAACCGTACCCCTTGTCCTTCGTAGTCCAGTTCACTAACCACTGAGCTATCGCGGCTCCCCAAGAGAACTGTATTTATGTAAAACTCCATGAGAACCGTATTCATGTAAAACCTCAAGAGAACTGTATTCATGTAAAACCTCAAGAGAACTGTATTATGTAAAACTCCATGATCACCGTATTCATGTAAAACCTCAAGAGAACCGTATTCATGTAAAACTCCATGAGAACCGTATTCATGTAACATCTCAAGAGAAGCGTGTTCATGTAAAACCTCAAGAGAACCGCAGTCCTGTAAAACCCCAAGCGAACCGTATTCCTGTAAAACCTCAAGAGAACCGTATTCCTGTAAAACCTCAAAAGAACCGTATTCATGTAAAACCTCAAAAGAACCAACGGCAAACACAATAAAAGAAAAAAAGTTCCCACTATTTTTTTAGGATGGAAATTGCTAGCTAATAAAACCTGAAAGACTTAGTCTGTGGTTGAACGGACCGTGTCTCGCCAAGAAGTAGGTAATGTTATAGAGTGAGCTATTGGGAGCATGGGGGCAGGTAACTTAGTTGTTACCACTTCTCAATAGTAATAGCAGTAACAAATGGTAGCGACCAGCAGTAGTTAGGACATAAGTTAAGGAATGGAAATTTTCCAGAATAACAAGTTGTAGAGATAAAGTTGAAGGAGTAGGTTTATAGTGGGTGGTAGACACACGGAGGTAGGATGGAGGTAATGTCCAGAATTGTTGGACGTGGACGACACATAATAGTTAGATCCATGGAATTTTCCACGAAGCAGGTGTGGAAATTAGTAGAAATAGAAGTTCATATAGGGGTAGGGTCCTTAGACATAACAAGGACACCCACCGAACTAAGGTAGAGAGGGTCCAGAATTACCCAGGACATAATAGTTAATGGGATTTTCCACGATTCCCACTTCAGCCAAGTTGTGGAAGTGACCATAGATGCATGACTAGCGCATGCGTTGACCCCATGACTTTGGCCAGACTGATAAATAAGTTGTCATCCAACTACCAGGAGAGGTCATTGTCATGAGGTAACCATTATTTTAAATAGGCTATATAAGTCACGAAAACAAGGTGTTTTCATCAAACCTGAAGATAGTTCAGGTGTCGGCCACAGAATGGCGAGCAGCGACCAACTCAAGTGACCAGAAGAGCGCAAATTGTCACTTGGCAACGATTTTGATTGGTTACTGATTTTCAGACATAGAGAGTGGTTGGAGTATAAAAACTTCAACACAACAGAAGATAGATACAGAAGTTAAGTTACAGAGAGATGAATTAGTCAGGAGTAGAAAGTCAACAGTTCGAGAATTAGACAGTTGGAATAGTCAGAACAGTTAGAAAGTTAAGATTAGAAAGTGAAGACAGTTAGTTAGGAAGTTAGAATCTCCAAGTTGTAGTTCAAGTCAGTTTAGAAGTTATTATTGATAGAGAGTTGATAGAGAATATTATGAACTTAAGCTGTGAAATTGTTTTGAAAGATTCATAGAATTGTGCTTCAATATATTCTTCCAAGTTCGTAAGTAGACAAATGAATGATGTTGTATGAAGCTATGCACTTACGGACATTCAAATAGTCACCGACGATAGTCTCTTGAGTGTCCTGAATTAACGCATGTTAATTTAAGATAAGTAGTGCACGATCATGGGCCAAGATTGATAATAGAGAAATCAATAAACTGATTATGATTTTATAACGAGAGAAAAAGAGTCTGTCATGAATTACCTGTTGTGTTGGTCAACTAAAATCAATGTGATGTGTTGTCAAGAAGTACAAAGATAATACCAACAAGTCAATAACATCAAGATAATAAATATACTATAACAGGTAAAACCTCAAACCAATCCAGTTCAATTGTCCTCGCTACTTTTCAAGAACGGTAACCAAATGTATACATTGCATGCAGAATTAAAAGAAAATTACTCGTAGATACTTGCACGCGCCATGCCCTCCCTGTGATAGATGAACATCTTTAACATATCTCACATCTTGCAGTCATCTTAGAAGAATAAATAAACAATCTTATCTATTTGTATAACAAACTATAACGGTGGCGGCTTGGCTAATAAAACCTTGATTTGACTGCTGCAACTATCACATTCATCAACTCGGCGTTTGAAAAACGGACATGGTATAATAATAATAATTTCATCATCATCATCATTGAGTGCCGTGTCCACATCGAAGATCGCCTACCATGGGGCGCCATTCCACTTTGTCTCTTGCTTTGATTGTGCAGACTGTCATAGGCTGACCAGTTCATCTTTTGATGTTATACATCCATTTTAGTCTTGGTCTGCCTCTACCTCTTTTACCTTGTATTTTCCTTTCCAATATTACTTTTAGTAGGCTGTTGTGTCTTTTAACATGCCCCCAAAAATTCATTTGTCTTGTTTTAATTGCGTTTAGTAGTTCTCTTTTCATTTTTAGTTGTTTTAAAACTTTATCGTTTATTTTATTTTCTTTCCATCCAGTTCTACCTATTCTATAATAATAATAGAAAAACAACCAGGATGTCCGTTCTTTCTTCTCCATCCTAATGGAAAAATCTGGCGTGTTTGTTTGTGTGTGTATGTGTGTGTATGTTTGTGTGTGTGTGTGTTTGTGTGTGTGTATGTGTTTGTGTGTGTTTATAACAGCTAAAAAGCTTTTGGTGACGGCAACATCCGAGATGGAAGGGAAGATATGCTAATCTGGCCCATAACTAACAACCTGTGCTTCCTATCTTGACCCCCAGTCGTATAAACTTGATTTAATAAATTCTTTCCGCTTGCATAAAGAATATGACATGTTATAAACCTTTGGTGAAAGTTTGCAGTCTCGGTATATCATATACTATTATGGCCAGTGCATCTTTTCTCTTTGAGAATGTTCGTTGTTGATTCTCTGTATGATTTTTGTTTACTTGTGGGAGATGAGGTGTTAAGACTTACCCAAACTGAGAGATGCAATATCATCATCATCATCAAGTACCGGGCCTACTGGCGTAGATGATCATGCCTCTCCACAACCTTCGATCTCGACAGTTATTTATAATTTATGTTGTTGACCTTCTGCCAAACCATTCTCTTAAGCTGTCTTGTATTTTTTCTCGTTCCTACCCTCTATCTCTCCGTTCCTCAATTTTCCCAGTTGTTACAATATATTCCAGTTGTTCTCTTCTTATTACATGGCCAAAAAATGATGTTTGTTTCTTCCTAATATTGGAAATTAGCTCTCTTTTTGCTTTGGCCTCTTTCAGAAAGTTTTCATTACTCTTCTGTAAAACCACATTTCTACAAACTCCAGTGATCTTCTTGTCTGTTGTCCATGATTCACATCCATATGTTAAGACAATACAATAGCAGATAGGAAATAACATACAGAATAACAGGCAGAATAACAGATAGAATAAAAGACTGAATAACAGATGGAATAACAGGCAGAATAGCAGATAGAATAGCAGGACAAAATAGCAGATAGAATAGCAGACAAAATAGCAGATAGAACAGCAGACAAAATAGCAGATAGAATAACGGAAAGAAGTAGATTGAAACAACCAGCTAGTAGCACACGAACGACTACATTTTGAATTTGGAGAATAAAAATACCAAGTTTTCAATCAGAATTCGAGCAAAAAAATATTCAGGGAAATAAAGCACCTCAGAAGAAAATAATGAACGAGTTTCTTAAAATTATGTTAATGGTTTTCGGTATCATTTGACATTATGTATATCTTCTTTTTCTTCTTCTTCTCCTCTTCCTCTACTTCTTCTTCTTCATCATTATTCTTCTTACTTCGTCTTCTTCCTTTCACCTTCCTCTCTCCTTCCTTCTTCCGCCTTCTCCTTCCTCCTTCTTCCTTGCTACTTCTTCCTCCCTTCCCCCTCCTTTTTCGCCTTCTTTTCTTCTCCTTCTTTACTCTTTCGAACTCTGCGCAGTCGAGGACTTTCCATTCTTTGATGTTATCTTCCTGTCGCTCTCTTTGCTTATCTTTTCCCCATCCTCCTTACATATCTCCTTGCCGGATGCTCTTTGCTAGATTAGACGATCAAGAAATCTGGCCAATCGACATGTACCGGCTCAATGAAATTATAGATGTAAGTAAAGGAGTGGTTGATTTGGGGCTTGTGGTCCTCTGATTGATTTGATTATCTGTTTCTTATGATGGTATGTAACAGGGTATCTAGTTGTGTGCCTGTTGAACCTTCCTTTGCCAACTGATCTGCTTTCTCATTTCCTGGTATTCCACAGTGAGATGGGATCCACTGCAGGGCAACCCTGTGGTGCTTGCAGAGTTCAGTCAATAAGGTCTGCAGATGTGGTAATTTTCTGGATTGTAGTGCCTGGAGTACTGATCTTGCATCTGTCAAAAACACTACAGGCTGCGGGCTAAGATTAATGTTCAGCAGTTTTTCTATTGCTAACTTTATTGCTTGTATTTCTGCATCATAATTGTGACAATATTTCCCTGTTGCTATTTTATTCATATCCCTAGTGTTATTTGGGTATTCTATATATGCACCTGCCCCCCATTTTTTACTGCATTCTGTGCTGATCCATCTGTATACACACGAATCCATAGGTCTTGTGGGTATTCTTCATCCAGGAAACTGAGAGTTATTGTTTTCGCTGTAGACTATTCTGTTCCTCTTTATCAACTATTCCTTTCACTTCTGTCCGTATTTGAACTGATAATCCAGATTCCTCTGTCCAGGGAGTCTGTTTCTGGTATGGGCAGTAGGGGTTAACAGCTCTTGGCATGTCTGGTGTTGTCTACTAATACGCTTGGCTTGGTGGATAAAACTGCTTCTCTTAAGTCGTCCAATGCAAGATTTTGGAATCGGTCCTTCATTGGATGTCTCGGCATGCAAGCAAATTTTTCTGCCTGTATCAGCACCTTTGTGTCCCTCCGTTCTCTCAGGCTGGTATCCTCCACAATTTCTCCATCTCTAATATTGGTGTTGATTTCATTGCTCCTGTGATGACCCTAAGTGCCTGGTTTTGTACTTTATCCAGTTCTTGAAGTGTGGTGTTTGATGCTGAACACCATGCAGATGATCCATATTCTAAATGTGGGCGTATACTCTGTTGGTAAACTTTACTGAGTATTTTCCCACTCGCACCCCACGTAGTTCCACACAGCTTTCTTAGAATAGCCAATTTTCTCCTTGCTTTTGGGTTGCCTTATTATCTGCTGTTTCCAAGATAGTTGTTATCAAATGTAACTCCGAGATACGTAGCCTGTATGTCTTCTTTCACAGGCTCATGTTTATATAGATGGCTCCTGCTTTTTGTTTGGGGAAAGAGTGAAAAGTGTAGTACTGCATTTGTCTGTATTGATGCTGATACACCATCTATTTGTCCATGAATTCAGTGCATTCATAGCTCTTTGTAACAATTTGGAGGCCACTGTTGCATACTCCTCTGTGCACCACATTACCAAGTCATCTGCATACATTGCCACTTTGATACCATGTGGTAGTTCAGTAACTAGGTCATTGATGTAGATCAGAAAAAGTGTTGGAGATAGTACCCCTCCCTGTGGAACGCCTGGCGCAGTAAGACCTTCTTACTCTTAAGACCATCCAGTTGCACTCTGGCTCTCCTGTTATGCAGGTATGCT